>RWGY01000005.1:11461069-11669065 GCA_007726485.1 Eragrostis curvula
AAGGTGGAATGTGAGCCAAGGAGAGTGAAGCTATTCCGATGGTATGCAGTCTGGAAACCGCATCACTGGAGGAAGTACCAGTCGTCTGTGAGTACCCAGACGTTTTCCCAGAAGAATTACCTGGGATGCCACCGGACCGGGATATAGAGTTCATCATTGATCTCATTCCCGGAACCTCCCCAATCGCCAAGAGACCTTACCGAATGCAGCTAATGATTTAGCAGAATTGAAAGAGCAGATAACAGAATTACAAGAGAAAGGTTTCATAAGACCAAGCTCTTCACCATGGGGATCACCAGTTTTGTTTGTCAAGAAGAAAGATGGCAGTCTCAGAATGTGCATTGACTACCGTTCACTCAATGAAGTCACTATCAAGAACAAATACCCACTGCCCAGGATCGATGACTTGTTTGATCAATTGAAGGGAGCCAAGTTCTTCTCCAAGATTGACCTGAGATCAGGGTACTACCAACTGAAGATTCGAGAGGGAGACATACTCAAGACAGCTTTTGTCACCAGCTATGGTCAGTATGAGTTCACAGTGATGCCCTTTGGACTCACCAACGCACCAGCATACTTCATGAATCTGATGAACAAGGTCTTCATGGAAGAGTTAGATCGGTTTGTCGTTGTCTTCATTGACGACATTCTGATCTACTCTAAGAGCGCCGAAGAACATGAACAACACCTGAGAGTTGTACTTGAGAAGCTAAGAGCACATGAGCTTTATGCCAAGTTCAGCAAGTGTGAGTTTTGGTTAAAAGAAGTCGCTTTCCTTGGTCATATCTTGACTGAAAAAGGCATTGCAGTAGACCCAGCAAAGGTTGAGGCAGTTACCAACTGGAAGCAACCCACAAATGTAACAGAAGTCCGAAGTTTTCTTGGACTGGCAGGTTACTATCGCAGATTTATAGAAGGGTTTTCCAAGCTAGCCCGACCAATGACTGCCCTGACTCAGAAAGGGAAAGAATTCAAGTGGACAAAAGCTTGTGAGAAAAGTTTTCAAGAACTAAAGAGAAGATTGACAACAGCCCCAGTGCTAACCCTACCGGATATATATCGAGATTTTATCGTATACTGCGACGCATCTCGACAAGGTTTGGGTTGTGTGCTAATGCAAGATGGACGAGTGGTAGCTTATGCGTCAGGGCAGCTGAAAGTTCATGAGCAGAACTATCCAACTCATGATCTAGAGCTAGCAGCAGTTGTTCTGGAGACACTATCTGATTGAAAATAAATGTGAAATCTTCACAGATCATAAGAGTCTGAAATACATCTTCACACAGTCAGACTTAAATCTCAGACAGAGAAGGTGGTTAGAGTTGATCAAAGATTACAATCTGGATATACAGTATCATCCCGGAAAGGCCAATGTAGTAGCAGACGCACTGAGTCGCAAAGCTCACTGCAACAACATCAAGCTACATAAGAAAAGACCTGAGTTGCTGGCAGAGTTCAAGCAACTAAATCTTCATTGCACCCAGTCAAGCCAGATGAACAACCTGTGTGTGGGACCAACTCTAGGAAGTCTAATCCGAAAAGCTCAAGTAGATGACGAGGAGATACTTGATCTCAAAGCCAAAACCGGAATAGATAAGGCACCCGGATTCAGAGTAGATGACCAAGGTACCTTATGGTATCACTACAAAGAAATCGTTGTATTGCCACGAGCAGTGCTGCAACAACAAAATATTGGTTGCGATAGCTCGGTGTTGTTGCAACGTTTTTCATACATGGTTGCAATGTGTGGACATTATTGTCACAAAACAACTTTTGTTGTAAGAGGTATGTGTTAATAGCCACAGTCAATAAAATGGTTGCGATAGATTGACACCTATTGCAACAAAACAATAATTGTTGCATCAATTTCAAGTTTTTGTGGCAATACACAAATAGTATTGTCACGATTGTCTTGTCGTTGCAATAGATATGTTATATTGCAACAAAATATTATCGTTGTAATTTTTGAAAAGTTTTGTTGCAATAGAAGAAAAGTTATTGCCACAAGAAAAGAATCGTTGCAACACACAAAATCTATTGCAACCATTTTTGGCTATTGCCACAATTTTTCATAAACTTTTCCACATCATGAGAGATGATAAAGAAATAATATTGCCATTTATTACACAAATAGCAACATTTGTGTGATGGTAAAGCATCTTCTTCATAACGTCAAGGTCTTGGGTTCAAGTCATGTCTAGAGCAGATTAAGGTGCAATATTTCTTCATTTTTTTTTCTTTTGCCGAATTTATTGCCACAACTAAATACAGTTGCCATAACCACTTATTGCCACAGTTTGAGTCGTTGTGTATATTTCTGATCGCAACGTTTTATTTCGTGGCAACAGACATATGTATTGCAACCAAACAAAAAAATGGTTGCCTAAGCCTATTGCCACGCTACTACTTGCCACGACAGCCCACGAAATGAATTTTGTAGCAATAGTAAGTTATTGCAACCATTTAGGCCCTATCGCAACGATATTTCACCGTGGCAATACCCCAATTTTCTTGTAGTGTATAAAGATCGAATCTGTGTACCCAAGAATGGTGGGTATCAGCAGCTCATTATGGATGAAGCCCACAACTCCGCTTACTCCATTCACCCAGGAAGCACCAAGATGTACTTGGACCTGAAAACGAAGTACTGGTGGTCAGGGATGAAGAAGGATATAGCAGAGTTCGTTGCCCGATGTGATATCTGCAGCAAAGTTAAGGCAGAGCATCAGAGACCTGCAGGATTGTTGCAACCACTGCATGTTCCCATGTGGAAATGGGATGAGATCAGCATGGATTTCATCGTGGGGTTGCCCCGCACCCAAAAAGGGAATGATTCAATATGGGTAATAGTGGACCGTCTGACGAAAGTTGCACACTTCATACCTGTCAAGACGGTCTACAGAGGAGACAAGTATGCTCAGCTGTATGTGGATCACATACTCAAGTTGCATGGAGTTTCGAGCAGAATAGTCTCAGATAGAGGGACCCAGTTTACCTCAAAGTTCTGGCAAAGTCTGCACAAGCTGTTGAAAACTAAGTTGGATTATAGCTCCGCATACCACCCGCAGACAGATGGACAGACTGAAAGAGTCAATCAAATCCTGGAAGATATGTTGAGAGCATGTGTGCTAGCCCATGGAAAGGACTGGGAGAAAAGCCTTTCCTTTGCAGAGTTTTCCTACAACAATAGTTATCAGGCCAGTCTACAGATGGCACCCTTCTAAGCTCTTTATGGCAGAAAGTGCAGAACACCTCTAATGTGGTCAGAAGTGGGAGAGCGATCTTTCTTTGGGCCGGCAATCATTAAAGATGCTGAAGAGAAAGTAGCTCTAATCAGGGAGAATCTGAAAGCAGCCCAGAGCAGGCAGAAAAGCTATGCAGACACCCGTCGCAGAGACCTGAGCTTTGAAGCAGGAGACTATGTATACCTCAAGGTATCACCAATACGAGGTACCCGAAGGTTCAGGGTCCGAGGAAAGTTGGCACCCAGATATGTTGGACCTTTCAAGGTACTCAAGAAGATTGGAGCAGTAGCTTACCGCCTTGAGCTCCCCGAAGAAATGTCAGACATCCATAATGTCTTCCATGTCTCACAGTTGAAGAAATGCTTGAGAGTTCCAGAGGAAATAGTACCACCGGAAGTATTGGATCTTCAACCGGATCTCCGTTACCAGGAGAGGACCATCAGGATTTTGGATGTTGCCACTCGGTTAACAAGGAGAAATGCCATACGGTTTTGCCGAGTGCAATGGAGCAATCACACAGAAGCAGAGGCTACCTGGGAACGTGAAGATAATCTTAAGAAGGAGTTTCCCTACCTGTTCGAGGAAGAGCCTGAATCTCGAGGACGAGATTCGGTTTAAGTGGGGTAGGTTTGTAACACCCTATGTTTTGCCCATAATGAAAAACCACTAAAAATTTGAACTTTTTCAAATTTGAACAAAATCCAATCAAAGTAGAAGTAAATTCCATGCCAGATTCAAATTTCGAATTTTAAATGTGCATCAAACACCACCATGTGCATATTTGGAATTTTCTGATTTTAATTATGTGATCATTTGGTTTTACTCCTTTTTCAAATTTGAATCCCATTCAAATTTGAGTCTTAGAAAAATTCTGGGAAATATTTGAATCTTTTCTTCCCTCCTGGGCCGCGCCTCCCTTTTTCTCCCTTCCCCGGCCCACTCCCTCCTCTCCTTTTCTTTCCCACGCACGGCCCAGCCTCTCCTCCCTCCGGCCCAGCAGCAGCCCGGCCTGCTCATCCGCGCCGAGCCACTGACAGGTGGGCCCCACCTGTCAGTGTCGTCTCCCACCTCCTGCCACCGCGCCAGGCACGCCCATGACGGCCGGTGCGCCTGGTCTCGTCGCGCTACACCGCCGTCGCAGGAGCTCCACGTGCGCACGCGACGCCGTCGTCACCGCGCTCCCGTCCCGTCGCATCGCTTTGACCTCGCGCTCCCTTTTCCCCGCGCGGACCGACGCCTCGGCCCGAAGACCGGCGAGCGGCCATGCCGCAGCGTCAGCCTCGCTCAGCCGCCGTCGCGTCCCACGCACTGTGGTCGTCGCCGAGCCCTCGTCATCACGCGCGTGGGCACCGTCCTTTCCTGGCAACCGTCACGTCGCAATTTAACGACGACGACCGAGCCGGCGACCATCGCTTGATCAGCGCCCAACAGCTCCTCCTCGGCCGCCTATAAAAGGCCACCGAGCTCCGCGCTGCGCCCCTCCCCCTCTTCCCGAGCTCACGCCCTCACCATTGCCACTCCAGCGCCTCCAATTTTACTTTTCCCCATTTTCCTTCTCCAAGTCCGGCGACCCTCCGTCGAGCCAGCGGTGGAGCTCCGTCTCCCTTTTCTTCTTCCTTGGCGTCTCTGTGCTTCCCCTAACCTCGTGCCGTCTCTCATTCCTGCAGCCGAAGCTCGGAGCATGGAGTTCGCGGGAGGCTAGGGTTCCGGCCACCGCACAACGACGACGAGCTGCCTCCGTCCCTCCTCCGCCTTCTTCGAGCCCGCTGTGAGCTCCGCCTCCCTCTCCTCTCTCTCCTGAGCCCCTCCTTTTCCTTCCCCGCGCACGGGCGCGTGCTCCGCGTCGAGCACCGCCACCAGCCGCCGCGCGACCTCGTCGCCGGCAGGCCTTCCGGCCGCACCTGGCCACGCTGAGGCGCGCGCTGCACTCCACGCACACCCGCGCACTCGCACGGCTACACAAACGCGTGCGAACCCGCGCGCATGCGCCTCCCCCCTTGCGCGCAGCCGCGCACCGCCATCTCCGGCGAGCCCGCGCCGCCTCTCCGATGCCCCGCGTCGTCACCGTCAAGCGGCCCTAGCTCCGCCTTCGCGCATAGAACTCCTAGGTACCCTTAGCTTCGCCCCTGACGCCCTGTAGCCGTTGCTGGTGAGATCCCCGGCGAGGCGCCGCCGCGCGCGCGCCGCTCCGACGCGCTCCGGCCGCGCTGCGTCGCCATCCGACGCGGCGTGCCACGTCGGCGCCGGGCCCGCGGAGACCCGGTCTCCTCTGCCGCGTCAGCGCCCCGTCAGCGCACGTCCACGGGCGCGGTGCACCGTGGACCGCCCTCACATACCTCCTCCGGTCCACAGCCCTGTGGACCAAGTCCACGGAACAGTGGGTCACAGTGAACCCGGCCCCAGTGGCCCACTTGTCAGCCTCACACAGCCTCTGGAAATTGCTAAGTCCACACACAGTTTGTACCCAGGAATCTATTTCGAGCACCTTCCTTTATCAGAAAAATTCCATAAAATTCCTAAAAATACTAGATTAATTCCTAATCATTTTGCAACACTTGTTTACTCCATAATAATTAGGATTATGTCTATGCTTAATTACTTAGCTTAATCCTAATTATTTCCTATGTTGCAAACTTGTAAAATCTATATCTCTTTCATCTTAGCTCCGATTTTGGTGATTCTTCCACCAAAATTCCTCTAAAATCATGAGCTATTTATCGTTATCAAAACCCTCTATTGTTGATCTCTGTTTGGTCTTCATTTGATTTATTTGCTTGTTAATCAGTTGTTTGATCGTTAGATTAATTCGATCGTTATTATTGCAATCAATAGGGGAACAAGTCTTCGAGGAAGGAGCGGAGGATCCGGATTACGAGGACTTAGAAGAAGAAGACTTTGGTGAAGGCAAGTTCTAACCCCTTTGGTCATATTGATCCTATGTTTGCAAATAGTCCTATTTAGAGCCTGTTTTGGAAACAACTGTGCATGATATTTAAATTTGCTTCAAATACTAGATGATCCTATGCTGATGATTGCCATACCTTGTTAATTGTTTATCCACTGCCTTGTTAGCCCTAGATTCACTATCATTAATTCCTTAACGATATGTTGATATGCCATGCTGCTTAGGACTTGTCACATGTGTACTTAATTAATCATGCTATACATGCTTTTGGTGTAAAATGGTGTGTGTTTGGTGGAGTGTGGGTGTGAATATGAAATATGGGTTGGTGCTATATATTAGTGATAATTGTAATCCATAGTGGGGTACTTCTGGCGGGAGCAGGCGGGGTAGTCCTCAGTGGGGAGGCCTATCTCTGGGATGCGATTCCTCCTTTGAGGATAGCTATTGAAGATGCTTGCTTCGGTCGTATAAGGACCGGTTCATGTGCCGCCTTGCCTAGCACCTTTCATACAACCACATGCCTTGTATGGGAAAGGTTTGGAACCACACCCTACTATAGTGTTCACCCGGTACCCACCTGGAGAGCAGGAGTTGCGGCGGAAGCCAGGAGAAGACTCGACATAGCAGGTGTCGGGGTCCGGCGTATGGTGATTCTTCAGGCCTTTCTACATGGTAATGATGATATTGTGAAGCCCCTGGTCGCAGTATTTCCGTGGTGGTGCCGCGGTAACACCAAGTAGGTACGGGACCATTAGTGTGTCTGTCCGATCCATGACGATGGGAAGGGCTGACATGCCTTGTGGGGAATTGTGTACAACCTCTGCAGAGTTACAAATCTATCATGATAGCCGTGTTCCACGGTATTGGGCAACGCGAAAGCTTGTGCCACACAATGATTAGTATAACGGTGTGAGTAAATTCCTTGGTGTGTTTTTGGAATACTCCGGTGTGGAACCGTGTGCTGGTTTTACTGCCAGCGTTAAAATGTGGGAACTGGCGGGATGGACTTTGTCTCCCCCAGGGCCAAATAACCCCATTAATCCTCAATGATAACCTTGATTAGTGGTTTGCGAACTGCTTTGTTTTACAAACAATCCCTGCATAAAACTGGCCTTCCGCCCAGTTACTAAACCCTCGGCCTATCCTTAAAACTATCCTTGCATGCTTAAACCCCTTGTTGTTAGGACTTGCTGAGTACCCCATGTGCTCACCCTTGCTTAATCTTTCAGATGAGGAACCTGAGTATCAAGAAGATGGTGATGAAGAATCGGGTTCTGTCTACACTCAAGATGCCTGTGCTAGTGCCGCTTCCGACTTCCGCTGTAGTAGTATTTAAGTGGTTCTGCTGTAGCAGCCCACTTGCTTGATGCTTGTTGTAATAAAGTGGCCTTTGGCCGTTGTTGTAAGACCTTTTACGTATGAAGGCTTGTATGAGTTTCGGTAATATTTATGTAAGTGATGACGCTGTGATATCAGTCTGTGTAAAGTGTTCGTATCAGCGTCTGATCCAGGGACTGGTACGGTAAGCACTAGTGCTCCAGAAACGGGGTACGACAATCTCGCTGTAAATGAACAGTACCGAACGAATAATTTGCCATAAATGCAACATCCGTACTGAATTGAATACTGAAACTTGGATGGGCACCTCCCATCACAAAGACCCTAATCAACTAAGCTACACTCAATTTGCCATAAAATTAAGTTCGTTCTATTATTGTAAAATAGCAATAGACACTTTTTTCTATTATATTCTAAAATATTATGAGAATGAAATTTGTGCCCTTTTAAAATTACATTTGAGTTTTTATTTATAAAAATGAGATTTTTCTCATTTTTATTCTTAATATAGCTTTTAAGTTTTGATCCATATCTTGAAGAAATAACCGGGACTGTTATTAGCTCGGTTGGCTATTTGTGTGCCTATTTCTTCTTAGTTGAAACCCACCTACTTCTTTCTAGGATGGTCTAGATTTTTTTCCCTCTAAGAAAATATTGATATGTGGAGCAATCATATCACAAGCACATGGCGAGGGGATACTATTTGATGCCCGGAAGTACATATACCTTGTATTCCTTTTCATTGCACGAGTGCTAGTAAGAATATAATCTTCCTTTATTCCTTGCTGCCTCATCGCGCAAAGAATATTTGCTTGCTAAACTGCACCTGTCACGCACTGGGATATAGAATAGCTATAAACATGCTATTAACAACTGTGAGTGGGTTCATTTGGATTCTTATAAGGAACAACTTTTTTTGTGAATTTTGAAATTTATGCTGGCACATCGACATGTTTAGGCCTTTCTAATAAAACCACTGGAATGTGGAATGTTTTCCCCTCAATACGCGCTATATAGACTATAACTGCATAGAGCATCAAATCTACCAAGCAACATTAAACTGTCGGCAGTAAGTTTTTCTCAGCAAATACACACTGGCTTGTGAAATTAAAATTATCTTTCCTTAATTAGTGATTTATTTCCAGAAGAACTAGGGGCGATACGAAACCAGCACATGGCAAAACCGGAGTCTACATATTTTGGAGCAGAGGCAGCAATATTGCATAACTCACATCATAAAGCAAGATGGTGAATATACATGTGAGGCCCAAGCTGTGCCCTGAGTGCGCGCCACTTAAGTTAGCATGCGCCGCAGTTTGATGCATGTCTCTGTGCACGCGTGTGCAGGACAAGGTAGTAGCTAATCATACAACAAGTAGTTAAAGGGGTAATCTGATGGAGGCCTGACGGAAATGGGGTGCAGGGGTGGTGGCTTGTAGGGGTGGGCACAAAAACCGATACCTAAACACCGAAACGGAAAAAATCGAGACCGAGACTGAAAAAACCGGAAATTCGGTCTTCGGGTACTTGTTTGGGTACTAGACTTAGGTAACCGAATTTTATTGTTCAATTTCGGGTAGTACCCTTGGGTACCCGAACTACCCAAACTACCCAAATTAGTATGATGATGTAGGATTTAGCACATAGACTCAAACCACGGTCACATAACATCCTTTGTTACTCATTCTTCATATTCATGTTTCACCTATCGTATAATGGTAACTCATTATCAAGTTGATTGTATAGTGTATTTTTGATATAATCAATTTTATTTCATTTTTTCTCTGAAAATTAATGCTAATTTGGGTAGTTTGGGTATAACCGAAGACCGAACCGAAATTTAGGTACCCAAAGTTGTCGGGTACCTAAATTTTCGTTGTCATTTCGGGTAGCATTTCTAGATAACCGAAAATTGAAAAGACCGAAAAAACCGGACCGAAACATCGGGTATGACCGAACGCCCACCCCTAGTGGCTTGTCCACAAAGTGGCAGTCGGGCGCCAATGCCCAATGGATGAAAGTGCACATCACAAGCACAAGATCCGGTGGGCATAACCTGCCATGCATACTCCTTACAACCACACCTTGCTATTTTGTGTTTTTTATTCTAGGGTTAACTGTAAATTCCATCCCATAAATTACCTCTAGTTTGATATTACTCCTCATAAGTTCGTTTGTTACAAAAACCACCCCACTCCACCCCAGTTTGGTAGCAAAAACCACCCTAGTTTCTATGTACTCTCTCAAATAGGCTCAAAATTTTACCGTTGACGCTTGAATACATGAGTCAATTAATTTAGCTCGAGTAAAGTTTTAAAATTTGGCCGTATCTTATACTGTTGTGGACCCATCGCACTAAAACTCACATTTAATTTGTGTTTTAAACGTCTACAACTGTAGTTGAATGTAGCAAATTCAACTGCTCGACGGTCCTACCGCCTACCGTACACAGTTGCGAGACTCGAGGTAGGAGCTAAACTTGCATTTTTGTGGCATTTTTTAGCCTATTTGAGAGAGTACATGAAAATCGGGGTGGTTTTTGCAACAAAACTGGGGTGGGGTGGGGTGGTTTTTGCAACAAACGAACTTATAAAGGAAAATATCAAACTAAAAACAACTTATAAAGTAGAATTTGCAATTAAACTTTTATTCTAATAATTTTGTTAATTATTAGAGTACCATTTATGTTCTGTGTGATTCAGGCCCTAGCTCCCCCGAACAGGGCTTGCTTCTGCCATAATCGAAAAGCTTGAAAAGCGAGTTTTACACTACTAGCGGAGAATCGACTCGAGACCAGCTTCCCCAGCTTTTCCCCTTCGCGTTTCTATCGTCTCCGCATCTAACTCACGACCCCCTCCTCCCAGAGCTCCACCTGACCCGCACCGCTCCTCCCTGACCTCCACCTGACATGCGCCGCCGCTCCCCTGTCCTCTTGCCTGCTTCCCCGACCAACCTCGAAGTTCCCCTCTTCGATTCGTCAATTCGGCGGCCCCTAAGCTCGCACCTCGACGATCCCCACCACTTTGAGCTCCCGTCGCCATGCCGAGCAGCTCGGCGACGGCCTCGATGCCAAATCCGCGACGGCGGCGTTCCGCGAGGAGGACAGGGCCACGACCTGCAGCAGCCGCCCTACCAACGGCGGCGCTATACGAGGGACTCGGCGGCCCTACATCTGCTGGCACCAAGCTGTGTCGTGGTCTGCGCAGGTGGGCCTCGCGCTGGCCGACTGCGTCGGCGAGCTCGCCGCATGGTCGCGTGTGGCGGTTCCACCTGGGCGCCGGCGGCCTGGACGAACTGCGTCGCGTGCATACAGGTCAACGGGCCTGCACTCCTGGAGACGCTGATCCGAGCACCTCCCTCGATGGCCACAAAAGCTGACAGGCAAAAGCTATAACGCCAAACAAATCTTTGCTTCTTGGAGAATCAGCGTTTCGGGGAAGCAAGTTTTGCTTTTCCAGGAATCGCTTTTGGAGAAGCACAAGCTCCCCCAAACAGGGCCTTCGGATGTTTGTGTCCCACAACCAAAGCTTAAGGTACAAGCGAGGAAGGAAACGTAATTGAATGACGACGAGTGTATAATAATCACCTCCTGTTTTGGGCTCATGAGCGGGACTTTGCGCGAATTTGGGACCTAAGATTTTAAATTGCAGCTGGCTAGTGAATGCTGACATACTCCACTGTGGCGCTACCCATCAATCTATATATTTGTTGCTACGCTAAAAAAAAAATATATATCTGTTGCTGCGTGCGGGAAATGAGGAAGATCTAGGCAAGGTAGTCTTAAATCTCCTGTCATTGTTTGCGTTACCATTCCTGATAGAACGATCTCAATAAACTATTGAACTATTGGTTATCGCAGGGGAAAGGAAGAGACAGAGGAGGGTGCTGGTGGCATCTCTGAAGGGACGTGATCAATCATCCACTGTCTGCCTCTTTTGATCTTTTTTTTCCTCTCTGCACTGCAAAAGCCAAATTAAAGGGTGCATGAATATATATAGAGACACAAATATGTATGTATGCAAATGAGTACTGAACTGATGCCTCTCTTTCTCTGGGACTAGCTAAACCATTCTTCAACCTTCTTATAATGTACTTGAGAATAAAATTGACTCATCCTCTCTCTGCACCATTCACCAGCAACTACAGCCTCCCCTTTTCCTTCTCTCCCCTTTTTGCTAGGCTTTCTGTCTCATTGTTTGCTGCTAGCTTCTGTCCCTTACACAAAGGAGGGATGACTGGTTCTGCGAGAGCACATGGATTTGATGAGTTCAATCCTTCATTCATTCCTACCTTTCCCTCAACACAGACACCCCACAACCCTAAAGTCCTTCACAACAGAGCTGCCTTTTGTTGTTTGTGAATTGTGATGTCCCATATAATATCTTATCACCCCGCATAGCAGTGCATATATGTACTGTGATTTATTGACATATATGTGCCAGTGGTGGGCAGCATGTGCCTTTCATGCATAATACTTCTTGGCAGATGTGCATCTCGCTAGAGCTATACAACAACCCACACCAAAAGGACGCATATATATACTTGCTACAAGCTGACTATATTCCATCAATTGCATGCATGAAAGAAAGATACCCTACTAACACAGAGACCAAGCTCTAAAGACATAGTAGACATATATTAGATTACATGCACACCAGCAAACATGAGAACCCATCCATCTGTCTTGAGTTCCTTTTGGTCCAGCTCCTTTATTTGTTCCTGCAAACCAAAGAGAAAGTCGATATTCTGGTTGAATTATTGTCCCCCTGTGTTCTTTGAGAGCATATACATCCAGAAAGAATTTTCTAAAGTGTGGTAGTCATATATGCGAAGCGTAATACACACACATTTCGCTGCTATCAAGCAAATTATGCATGCTCTTCACAATTCCCAGATACCTGTGCTGTCCTTGGAAGAAAGGAATTTATCAGAACCTTTGATTTCAGCATTAGCAGATATGTGCACTCAGACTAGCTTTCCATTAACATCGCTCAAAGCTAATCTTGATCGCTTGGTGTGACCAATCACTATATGAGTTCATAAATAAAGGTAATGCAACTATAACCAAACATGGATAAAGTTGGAGGGGATCTATATCGTTACGTACTGATATTGCTCCTTCGGTCCATTGATCATCGACTTGACATATATTCTTGGGCTCCAGGTAGCTAGATTGATGATCAGGAAGAGTTAATACACAAGTGCAAGCTTAGCTAGCAGATCGACACTGATGCATCAACATCAGGCCATGCTCATCATCATGTATATCCATTATTCCGCACTCTTATATATTCGGTCACATAATGTGTACAAATGGTCCCCAAGTAGCATGTTTGATATATGAAAGGGACTCATGAGCAAATGCTCAGTGGACGAATGGAGCACACTAGCACTCTTAGTTGAATTATGAAATTTCTTGGGCATATACCTGAGACAACAAATGTTAGTTGATGCTGGAACAACATCACATGGTATGAGTGAGATGGAGTATGGATGCCGAAATCAAGTCCTTCAATTGCCTCACTAGATTCTGAATGTAGCAGTTGGAGCTGTCCCCTACTCATTACCGTGGATCATATGCTCAACCAATAAACTAGATCAAAGTACACCATCCACATAAAAGAATCTCCTTCATTTAAGGCTAGATTACAACTACTACATTACAAATAGAGCAACGACATCTTAATTTCAGATCATTAGTAGACAATTTATCAGGCTCAGCACATGGTACTCTACTCCATCTGACCAAATTTCAGGAGTGCTCATGCTTCATTCGTACTCTTTCAGAAAAGAAAACGACGCGGATCTTTTAACTGCTATATGTACGGTCTCTGATGGCAAGGTGTGAGTGACTCACCTCCTTACTTCGAGGTCATCATGTAGTTTTTGCTCGCATAGAAAAGCAAACGGCGGCAAACATTAAAATTAGTGCCATCTTTATGTTTAGTCGCTGCTAAACTTTGCGAGCCCACATCATGATCATTGTAGCCAAAGCAGGCACAGAAGAAATAAAGAAGTGAATGGCACCTGCTGGGGAAAAACTGAACAAGTACCACTATCCTTTTTTCATGTCATGCAAAGGTAACCATAGCTGATTTGGTTTGTACTACATGTTTGAGGTGGCTGATTTTAGTCCTCAGATGTATCATTGCCTGCACATGGTTATGCAAAGCCCATGAAACAAAATAGTTGAGCTACCATATATCTCAAATGGGCAGCCTTTACAAATCTGTAGGAGCTATCAAGCTAGTATAGGCAATCAAAGAAAAGATGGAGAAAAAAGATACAAAGAAAAAATAGAGAGAAAGAAAGAAGTGAGAAGGAGACGGAGAAAAGAAGATAGTGGTGACAGCATAAATTCAAATGACAATTTGACATGAGTGGCACAGATTCACCAGCTCCCTGGACACAACAAAAACTTGTGACATGTTACTAAATATGCATAACTAGTAGTACCGGCCTTACGAATAAATTATTGTTAGGCACCTAAAGACATGGAGCAAGATCAGGAATTGTAGTGGTCGCTTGCTCTCTCAGTTCTCTAATTGTAATTACCTTGCAGTTACAACATGTCTCACTCCATCAATAGTAGTGTCACAGCTGGTGACTAATACATCAGTAATTCTATTTGAACTGCATGTTAGCAGCTTGCTTTCTGCTGCAAGTAAAGGCGCTGGGGCCGACACTTGTGCTGCAAGTAGCCAAAGTTTTGGGCTTTATGTTAATGTGACATCACTGCCCAAAGGCAGATCTTGTTCCAAGATCTCTCTATTTCTCGACTGATTCTCAACAGGGGTATGCTTTCTAGCTGGAGATAAACCCCGTGAGCTGTGTATACTAATATGAGTAATTATTTTCATTGGGGGAGATATTAGGTACTGCATTTTGATTCCAGGTCTAGAACATATAGTGATCTCGTTGGGTTTTCTTCCGGATATATAGTCATCAAATAAAATAAATGAACAGCTGAATATAAGGAAAAATAAATGAAAGGTGGCAGTTAGTGGTGCGCTAGATTAGATAGCATACAACAAAGTAGATTGTGTTGAAGATGCAGTGTCTAAAACTACTCAAGAATGAAGAAATAATAGAAAAGTGAAAAGATTGATCAGGGATATGTACTAATATATTATATTTTTCAGAGAATTCAATTTGGGTCAGAGCGCACCCAATAGCCGGGTATCACAATCATCTTCATTCGAGTTCATATATATTCACATGATCTTTAGTTACTTTCCTTGTCCATCACCACATCTTCTAGAGGCTTGTCTGTAGTACGCAAATTTTTTTTATAAAAAAACATATAGGAAATTTAACAGTTCAGAGTTCGGAATATATTTAGGCATCCTGAATGGGGTTTGCTCCTTCACTTCATACAATATATATATGTTCCTCACAATTTAATTAGGAGACTCTTATTGTCATTTTCCACTTGTTCATATGCCTATTAAATCGGGGAAATATCTAGTGCAAATGGACCTTTCAGTGCAACCGTGCAAATAAGAACCGTCCACCGTCAGATTTAGATAATACGGGATGTATTTAGGCGGGCGGCTTCCCGAATCCCACTTAACTACTTTTGTTAAGCACCCCCTAACGAATAAAAACATTTTGCTAAGAACATCCCCGCTCGATCCAGGCGGCTGTTCCTTCAAGACTCTTCTGGCTTATCTGTTCTCCGCCGCTTCCCTTGCCGGGGCCGGCCTTCTTTTCGGGTCTCGCAGACGCTCGGCTTCATGGTTCATGCATAAACATGCACTGCTGCTGGAGTATTGCAGCTGTTCTCTGTCTTAAAAATGGAACGATCTCATCTAGAAATAAACACCAAAGAGAATCAGTCGTTCAACTTATCAACTCGTTCACCATTGGCGATTCAAAGTTTAATGCACAACAATTCAAATTGAAAGCAAAACACTCAAGCAATTCGTGCTTTCACTTTTTTACTAGTTCACAGGAAAAAGATTCAATCTTCGCATCTTCCTTTCAAAAAAGAAAAAGAAAAAGAAAAGATTCAATCTTCGCATCCGCCCATGAATTAGTTGTCCAATGTCATCGAATTCTACATCCGCCAGCTCCTCCAAAAATCAGTAGGTTAATGCCACCAATCTTCATGTGTATAACTGCTCTATTTTCTGAAGACCAAATCAACAAGTTTGTTTCAACAGGCAACAACGCTAGCCTCCACTACAACAAAACGAGCCTGTAGCGACATAGCCAAAAATCCAGTAGCGACGGATTTGAAAGTTGCCCGTCGCTACAGTACTTCGAGGAGCTATTCAGATGAAATCCGTCGCTAAAAACCCATTTGTAGCCACGGTTCATGCTATGAACCGTCGCTAAAAATAGTCCACCATTTTTAGCGGCGGTCCATGTTATGGGCCGCCGCTACAAAATCCTTCCACGGCCCATTATTTTATTCCGCAGCCCATCTCCCCCGCTGACGTATATAAACAACACTCAACCCTAACGCAGCGGCTCCCTTCCTTCCTCCTCCCTCTCCAGCCGCCACTTCCCCTCACCCATGGCTCACAGTACATCCTCCCCCCACTCTACAGCAGCAGTCCTCTCCCATGGCTCACGGTGCGGTACGTGGTGTTGTCCTCGCAGATCTGCGGCAGGGAGAGCGTGTGGCGATTTCCTTCTGCCGCGAGGTGCCCACCTCCACCATCTCGACGAGCACGGGGACGCTGCCCTCCTCAACGGCAGCGGCGCGGCCCTCGGAGGAGCCCACGAGGGTTCTCGCGCGCGCCACTGCAGAGCACGTAGAGTGCCGTGGCGGCGTCCTTCTTCCCCCGCGCGCCGCCGGTATCGAGGAGGGAGATGAGCAGCGGGATGGCGCCGGCCCGGCCAACGGCTGCAGCCGCGGAGCCGTCGAGCTGGGCCAGCCGGAGCAGCGCGCAGGCCGCGTTCTCCCGCGCCGCCGGTGACGCGGCGGACTTGAGCGCCTGCACCAGCGGCCGTATCGCGTCGGCCTCCACGATCATCGCCTTGTTCTCGTCGCAGAGCGAGAGGTTGAGCAGCGCCGTGACGCCGTGCTCCTGTAGCAGCGGGTCCATCGTCGACGAAGCGGCGCGGCGTGCCGTCCTCGACCACGGCGACCTGCTACGGCGGTGGATCTCAGACGCAGCGGCATCCACGACGCATCCACGTGCAGCGGTGGCGGATCCCATGCGCGGTGGCGTCCGCGGCGGCTATGGGCAACGGCGTCCTCGCCGAGCACCTCCTTCGCGACGGATTCCATGGCGGCAGATCCAGCCACCATGCGTGGCAGCGGATCTACACCCCGAAGGCGGCGCGCAGCACAGGGTTCCCCTTCCTCCGTCGACCGTTGGCTGAGGGCGAGCAGGCGCAACGGTGAAGGTGCCCAGGTCCATGTGCCTCTCCCTCTTACACGACGACATGGCGGCGTGGCCTCCTTCCTCGGCAAGCTTGGGCGGGCGCGGTGCGTCGGGTGCGGTGGTTCCCCAATCTGTTCGTGTGTTTGTGTGTTTCCCAATCTCTGTTATGCATGTTGGTTCGTTTCCCCAATCTGTTCGTGTGCAAGAACAAAGCTTCTTGAATCGGTGGCTTCTTGAATCGATGGATTCTGTGAAAAACAAAGCTGTAGTGAATATCTGGATAGCTAATCCAGCTTTTTTTTTTGTTTTCGAAAATCAGCAGTAGCGGCGGGTGATGGCAGCACCCGCCGCTACAAATCGATTTGTAGCGACGGTTGCTGCCGTCAACCGCCGCTACAAATCGACGGTTATTTTGAACCGCCGCTATAGGTTCGTGATTTTTAGCGATAGTGGCGTAGCGACGGTTGGCCTGGTTCGTCGCTACAGGCCATTTTGAACCGTTGCTACAGGCCTCTTTTGTTGTTGTGCTCCTTGCACTGCCCTGCAAATACAGGGAAGATTCTATATCAAAGCAGGTAGAGCATGAATTCCAGTGTAGGCATACTGCGGCCTTCTGGGTGAGGTCTGAGTGTACGTGGGAGTGGACCGGGATGAGGCTGGGGGAAGACGAGCGGGGTGAACTTGGGATGGCGACGAGCCGAGAAGGACATCCGCGGCGACGAGGATGCCGTGAGAGATTTTGTTGCAAACATTTGCTTATTTATCTGGGGTTTTTTTCTGGAAAAGTGATCAAATGAGATTGGATCGTCTGCGCTCTTAAACGAGGCCCATCTGATGTTGATCTGGTGGTTCTGGATGGTTTTTTACATTGTTGCACTGAAGGAACATTTGCACTGAAAATTTCCCCTATTAAATCTCCAACCTAACCTATCTAATGATCTCTTTTGTAAGTTTACGATCTCAAGCAAAGAAGAAACCTTATCTTGAGCTTAGAACCTTTTGTTTTCTAGCCAGAGTCGTTAAATAAGATATGACTAGTGCACAAAGTAGGTAGTAAATAGATAAAATGTAATAAATGTATCTAGTGCGTTGTAGTTCCCATATAAGAAGACTAGAGGTAATGTGGAGTGCCTGAGGTGGCATACAATAAAACTGGTATGTCTACCTGCAGTGATATACCATAAAATATTCTCAATACATCATGCAGGCATTTCAGGCATCTATGCATGAATGTTCATGGACTGCACACACATATATATAATGTGTATAAGAGGTTTACCTTTCGATGCCGTGTATATATATATATATATATATATATATATATATATATATATATATATATATATATATATATATATATATATATATATATATATATCTAAGAATTAATTCATAAAATGCCCGTTTATCAAGTATATGAAGGTAGTCGGCATAGGTAGATGCAAAACATTTGGACAATTTGACTATAAGTGATGTATGACAAAGGAAACAGAGAGTGGAAACACCAGCTAGCTAGAGACTAGGAGCTCTCAGTCCTAACATTTTGAAAGCGAGGGTTGAGATCTCCTTATGTCAGCCACCACAATCATTCCCACTAAATTTCACTCAACAATAGGTCACAATGCATTAACGCCGCAAAGGGTAACGCACGCCAACAATTGATGTTTCATCCATTTTGCCCAAAAGGGTTAGTTGCCGTGCTACATGACAAGTGTTCCATGCACTTATGTTCTCTAGATGTCGTTGCATCTCTCCCTCCATGGCTGTTACCTCTCCATTTGGTTTTTACAAGGTGGGCCCACATGCCAAGGTTTTGATTATGTTTTTTCCTTTTATTTATACAGTTATGGTGTATTTGGCAAATGATGGGAAGGGGAAAGGGAGTTTGGATGTGGGAATTGCACTTTTAATCACAGTCCGTAGTTGACAGAGTGACTTCAGTAGAGAATTCTATTGAACAGTTTGGTTCGTGGTTTTACAAGTATGAGAATTAAGATATAAGTTATAATAAACCATCTTGATGCACTCTTGTTTTACTAATTATCCAACTCTCGCCTAGGTATGACCCCTCCCGAGGTAATAGGGAATTGATCTACAAACTCCCATTTTTTATCTCACCAAACCCCCCATTTTTTACATTACCCCCAAAGAAACACACAATTAATCGAACAACCTATACATTCACCATTATAAAGCTATATTGCTAAAATTTGTTCTCAACTTTTTGAACGCCAGTCCCCTCTCACCAATTATCTTGAACAAAATACATCATTATTCTAACAACATAAATTCACTAGGATTTTTTTGTCCAAAAGTGCTTTCATAGAATTCGTTCTTGAAAGTACTTTCATAATGTCATGATTTTGCTCCTGGCACCACATATAATCAAAAGAATTAGTAGTAAAAAATTAAATTCAAGCACAGTCCCAATCAAATATGAGTTACAAAAATGAACAACGGCAATGTTCTCTCCTTTTACGAATACTTAATTATTGGACAATGATATGATATAAAAATTAACTGTTGATTTGGTTACCTTTATTTTTGTATTAGCATATATTCATAAACTCCATTAAGGTTACGGCATTATGAAAATGCATTTTAAAGAATAATATGCATCTATAAGTTCTGTTTATATTTTGAAAGGTAATGGCAAATTAACCTAATCAACACAATAGGGATATAGAAAAAGAATGCCGCAGTGAATATTATTGCAACAAGATAAACTCCAGATGCAACCAAACTGTCCAATGCAATCAACATGCACAAGGACCACCATAACCGCTGTTAATTTTCCTTTATCAGAAAAAGAGAGAGAAAAGGATAAGTTATCTACTGAATATCCACCCATCCAGCAGAAACAAAACCTAGAAAACAACTGCCATGTGTGTAAGCCCCTCTTTCCCAATAACTACCACCTGTGATGGATGTTACTTTCCACACCACACAATTACGTTGTTAATTGCAAATTGATGCTACTCACTGACAAGTACTAGTACTAACACTAAGTAATTAGCTGCTAGGCCGGGTGCCATATATCCTGGCCAATAAAAAAAGTGACAGCAACAAGTGTTGCTCCCCTGCCCCACCTGGTAGGTCCTCCCCTCTCATTCCTCTGCCCCTTCTCCATCGATAAATAGCTTGCCATGAGAGCCAGCCACCCCACAAGTACACTAGCAAGCACAACCAAGAAGTAAGAGACAGAGAAGATACATCGATCCAAGTACCAAACCAAAGCCTTCACTACTTTTCTCTAATAGCTTGCTCCATCTTCTCATCTTCATCATAATTAAGGCACCTATACCAGGTGAAGTAAGAGACAAATAAGATACATCGATCGCCATGCCGCCTCCGCTGGAGCATGATGAGCAGCAGACAACAGGAGGTGGTGGTACTCCATCTTCTACTTCTGCCAGCACCACTTGCACCACCACAACCACCACCAATCCCTCCGGCGCTGTGCATCCCACAACCTCGAGCCCGCCGTCTGCGGCGGATGCCCGCCTCCGTCCCGCCGCCAACTCGTTCCCTCTTGTTCTAAAGGTAACAATTCAGTTTTTTTTTTTTAATATATATGTTTATATGGCATACACGAGCGCGTGCACACTAGCTAGTTGGTATGCACGTGCATGTACATTTGTGAGTATGTTCATGTTCTGATGAGACGTGTGCATGCATGTGTGTGAATTTGCGTGTGCGCCGGTTTTCAGTTCGAGGAAGTTGTATACAAAGTGAAGCTCGGCCCGCCGGCGGCCGGATGGTGCGACAAGCTGTCCGCGGTGGCGAGCATGGCGATTCGAGGCGGCCGGGACGGGAGCAAGCTGAAGACGGCGGCCGCGGCGGCGGGGTCGTCGTCGGCGCGGGAGAAGACGATCATCAGCGGCATGTCCGGCGTGGTGCGTCCCGGCGAGATGCTGGCGATGCTGGGCCCGTCGGGTAGCGGCAAGACGACGCTGCTGACGGCGCTGGGCGGTCGGCACGGCGGCCGGAGCGCGGTGCTCTCCGGCAAGATCACCTACAACGGCCACCCTTTCTCCGGCGCCGTGAAGCGGCGGACGGGCTTCGTGACGCAGCACGACGTGCTGTACCCGCACCTCACGGTGGCGGAGACGCTCTGGTACACGGCGCTGCTCCGCCTGCCCCGCGCGCTGTCCGCCGGCGAGAAGCGCGCGCAGGCGGAGGCGGTGGCGCGGGAGCTCGGGCTCGCCAAGGTGGCGCACAGCGCCGTCGGCGGCGTGCGCGGCGTCAGGGGGCTCTCCGGCGGCGAGCGGAAGCGGGTCAGCATCGGGCTCGAGATGCTGACGGACCCCAGCCTGCTGCTCCTCGACGAGCCCACCTCCGGGCTCGACTCCACCACCGCCGCCGCGATCGTCGGCACGCTCCGGCGGATGGCGGCGGAGGGCCGCCGCACCGTCGTCGTCACCATCCACCAGCCGTCGTCCAGGCTGTACCACATGTTCGACAAGGTGCTGCTGCTCTCCGCCGACGGATGCCCGATCTACTACGGCCGCGCCGCCGACGCGCTCGCCTACTTCGCCTCCGTCGGCTTCGCGTCGCCGCTCTCCGTCAACCCAGCCGACCTCATGCTCGACCTCGCCAACGGTACGTACGCGCGCCACCACCACCGTGCACCTCTCTCGTCCACTAGCGCAAATATTCCTTCTCTCTCTGCCTTTCTACGATGCCTTCCAATTCACAGGGCACAATGGCATGTGCCGTTCCCATTCCTCGCGCTGACGTCATCATCCCTTCCCATCCTCGGATCCTCACTAGCCACTCAAGGTGACTGATAAACTCGTTTCTCAATAATCCCGGTAGATCTCCAGAAATTTCAGTTGGAAAATTCATCAGCATTAGGAATGCCACAACCGTTCCACTGTCGGGAACATTGAATTACCAGCTGTTTAGATTCTACCTTTACCTCCCTGGTGACCTCGAACACCCAGTGACATTCTCACAAATTACACATTGAGCATTAACACTAAAACTGATTAATCAATTGAAAATCCGCAGGCAGGAATAATTTTCTGTGACAGCCATATATAAAAACCTCTTCGTCTCCTATCTATACACCATTATAAACAGGTCACGGAATTTCCTTTGATTTTAGAAAAAGCAGAGGAATCGGATCCGTTAGGCGCAGTAGTTGTTCAGTTAACCAACCATCTCAGACAAAGCTAAGAACAAAATAAAGCGCAGCACAATACGGTATTGAGTCTATTGACACCATGGGCTCCAAACAAATAAAGAAGGCAAAAGAAATGGAAGAGTGTGAGCAGCACAAACTAATGTGTTGAGATCGTGGGCTTGATCCGGTGCGCGCATGCAGCTGCTCGCCTGGCCCATGGGGGTCCCCTGAGGAGAGCGACACTCGCTCTCTTTTCCTTTTCCCCCCTTGATCTGCGTCATGATCACCAGCTTCGTCTTCATCCTGTGTAGTTGCAACAGTAATTAACTATTATCAAATTATCGCAGAACAAACGGTAACTTGCAGGTGAATGTATTGTTTATCAAAAAAATAGTGAACATAAGCAACTGAGTGAGATTAAGGTTGCATCACTCACCTGACATGGCTCTGGAATAGGAAAACACATCGAGTCGAGGAACTAAGATAATGACAACGAAAGTCCCATAGAGTAGATTAATCAAGTTTGGGTGTTACATAAAAAAAAATATAGCAACTCATGTGGTGATAATATTCCAAGAAAATAATATTTGTTAAAAGAAAAAAGAAAGATCTAGCTAGATATGTAACTTGTAGGGGAGGATTTCTTTTCGGCTAGTTCTGTGCATGCTCACCAACATCAGCGGCACCACTAGAAGAGGGGGATATTGTCAGGGTGCAAAAATGGCAAAATGGGAGTTGCAATGATGGAGCCGGGGTTGGGTGGGGGGAGACATGGACAGGGACACACTGCTCCGTCCACTCCCACCCACGGTCCATCATTCCCTCCTCCATTCCGATCTTGAATTTTTCTATGACCAGTGGTGAACAATGGCGGACACTTGTCGAGCTCCCGGAGCTCGGTTGGTTGATCACTGTGCTGATGTTCTCTGTGCGCATGCAGGCATCGCGCCGCAGACGAACGGCGACGAGTCGCGGACGGCGGCGGTGGCCGGCGGCGGCAGCGAGAGCGAGCACAAGGAGGTTCGGGCCAAGCTGGCGGCGGCGTACGAGCACCACATCGCGCCGGCGGTGAAGCTGGACATCTGCGCCCGCGAGCCTGCGCCGGCGCCGCAGATGTCGCGGTCGTCGTCGTCGGCGTCGGAGTGGACGACCGGGTGGTGGACGCAGTTCCTGGTGCTCCTGCGCCGCGGGCTCAAGGAGCGGCGGCACGAGTCGTTCAACAAGCTGCGCATCTTCCAGGTGCTGAGCGTGGCGACGCTCGCCGGCCTGCTCTGGTGGCGCACGCCGGCGTCGCACCTGCAGGACCGGACGGCGCTCATCTTCTTCTTCTCCGTCTTCTGGGGCTTCTTCCCGCTCTACAACGCCGTCTTCACCTTCCCTCTGGAGCGGCCCATGCTGCTCAAGGAGCGGGCCTCGGGGATGTACCGCCTCTCCTCCTACTTCGCGTCGCGGGCCGCCGCCGACCTGCCCATGGAGCTCGGCCTGCCCACGGCCTTCGTGCTCATCCTCTACTGGATGGGCGGGCTGGACCCGCGGCCCGTCAGCTTCCTCCTCTCCCTCGCCGTCGTGCTTTACAGCGTGCTCGTCGCGCAGAGCCTGGGCCTCGCCGTTGGCGCCGTGCTCATGGACGTCAAGCAGGGCACCACGCTCGCGTCAGTCATCACCATGGTCTTCCTCATCGCCGGCGGCTACTACGTGCAGCACATCCCGCCGTTCGTCGCCTGGCTCAGGTGGCTCAACTACAGCTTCTACTGCTACCGCCTCCTGCTCGGGATCCAGTTCCCCAATGGCGGCGGATTCTACGAGTGCGACGGCCGCGGTACGCTCTGCCCCGTCGCCGAGTTCCCGGCGATCAAGGCTGTTGGGCTAAATAACCACTGGATCGACGTCTGCGTCATGGCGCTGCTGCTCGTCGGCTACCGCGTCATCGCATACGTCGCCTTGGACCGCCTCAAGCCAAGGTGAAACTGAAGCCTTAATTCTACACTACACCTTCGTCAGCCACTGGCGCCACACCAGTCCATGCCGGCATCCATCTATGCACTAGGAAGGAGAACGAACCAGCTGGTCGATTCGCTCGATCGGGGCTAAGAGGGATTAATTAACAACACGAGTAAATTAATTAGCTCTTGTTTAGTTTTGCCGTTTCTTGGATGAAGTTCGATGAAGTTGACTAATCAAGTGATCAAGAGAGGATTTATGATGATTAGTGTACGATGATGACTCGGCGCGAAATAATCCGTACGTAGTATTGATCTGTGGCGAGAAGAGAAGCAAGCACATGGTTGTAGCTCTGTATGATACAAGGTGGAATACAATACAGAACTGCAGATGCATCTGCATATCTTGTCTATGATACTGACCAACAATTATGAGACCACCACTACTGATTCAGTAATCTCACGTGCCATTTTTAATGATCTATCTATATGTTCATAGGATTTCCAAAGTGATTTTTTATCATGAGCTCCCAGTTAAAGTCATCGGCATATCAACAAATTCAGCTACCAACTGACCAAAATTGCCAATACTTTTCTGCTACTCTAGAAAATGCAATGAAAGTAGGTGGAGATCGCCTCTTCACCGATGTTAAGTTGAGCTCAAGCCGTCGAGCAGTAAATAATCCATCTATGCATCTCATCCCATCAACTAACTATATATCTAAGATTTTAAGAGAATTTTAAGATTGGACATGAATGTGAAAATTGAAGCTCAGAGGCCTTTTGGACCATTGATTGGAGTACATGTAGAGGTATACCCACCCTCCAACCTCCTATTATTGAAGCCCAAACCTCCTCCTTCTGGAACACACACATAAAAGCGCAGGCTAAACAGGCGAAAGTATACACTATACAGAATGTGTGGGTTGGATTGGATGAATCATTGTGTTGAGATTTAGAAATAGGAGACACCAGGAGCTACATCCCTATGGATGTTGTGAATGCTATAGAACCAGAGCGGATACGATCATCAACGAGTATATCAACATGCACAACAGTGGATAATTCTGTGTAACCAGAGGAGCGGAGCGGCGGCTATGTTCATGTTTTCAACGCGAGTTTGACCAGTAGGAGAATGAAGCCGCTCAAGGCATGTATGCTCATTAGCGTTGCGTCACCTCAGGCAGGCCGGGCGGAGCCACCTCGACCTGAGCAGTATGCAGGCAGCGGGTACATACACAGTAGCTCAGAATAATGCAAGGTGGAATACAATAGAGACCCGCAGCTGCAGCTGCTTCTTGTCTGTGAGACTGGCCAAAAATTTATGAGACCGTTACTAATTCAGTAATAAATTGCACCACCATTCACAATGCTCTATTGCTTATCATTTCAGTATATACATTTCACAAGATTTCTAGAATGAAATTTCTCATGTGTTCATCATAGGCATATTGGCAAATGCATCTTCTGAAATCTTGTGAAATGTATATACTAATCATATTAACCATCTTCTGAAAGACCATTACTTCTTCGAGTGCGTCGCCCCGGCGGCAGCCACGCGCTGTGCCCGGTCTGAGTCTCTGAGTTCCCGGCGATCAAGGCCGTCGGACTCATTAACCACTGGTTCGACGTCTGCGTCATGGCACTGCTGCTGGTTGGCTACCGCGTCGTCGCCTACGTCGCCTTGGACCGCCTCAAGCCAAGGTGAAAATGAAGCATTCTACACTACACTTCGTCAGCTATGGCGCGACGAACCCACGCTGCATTGATCGAGTTGACTAATCGAGTGATCAAGAGAGGATTTATGGTGATTAGTGTAAGCTGATGACTCAGAAATAATTCGTAGTATTGATCTTTGGCGAGAAGAGAAGGAAGCATTGTAGCTCTGTCTCAATAATATATTTATACGATGCTCAGAATGAACTTTTTGCATGATCTCCCAAAGTCATCAGCATCGCCAAATTCAGGTACCGGTTGCTGCTGCTTGCTGACAGAAATTGATGCTGCAGTGCCGTTCTGAATTCAGAAACGATACCGTCTCCATCTCCTTCTCAGAGGTCCAGAGCTTAAATGTCACGTAGCTGTAATTAAAGTTTTACTTCCCATTTAAGTAGCTAATCTATACATGCGTCAGCCAGCTCCGAAGCCAGAACGGCGAGAGCATTAACTCTTTTGTAATACAAAAACATGATCTTCACCAATGTAAATTGAGCTCAACTAATCCAGCCAGCAGTAAATAATCCATTCTATGCATCTCACCATGAATGAGATACGTTCCTTAATAAGGTTGATGCTGATGAAATGAAGAGGTGCACTATCAACCCACCCTCCTCATGCTCAAGCTCAAACCTCCTCTCCTCCCGAACACGCATAAAAGGCACGGTTGGAAGCAAACACTAAACATAATATCTGAGTTGGATTGGATGAATCATTGTTTTAACATTTAGAAATAGGAGGCATCAGGAACTACATTCCTACACCAGGAGCAGCTGCAGCCATACCAGAGCAAATACGGTTATCAATGAGCCAAGAAGTTTGCACCCCATTGGACTTGTACACTATATGGAACCAGAGGAGCAGTGGATGCATTCTGTTTTATCGTGCTAGGATGGAAGAAAACCACACTCATTTCCAAGAACAGGGGAAGGGAGCTTAGCCGCTCAAGGCATATCTGCTCTGCTCACTAGCGTCGCATTTCCTTTGGATCGCGGAGCCACATAGACTTTGGCTGCAGTATCCAGGAACTGCGATCCGCGGGACAGATGTGTGATGAGAAGAGAAGCAAAAACTTGTTGCTCTGTATAACACAAAGTGGAATAGAATACAGACATCAGACCTGCACCTGCAGCTGAACCTTGGGTCTGAGACTGAATGACTGATCATAAATTTTTTTTGAGAGACGACTAAATCCAGTCTTTTACTGGCAAAAAATAAATGATAACCCAATTATCTTTTGTGCCAAACACAATGTTCTGTTGATTATTATCATTTGATGGTGCTGCTGCTCGGATCTAGGATTTAACTTAGGGTATGCCTAGCCAATCTCTGAATGCTTCGGTCAACAACTATATAATTTGCCCAGTAATTTGGTATACAAGTTTAAGTATAAAATTATAAATAATTCGAACAAACTATGTCTTAAATATGTATAAAAGCAGCTTGTACACTTACAGTTGTTCAAAGGTGCTTGCAAAGATTTACTTCTTGTCTTTCTTATCTGACCTTCTTTGGGGCATTGTTCCAAAACATATCTGCAATATCCTTATTCCACTTCATGATCTTCGAGTTCAACTATCATCTGATTAAAAAAGAGTCAAATTAAAATATGCTTTGATCAATGACCATTGACGAGTGGACAACGATGCCTCAGTGACAATTGACAACATAAAAGTCACACATTTTAACACTTTGTGATGCTCGAGCGGTGGATTCTAGCTAACCTTGGCCTTCATCTCCAGCAGAGAGCGAATCCACGAGACGGCCTCGGCTGTGGCATGCGTGAGAACTGAGAAGTGCGAATTGCAATATGGAAAGCGTCATTGCCACTCCAGAAACTAATCGAGCGGCATTGCGGCAACCGGCACGGCAGAGTTAGGCTCAGAGAGGCAGGCGGGCGTCGCGCTGATCGGGAGATGCTGCATCGATCTCGATCGGGAGACATCCATCACCGTGTCGGCAAACTCGGTTGCGCTAGCGGCGGCGCAGCAGATGCTCGTCGCGTCGGTTTCTGAGATCGGGAGCACTGGGCGTCGAGCCGTCGATTGTTCGTTCTTTGTTTGGATGAAGTCTGGGCTGGGCTGGATCAAATGTGTGCCGTGGCCCACCGGTCATACTCTGTAGATCCGCCCCTGTTATGTCGGGGTACTGCAGCGTCGCCTCAAACCAAGGTGAAACCATCGCTTCGTCAGCCATGGCCACGCCCATGCCGGCATCCATCAATGCAGTAGGAGAACGGACCGCTTAATTAGCTCGGGGCTAAGGGGTTAGTTAATGACACATTTTGATTCAAACATTTTGGCTCAAGGCTTAATAGGATTGACAGAATACTTATATCAACAAAGTTGTAACTTTTTTCCAGAATCTCATCTCGAAAAACTACGAGATTAAGTGTGCTTGCCCTGGAGCAATTTCGGGATGGTGACCGACCGGGACGTCCTTACCGGGTGTGCAGAAAAGACTTGTGTTGTGCACCATGGATGGAGTTTTGGTAATAGATTATGTTATTAATAATTCTAGACATTCAAACTCATTGTTTTTTGATGTGTGCGTTTTATCACCTTGATTTGGGCAGGCGGAAGCGCTACTGATTGTAATGAGATAGTTGTGACCTCCTAGAGAGGCCAAGGCCGGGATGCTTTAATTTCCTATTATCTAAAAAAATGTATGTTTGTAAGATTTTAGAAATAAAAATTTTTCATGAGTTCCCAAAATCATACGCATATCGGCGAAATTGGCGAATCCAGCCCTGATTGACCAAAACTCCATTCATGTTCAGTCTTCTGAGAAAAGATCATAATGAAGACCACTGAACCCTGGTCAGCTACTTGCATGTTACATCAACATGAGTACAAAGTAAAGGGGCAACACGCATGAGGATGACATGTAATGCAGCTTTCTAAAACAGTGCTAGTACAAGAGTGCCATGGAGCTTCCTTGTTCATTCAAAAAGCTGAGATAGCCATAGAGAAATCCATTCTTTAATAGAGCGCAGCCTTGTTTCCTCAAGTTCTAGATTCCAAGTTCAAAAATGATCTCCATTGTTAAGGCCATGTCCAACGCACCAGGTGGCCAGGTGCCCCGGCCTCCACGTTCGCTTCGGGCATCCAAATCAGCAGGAACGGTTGCTGTAGATTCCATTAGGTCCATGAGTGCATGGACCACAAGATATGCTTGTTCATGAGGTCGATTGCGAGTAATATAAGTGCGAGAGGCAGGGGCGTACCAATCCACCCATCTCCTCTTTCACTCAACCCAACCTCTTCTCCCTCACGATTACACACATAAAAGGGGCATGTAGGCTAACTGTCTGAAGCAAACACTATGCATAATTTCTGAGTTGGATAAGATGAAACCATTGTTCTGAGATTTAGAAATAGGAGGCATCAGGAACTACATCATGTAGCGGGTGCCATGGTTGGTCAGTTCCTGTTCATGGCGTCGGTAAGGACGCGGCCGCTCCTGCTCATGCGCACGATAAGAAGATATCAACAAGCAATGCATATCACAACACAAGCCCGTCAAGCACTTGCCTTAACCTCGGCGAGACGTTGACGGCGGTATGGCCTTAACACCGGAGCTCTCAAGACCTGTAGAGTAAAAACTAATCTTAGAAGCTACTTCGGCGCATACACAACATATTTATCTGAATATCTGTAGCGTCCCGCCTCCCTGAGGTCGGGCCCGCACACCTGGCACACATGTCTTTTCTGCGCACTTTGTCCTCACTCATGCGCATCTGGGAACGATTTCCCGATCGGTCACCCATCCCGAAACTGCTCCAGGCCAAGCACGCTTAACCTCAGAGTTTTTTTCGAGATGAGCTTCCGGAAAAGAAGTTGCAACTTGTTGACATGAGTATTCTATCAATCCTATTAAGCCTTGGGCCGGGATGTTACAATATCGACATGATTCCCTCATCCAAACAAAAATAAGCTAATTCACCGATTAACTGAAATTCGCTTGAAGTTCTGAACTGCTCACTATTCTGCCCATAACATTCAAAACCCTTAAGCAAATGCTACAAATGAATACATTCTGAGAATCTACAGAGAATTTCCTACAACTTTCTTCATAGCACGATTTGCTAGATAATCCTATAACTGTGCCGAAAATAAATAAATAGAAAACTCAACAGACTAGAAAGTCATGAGACAGTAGTATTAAAATTAATATATTTTCTCCCTAACCATTTATCGGAATCGAGTGAGACCAGCGCCGTTGGAAAGATAAAAACATTATCTACGACTTTTCTAATTTTCTCAAGATCGAATTCCTAACCAATTGATACGAGATTTCAAAATAGTCTCACTGGACAGAAATTAGTTCTCTAATCTCGATTTCCAACATCACATCCGACCTTCAAAATTGATCTATGGGACTAATTGAGGATTACCACTGCAGCATAGAACAACAGTTTGCACAAGGAAAGCCTAATCCACGGATTCCTCCTTTCCTTTTCTTCCTGCCAGTAGAGCACAGCGGCTAATTAAGCATCACGCACCCAGCAGGAATAAAATCCATGGTTGAGCACGTGCTTCATACCTGCAGGCTCTCTCCCCTCCTTCACCTTCTCCCCTTGCTGGACTGCACACCGAGCACCACAACAGAGCAGCAGCACGGTAGCAGCAAGGGACAGGAGCGGCAGCAGCACTTGTGGCAGGCTATGAAGCATGGATACTTTCGAACGCTCACGTATCGGATACCGATACTTCTCCAATACGTATCGGACAGCGATACTCCACCGATACATGTCGGACGCGTATCGCACATATTTATAATTTTTAAATAATTAAAATAATTATGATACTTGACCGACACTTTGATTCTTTCTGGATACCTCGAGCCTTGACCCAACCCTCATTCAGGACTCATAAAAGCACTCTTTCCACCAATAACATGACCCCAGATCCCATTCTCTTGATTATCCTCACTTAAGGACAATATCGTCTGTTACTGCAAACCTAGAATTCTTTCTGCTCACCAGTTAAAATAGCCAGTTGTCGGGTTTGTCATGCGAGGAGGGAGAACTGGAAGTGGGACTAAAAGATTATTGCAGGCGTATCGCCGTATCGGTGTTTTTGAAAAAATGCCGTATCGCGGTATCCCCGTATCACGTACCGGTACTGGTATCGCCGTATCGGGGTAACGTAGGTGGCAGGGAGCGGATGGAAGAGCAGCTGCACAACCGTGTAGCTGGACTAGGGCAAGCTAGGGGCGGCGGCGTCCTAGATGGGGAAGAAAGAGGCGGCGGCGGTGTGGAGCATGAGCAGGGGAGGCGCTGGTTGAAGACGACTAGCAAGTTTGGTGCGCTCCGCCGCACCCAGAGAGAAAAACAGTAGCCATCTACGTTGTTATCGTTGCAAGCATGCCCAGCTATCATACGGACCTTTTTATACATACGCTGTAGGCCCAAGGATTGTGCAGCAACAGAATTTCAGATGGAGCCCAATGTACAAAGTGAATTTAAGTTGGGAGCATATGAGGTGAAAACTAACTAAAAGTTGGGAGCATATGAGGTGAAAACTAACTAAAAGTTGGAAACCTGAAAACTTGCAACAAAAACCGTTGGATCTTGCATCTATGGTTCAGATGGTTGCAACTAAAAGCCTAGAATCCAAGACTCAGCGAAATTGGAGGGGGCAAGTGTAAAATGACCAAAAGTTGCAGAATCTCACTTGTATCATCTCAATCATAGATGCAAGATCCAACGGTTCTTGTTACAAGTTTTCAGGTTTCCAACTTTTAGTTAGTTTTCACCTGATATGCTCCCATTTAAGTTGGCCCATTTCACACCCATACGTGGAGGCTGCGTCACCACGCAATCCACAGCACAACAGGTCGAAATATCCGGTCTCGCGTGGACGCCGCCTCCTTTTTTCTGGCTAAAACGCGCTGGAGCTCCCAGATGCATGCGCCTACTCCGTCGCCTCGTTCACTCCGCCTCCTCCCTCCTTATCCCAATCTCTCTTTCGCACTGGCCATCTTTCTCGTTCACTCCATCTCGTCCCTTATCCAAAGCATGCGCCAAAAAATCTGAAGGTTGGCGACCCTTTCCTCTACCCTCGACCCAAGATCGCCGCCGATGAAGCCCCGGCTGGGGAAAGGACGCCCAGCCACCAGCCAAGGTCTCCGTCGATTTTGCTGCTGGGCTGGTCCGACTGCCTCAATGTCGCCGTTGAACTATCGAAGATGTGGCGGAGAGAAGCTGCCCAGACACGGGCTGAGCTAGAAGGCCACAAGCGTTGCGGCCCGTGTCAAGGTCCACGCCTGGCCCGTCGCCGGCCACCGACGTACGGAGCTCGACGTGGCGGCCGCGGAAGGTGGCCACGCCGGCGCCGAGGCGACGCGGCCTCACGGTCGCCGAGCACGTCAGCCGGAATGCTGAGAGCGGCGGAAATCATACCGCCATCTGCACTTTACTATTCGGGAGAACAAAGGAGTTCGGGTCCTGATAGATTAGGAAACCTAGTGCATCCAAAGGCTGAGATTGATTTGACGACCACAAATTCATTTGAAGTCCAAATCCGACATATGAGTAGTCAAACGGAATCGATTCGACGAGCTCTACGCATCTACGGTCTCCAATTGTTCATCGGAGCAACAGATCAAAAAGTCAAATGTTGGTCAACTCCGGAAGTCTTTTTAATTAATTATATATTTTGTGTAAAAACAATGTGGGATATTACAGTTATCCGAGAGCGACGACCGTGACTTGTTCCTGCAGCTTACAACCTGATGGAGAGCGACTCCACCAGGGGCACACATCTCCGGCCGTGACGCGCTAGAGACTCGCGGCTAATATGTGTGAACAAGCACGGAGTTAGCTAGAACGCGACACGCCGTTCACGATGGGCGTGGCTCCCTCGCGAACACATCCATAAAAGGCACACAGAGGCTATCAGTCGGAAGCAAACACTATACATAATGCATGAGTTGGACTGGATGAATCATTGTTTGAGATTTAGAAATAGAAGGGATCAGGAACTACATCCTTGTGGCTGTTGTGGGTGCAATGGATTCGGAGGTGACACACTGATCGTCGATCGACTACTCCAGAAGCTTGATACTAGATCTGTGTGCGTCATCTAATAAGAGGAGCAGTGGCTACAGCCAAGTTGATTGGGAGAGCTCGATAGGAAACCACACGCAGAGTGAAGAGCTATGGAAGGGAACACAGCCATGTCACGTCACCTCCGAAAGGTGAGGCCACTCGACTTGGGTAGTATATAGGCAACAGATCCTCAGGACACAGAAGCAACAAATCCAGCAGTTGCAAATCAACATACAGCAGTCACGTATCCACCACTAGCATACTTGTTGCTTCTGTTCTTTTTAGCTTTATTTTCGTTACATTTTCTCTTTTCACCCTGGGTGCTTAAGCAAGCAATGCGGGGTGTCTTCTTGCTTCTCTGTCATGTTAGCAAGCGCTAACACGTTGTGTAAAACTCTGTTTTTTTATCCATATGGCTTTTCAATCAAACCAGAATGGCGATACTCTTTGGTGTGTATTTTTTGTGTGTGGGTTGATCCTTAAGTGAGATTTGGTCAGTTCTGTTCTAGTCTAATGGCCTCTGTTGCATTTAAATAGAGCGTGTGTTGCATGAGCTCTCTCTCACTCTACACACCACAACAACTAGTTATATCTCCAGGATTTCAAAACAGAACATGAAAGCGAAAATTGAAGCTCACATGGACATTTTGGACCACAAGATAAACTCATTGATGATGTTGATAGAGTAAGTGCAGGGTGTGCCCTCCTCTTGTTGAAGCCTAAACTCCCCTCCATCTTGAACACGTACTTAAAAGGTGCAAGAAGGCTAACAGTCAGAAGCTATACATAATGTCTAAGTTGGATGGGATGAATCGTTTTTTTTTTAGGTTTAGAGACAGGAGGCATCAGGACTATGCTTAGTAGTTGACATCTTTGGTTTGGTGTTCACATTTTCCCAATGGCCGCAATAGGGCACTACCACAGAACGGATTTTTCGTGAGTGCCAGAAACCCTCACGAAAATACGTAAAACCGTCACGAAAATGATTCGTGACAATGGGCCGTCACGCAAAGGTGCACACGAATATGGCGCCAGGGAAATTACATTTCTGTGTGGGCTAGCTCTCACGAAAAGTTTTCGTGAGGGGAATCCGTGACGGCCACTCTCACGAAAATGGGGTAGTCGCCAGGCTTATTCAGCCAATATTCGTGACGGTCGACCCCCATGTAATTTCCCTGGAGGTTTGCAGCCCCCACGAAAATGTGTTAACCAAATTGAATAATTGTTGCTTGTTACTACCATTTTACCAATCCAGTTAGCAAGTTTAGTCGCCAGATCCAAATAATTCATTTGGTTGATTGACAAACGCGCACATGACATAAATTCTTTCTCCATATGTACATGAACACAACATTTTCAGAGCGTAAGCCAAATGCATCAGCAATGTATAGAAAGAAATTTTTGTGAACGCGATGGTAAACAATACGAGAAGAAAGCAGTTTCTCCTTTTCCCCTACATTCACATAAGTAAATCCACTAGTAGATGCCGCCGCCGGGATGCCGCCTCCGCTGAAGGCGAGGTTGCGCCCAGCTGCCGAGGCCGAGGTCGCTCTGCCTCCTCCCCCAGTCGGGGTCGCCCCGCCGCTCCGAAGTCGAGGTCGCGCCGCCGCTCGCCGACACGCAGAGACTGGGCTTGCGCCGCCGCTTGCCGAGGTTGGGTTCGCGCTGCCACTCGCCTTGCTCATCTTCACTACCAACAGCCGAGGTTGAAGCTTGCGCTGCTGGTGCTTGGTTGAAAGAGAGCACGGGACTAGCGAGGGCAGTGTGAGGATGAGTGAGAGAGAAGGAAAGGCGACCGTGAGCAGAGGATAAGGTCCAAGGATATTTAATTGGTGTGGGAGCGGAATAGTTTTTCGTTTTGCGCCTGTCGAATACAAACATCGCGCGTTCGCTCTTGCCGCGGCGTCCGCATGCTCATCATTTTCCTGGAGGTGGACTCTTAGGAAAATGTGAATTTTTGTGGAGGTTTCCAGCTACCGTCACGAAAATTAATTTTCGTGGAGGTTTTTGACAGCCGTCACTATAATATACAATTATCGTGTAGGTTCTCCCGTCACTCTCACGAAAAATATTCACTCTCACGAAATTTCTGTTTTCTTGTAGTGGGGCCAGGATGAGTGGATGACTAGTATGTGGAGTATTCATTTGATAGGTTGTTCAGATATGCCTTACACCGTGGAAGATGAAGATAGAGTAAGTTCCTTAGGGGTCATGCGGGGTGCTATGAATCCAGAGTAGATATCGTTATCGATGGCAGCAGATGCTCGATGCTACATTTGTGTGCCCTATGAAATTAGAGGAGCAGTGGCTGCAGTATGGTTTCCTGCGCGTGTTCGGGAGTGCTCGCACCTTGAAGAGCAAGGGAAGGGAGCACAAACACTCAAGAAAGGCATATATTTCATTTTGTTGTTTTCAAAATGCCACATAAGCATGAAGAGATCCATTTTGATGGATGAAAGTTCATCCATTGCATGGTTTCATATTTGTCGTTTCCAAGGGATGACGTGCAAGACACAAACTACTTTGAAAATAGTGCATCCATGGTTTCATCCAGACGAAACTTCTCTTATCTCTCTCTTGTATGATTACTTACCACATTATCAAAAATAGTGACATTTGCACCCTATTTAATTAGAATGCAACTCTCATTCGGAATAGCCTTATTAATTTTACCGTTTCTTGGATGGATGGTTAGAGTTGACTAATCAAGTGATCCAGAGGGGAAATATGGTGATTAGTAGATGTTGATGACTCAGCGCGCAAATAATTCATGGTATTGATCTGTGGCGAGAAGTGATAGAAGAGCGTGTAGCTCTGTATGATACAAGGTTGAATACAATACAGAACTGCAACTCTCAAATATCATTTTTCTTGATAATTCATAGTGACCTATTTATTTATGGAAAGAAGTCCATTTTACTACCCTCAAGTATTCACGTAGTTCACTTAACCCCCTAAACTAATTTTTGGTCCATTTTACTCCCTCTAACTATTTAGATTGGTTCAATTTACTCCTTCATGAAATTTTTCTTTTTTGTATCTTTAGGTACACATCATGTTTGAGTGTGAAATTTCGTGAGATTATAGTTTAAAACATACCTTATGTTAGAAAAATGTTTAAATATTTTGTTTTAAAAAAATTGTATGTGGAAAGTGTGCAATACAAATTCGACATATAAGATAGAATGATGCAAGAAAATATTTCTAAAAAAATCTGGAACAATTTTTATAGCATAGAGGATGATGTCATCTACCATCCTACAAAATTTGAGCTTCAAACATAACCTGTACAAAGAGAAGCAAAAAAAGTAAAAATTCACGAAGGGGTGAATTGAACCAATCTAGATAGTTCGGGGTAGTAAATTGGACTAAAACTTAGTTTAGGGGGTTAAGTGAACAACATGGATACTTGAGGGTAGTAAAATGGACTTTCAATATATGTTCTACATAGGATTCTTGAACGTTTTGTTTTCATGATCTCTCAAGAGTCATCAGCATATGGGTAATTTAGCCACCGATTGACATAATTTAATTACCTTTCATGTTCAGTTTTCGAAAGAAAAAAAAATCATGGTGATTGAATTGAACTGAACATTGGCCACCTGCATATAACAGGCTTAGAACATCATATATTGCAGCTTTCTAACAGCGTTAGGACGAGGCCTAATTGGCACGAAGGGCAAGTTAAACAGTAATAGATGCTGCGGCGTACCATTCTGAATTCAGAGGACACCGTTTTCATCTCCTTCTCGAGATGGCTATAAATTGGTGTCGAGCTGCAGTGCAACCACAGCTTCAGAGGTCCTAACCTAAACCTCTTCTCCCTCACGATTACACGCATAAAAGATGCACGTAGGTTAACTGTCTGAAGCAAATGCTATACATAATGTCTAAGCGGGATAGGATGAACCATTGTTTTGACATTTGGAAATAGGAGGCATCGGGAACTACATCATGTAGCGGGTGCCATGGGACTAGTGCAGATACGGTTATCTATGAGCCTAGAAGTATCCACAACGTTGGCCTGGTACGTGATATGGGACTAGAAGAACAGAGGGTAGATTGTTGGATTACCCAGGAAAATGACTCAGACAGGAGCACAGTAGCAGCTTAGACAAGATCAACAATGGAGATGAACACCGTGCCGACTGCTCGCCTGTGTCTTGGCAACTGTTTAATTATTGCTAGACTCGACAGGAAACTGACCACGATTATATGCCGGTTTCAGAGCCCAGGCCACGCTCCGTCGAGCAACTGCCTGGACCGGTTCTCCTGCTCCTCCTTGCGACTCGGCCGCACCACGAACGCGAGCCCCTCCTGCTCATGCACACGTTGCAGGCACTCGACGATCCATATATCCTGCATTCGCACAACAAAACACGCACGCGCCGGGGTGACAGCCATCAGCCATGGCATGGTTATTCCAACATACGTCCTGGGTAGGGGTGAAAACGATCGGAAACGTTTCCGATCGAAAAATACTATTATCATTTCCTAACCATATTATTTAGTCGAAAACGAAATCGAAACCGATAACCTCGGAAATGGAAACGATACCGAAAATGTCGGGATATCGAAAGTGAAACTATCGGAACGAAAATATGTCGATAACGGTCGGAAGCCGATAATTGTGATCGAAAATATAGAGCTATAATATATATGATAAACTACTCGTATTGTATAAATGGCATGTGTTCATGCAGCCACTCAACACATGATTAAATAAACTAAAAACTAATATGTGAATATTGTCTAATTATGTGAATGGAATGAGGCATTCGTGTACATGGCAATCAATCAATCACGATATAGGTAAGATTATTGTTGGATAGAAATCAGGGCGCAATCACTACCGTGCCAAAATCAATGACTATTTACAAGCGAGTCTATTATTTTTACATGAGGTAGTTGAGGTTGACGCTTGGGCTAGTTGAGTAAAGAAAATTTTCAATTGTGACTATTGTATACGGTATTTTTGACGGAAAATTTCGATGTAATACGATATTCCGTCTATTCGATCGAAAAATCTCTCTATTGTTTTCACTTTCATTTCCGTATAGATTTTTCCGTTTTCATTTTCGTTTCCGTATTTCCCATAATTGTTTTTCCCATTTCTTGTTTTTCCGGAAACGATCACGGGTATATCGGGAATTTCTGTCACCATTTTCATCCCTAGTCCTGGGTTTCTGCGCGAGTAACATACGGTAGGAAACGGCCCTCATTTCAAAAACAGGGGAGGGAGCAGAACCGCACAAGGCATATCTGCTCATTAGCTTCCCGTCACCTCGGGAAGGCGGTTAGCGGAGCCACCTCCACTTCGGCTGTTCGGCAATATACAGAACCAAGCTGCATCTGCAGCCGAATCTTGTCTCTGAGGCTAACCAACAATTCTTTGAGACCACTACTAAATTCAGTTATCTTTTGTGTACATTAACAATGTTCTATTGATATTATTGTTCTAATGTATGTTCATAAGATTTTAAAAATCAAATTTTCTGAGTTCCCAAAATCATAGTTATATCAGCAAATCCAGCTTCGGGTGACCAAAACTCCCTTCATGTTCCGTTTTTCTAAGAAAAGATCATGGTTAATGAAGTGTACTGAACCCGGATCAGCTACTTGCAGTTTACACCAACATGAGCACATAGTGCAGGGGCAACAGGCATGAAGGTGCCACGTCTTGCAGCTTTGTAAGACAATTGCATGACGAGAAAGTTAAACAAAACCAGATGATGCATTTAGGTCAGTTTTAGTGCATGCTTTCATTTCACAGTAAATGAAATGATCTCTTTCAATGCATATTGCATAATTTCAACTCACGGTTTCTTAGACAAGGAATAACATTAAATTGTTGCATTGAGATTGGTCAAACCATGTGGGATGAAAGGTTTTTTTTCTCTCAATGGGGTTTACAATAATCTTTCATAATATGAAACCGTGTCAAAATTGGTTTCGTTCCCATGAAAGATATTTCTTTTTTTTCAATATTAATTGATGTCCCATGTCATCCATTGTATTAGTGTAATGACTTATTTGATGATGGTAAAAGGCCCATTAAACCGGCATTAGAAATGACACAATCCCCATCCTTCTCGAGATGTCTATAATTTTTTTTGTGGAACTGCAAAGCAAGAACAACTTGTTCAGCCAACTCGGAAGTGATAACGGTTCCATCCAAATTAGTTGAATTATTTTTGTCAATACAAGACACGATTTTCGCCAATGTTAAATTGAGCTCAACCAAGCCACCACTAAATAGTCCATCGATGCATCTCGCCTTATTAACTAACTATATATCTATGATTTTAAGAGAAGACATGGATGCAAAATTGAAGCCCATGAACCTTCTGGACCACATGTGCAGGGGTGTACTCACTGGACAAGTATCCGCTGTCGTAGCCCTTGCCCACTGACACACAGGCCCGGCCCCACGCGTCAATGGCCACTGCACGGGTGTGCAGTAAATCAGCGGATCCGTGTCCGTACTCACCCACCAACCTCTTTTTGTTGAAGCCTAAACCCCCTCTTCGTCCCAAACACATCCATAAAAGACACATGATAACAATCAGACTCAAACACTATGCACATATTGTACGAGTTGGACTGGATTGTCATTGTTATGATATTTAGAAAGGGGAGGCATCAGGAACTACATCATTGTGGATCATGTGGATGGTAGGGATCCAGAGGGGATATGGTTATCTACGAAACCAAGAACATGATGATAGATCCTTAATTTGTGCACCATATTGAATCAGAGAAACAATGGCTACAACTTGGTGGTAGCATGCGCGTGCTCGAAAGGAAACCGCACGAACCTTGAAGAGCATGGTGGTGATCGTAAGCATCGCGCCACCAACCAGGGAAGGTGGGGCCACCTTAGCTTGGATTGTATACCGGCAAGAGGTCCTCGGGGTCGCTCGAGCAAGGCTAACGGTTTAGCCTGCTGCTGGCTAAACGCAATGGGCATGTCATTTCCTCTTCATGTAATCGTTTGGCTCTTAGAGTGGTTAAGAGTGTGATTGTATTAAAGAACAAGTACCTAATGTTTGCAAATTGATACAATCTGGTGTGGCCTAAATCTTTGTGGCCATCCATCAAACCACATAATATGAAAACAATACACATCATGCTCGCATCAACATTTTCACAAGCAAGTCTGCAATTCCAAATGTGGCAAAAATTGTATTTTCAGTCCTGGCACAATCAGCACCATTGGTGTCACCAAGGTTAACCCGCTGCAATTTATTTCAAACCATAAACATGCATGATCCCCGCATCATTGCCGCTTGCGCAGGCCGATGGCCTACACTAGCCGAAATAGTTGAGTCATGGCCGCGGCGGGGGCAGGACAGGTTGAGCGGAACGGGGTGAGCCGCTGGTGGGGAAATCTCCTGAGGCGCCGGCCCGGAGGTTATCTTCAAGTTCGTACCTATCGGCGCCCGTGGTTCAAACTTCAAAGTCTAGAGTTTGGGAGGTTGCGATTTGAGGCTTTAAGCGGCGATTTGGCCCTTGGGGGGAGATATGGTGTTGGCTGGAGTGGAAGCGAGGAGGAATTCTGCGCGGAGCTGCAGGAAGGAAGCAAGCGTGTGAGACGGGGGAAGCGGTAAGCAGGCGGGGAGACGCACATGACATGATTTGGGCGAGGAAGAAAACGCCCGTCGTTTCGCCCGCAGTTGGCAAGAGCTATTGGCAAGACGCACATGACATGACATGATTTCGGCGGGCTATTGCCAATACTCCCTTCCGTTTCTGCATGTTGGCAAGAGCAGCCACCGCGGCGGCCGCCGAGCGCCATGGCAGCAGCCGCGAAGCCTTCGGCCGTCTCCCGAAGGGTCGGCCGCGCCACGTCTGTTCGCCTCCTCCAGCTTCCCGGCGCCCCGCGCGGAAGCAAGCGTGTGCATGCTCGCCGACGAGCGTCATTGGCACGAATGGGCAACGACGCAACGTGGAACAGAAAGGGATATCATTTTCATCTCCTTCTCGAGATGGCTATAAATTAGTGTCGGGCTGCAGTGTAACCACAGACAGCTTCAGAGGCCCATGTCGCGTACCTCTGAATTGCAAGTTTACTTCCCAATTTATTAATAGCTAGTCTGCGTATGCGTCAACACAACAGGAGGAAGTCAGAACGGCTCCGTTCACATTAGTTAGAGATCCTGAACTCTTTTCTAATAAATGGCACAATCTTCACTGATGTTAAGTTGAACTCATCCAATTGAGGACAGAATAACCCATCTGCAAATATTACCACGTCAACTATTATATCTCCAAGACTTTTAGAGAACATGAGTGCGAAAATTGAAGCTCATGGACCTTATGGACCACAAGATATGCTTGTTCATGACGTCGATTGCGAGTAATATAAGTGCAGCGGCAGGGCCCCAGGAGCATAAAATCCACCCACCTCCTCTTTCCCGCAACCCAACCTCTTCTCCCTCATGATTACACACATAAAAGGGGCATGTAGGCTAACTGTCTGAAGCAAACGCTATACATAATTTTTGAGTTGGATATGATGAAACGTTTTGAGATTTAGAAATAGGAGGCATCAGGAACTACATCATGTAGCGGGTGCCATGGTTAGGCCGTTCATGCTGGGGCCGTAGGCAAGGACGCGGCCGCTCCTGCTCACGCGCACGTTGCAGCCCCTCGCCTAGTTATCCGAGAGCGACGACCGTGACTTGTTCCTGCAGCTTACAACCTGATGGAGAGCGACTCCACCAGGGGCACATATATCTCCGGCCGAACAAGCACGGAGTTAGCTAGAACGCGACACACCGCTCACGATGGGCGTGGTTCCCCCGGGGTCCGAACCAGCTCTGCTCCAGCGATCCAGCACTTTCAGTAGGAGCACTTTCGCTACAGCACGCACGCACTGAGTTGACGCAGCAATTTCTGTAGGGGCAAATGGATCAACTCCGCAAGCACGCACTGAGTTGATTCATTTGCCCTTCGCTAGCGCCCCATTTGCCGACTGCTCGCCTGTGTCTTGGCAACTGTTTGTTTCTTTGGTTAAAATTTTAGCCATTTAGAATCTTGCCATTTAAGGGTATTAAATAAAGTCTAATTATAATTTTTTTGCAGAACTTTGAGCTACTTTGCGAGACGAATCTAATGAGGATAATTAAGACGTGATTAGACGATGGTTACTGTAGCATAACTGTAGCAACATGGCTTAATTAGGCTCGTTAGATTCGTCTCGTAAATTAGCCTCCATCCGTAAAAAGGTTTTGTAATTAAACTTTATTTAGTACTTTTAAATGACAAGATTGTTTTTCATGTGACGGGGCTAAATTTTAAGCCCATGGAAACGAACAATTATCTTTTGTGTACATTAACAATTCTTTGATACCACTACTACAGTTATCTTTTGTGTACATTAACAATGTTCTATTGACATTATTGTTTCAATGTATGTTCATAAGATTTTAGAAATGAAATTTTCGTGAGTTCCCAAAATCATAGGTATATCGGTAAATCCAGCTCCGGTTGACCAAAACTCCCTTCATGTTTCTTTTTCTAAGAAAAGATCATGGTTAATGAAGTGTACTGAACCACGATCAGCTACTCGCATTTTTTTTTCAGCTACTCGCATGTTACACCAACATGAGCACATAGTGCAGGGGCAATAGGCATGAAGAAGGTGCCACGTCCTGCAGCTTTCTAAGACAGTGCTAGGATGAGTAGTTTCATAAGCAAAGAATAACATTAAATTGTTGTATTGAGATTGGTCAAAACATGTGGGATGAAAGGTTTTTGCTCTCAGTGGGGTTTCAATAGACTTTCATATATATGAAACCGTGTCAAATTGGTTTCATCCCCATAGAATGTATTTCTTATTTTTCATATTAATTAATTGATGTGCCATGTCGTTCATTTTGTTGATGTAATGACTTATTTAATGATAATAAAAGGCCTATCAAGACTGGTCTTAGAAATGACACAATCTCCATCCTTCTCGAGATGGCTATAAATGTTTGTGGAACTGAGCAAGAACACCTTGTTCAGCCAACTCGAAAGTCATAATGGCTCCGTCCATATTGGTTGAATATTATTTTTTAATACAAGACACGATTTTCACCAATGTTAAATTAAGCTCAACCAAGCCACCACTAAATAGTCCATCAACGTATCTCGCCATAATAACTAACTATGTATATCTATGATTTTAAGAGAGGACATTGAAGCCCGTGAACCTTCTGGACCACATGTGCTGGGGTGTACTCACCCACCAACCTCTTTTCATTGAAGACTAAACCTCCTCGTCGTCCGACATCCATAAAAGACACACAGGATAACAATCAGACTCAAACACTACACACATATTGTACGAGTGGATTGTAATTGTTATGAGATTTAGAAAGAGGAATGTCGGCGTTGAGAAATCTGACCGACGAGTGAATTTAGACTACGCGCTACGGTTGGTTGAAGGGAATGAGGAAGACACCAATGGTTATACTGGTTCGGGCGATCGAAGCCCTACGTCCAGTGAGTCGGTTCGGTTCGTGTTGCTCGTAGTAGGGGTTACAAGCTCTTGCGAGAGAGGGAGAAGCTCCCAAGTCTCTGAGTGTTCGTGGAGTTCGTCCTTGTGTGCGTCGCAAGGCCGAAGCGAGTGTGTGTGTGTGTGTGTGTGTGTGTGTGTGTGTGTGTGTGTGATGAGAGGGTGAGAATGCGGTCCCCCAGCCGCGAGTCAAACTTTTCTTTTATCTGTCAAGGGAGAGCTGACTGTACAAGGATGGAGGAAAAAAGAAAAAGAAAGTAAGGGAATTAGTAGCTAGCTCGATGTAGGTGGGGGGCCCTGCAGGGTAGGGCGCGTCCGTCCTCGATGCCATCTCCTCCGGGCGTGGGCGGCGACGGCTGCTACAGCTCAACTGCGGCGGGGATGTCCGGGTCCTGTTTGAGCACTGTGCGACCCTCATATACGGCCTGCACTGTTACCGCGTGGCGAGGCGGCTCGACCGCTGTCAACCGTCCGTGCGAGACGTGCGGGGCTTGCGGTTCACGTCTTCGGACAGCGCCGAAGGACGTCCACTTGCGGCCATTTAATGCGCTCCACCGGCCAAGCTCCGACTTCGGTAGTCCGACCCCTTTGGTCGGAGGCCGGGGTCGGGCGTCCGGGGTCGGCCGAGGTGGAGTTTTTCCCCGACCCCCGGGGGTCGGGAGTTCGGTCGAAGAGTCGGGCCTTTCTTTGCCCGTGCGGCCTCTCCGGCTGCGGGCCGTGTCACGCATCGTGGGCTGGGTTTTGACCTTGGTGTCCGCGGAGACAACCATGGCCTCTGGCCCAGTCCTTAGTCATTTGGGTATGATTGCGGGTTTATGTGGGTAATCACGGGTACCTGGTTTTGGGTACCCGACAGTAGCCCCCGAGTCCTGCGCGGAACGCTTTGGCGTTGTGGGCGGGGCTCCCCCTAGTCTCCGACGATTTCCGCCTTCGGCCCGGCCGTCGAGTTGGTATCCGCCGGGTGTAGCCCCCGAGCCTGGATGGGAGTGGTTTACTCGGATTCAGGCTTTGAGTCGGGCGTTTTTTTACTTGCGTTCGTCCGGGCAAATGCGTGAATGTCTCGACGAGGGATTGGTCACGAGGGTTCTGTTTGCTGCGTGAGGCCTCGCGCCTTTGTCTTCTTTTAGGAGGGCCTGCAAGGGTCCGGGAATCTTGACAGGCTTTCGCAGCCCGTGATCCTTGTTCCAAGCTTTTGCGCCTTTTTACGCTCTCTCCGTTTTCAGCCATTTTCGCAGCTTTCCAATAAATGGAGCGATTTCCCCCGCTTGCTCTCTCCGTGCCTCGTCATGGCTGATGGCCGAGTGGTGAGTTTACGGCGCCTGCTTCGGGTGGGCCGCTTCGGAGAACGCGTTCTCTCATCCATGGCTCGCCCCACGACCTCCATTTCAGATGGAGGCGTGGTTCGCCCTTGTTTGGCTCTTCACGGGGCGCTTGCCCTGTTCGACGCTATCCCTCCTATGATGCTGTTCCTCGGGGTCGAGCCCTCGTGCCGCATCTCTCCCGGAGCCGTGGGCGATGCCTCGGGTGATGCAGGCGGTGGTGGGATTGCTCGCCGTCGAGGCGAACCTTCCCCGGCCTGTCGTCCTATCCTTATGAGAGGCGAGGTAGGCCGGACCTGGAGTCGCACCCGAGGCTGCTAGGAGCGACGGCGCCCGCTCCGGTCACCCTCGCGGTCGAGTCCTGTGCAACCCGAGCCCTTGTTCCTCCATATTGTGGAAGAACGAGGGCCGGATCGGGAATCGCACCCGAGGCGACTGTCGTGGGGTCGGCTCCGTCCTTGGGACGGCGGGCCGCTTGTGAGCCGCGGAAGGGACCAGCTCTTCGACTTCCGCGAGCTGGTGGTGGTCTCCGTGGCGCGTGCTCCCGAGGACAAATTCGTTTGTATTTTGTAAAGGGGATCCTCCCCCCTCGATCACTATTAGGTGTTTGGGGGTCGTTTGCGTTTTTGCGTGTTTTGTGAAATAAGAAAGGTTCCCTCTTTACTATCCGAGGCCACGCTGTTGGCCCGACTTGCAAATGCGAGCCCCCGAGTCCCCGTTCGTTACGGGATCTAGCAGAGGGTCGTTTCGTCTTTTGTTCATCTTCCCCCGCGTATCACTGCGTTGTAATAAGGGTGCTGAGCCGTCCCGTCCGTTCCTCGATGGTTCGACGGAGGGTGCCCGGTCAAGTTGCTAGCGGGTGAGTTCGAGTGAAGCCCTGGCTTGCCCTTAGCGGGGATCCAATTGAGACCAGCTGGGGTCGACTTCATATGATCCGTGGGGTCAGTCCAACTAGTTCCCGAGTCCTTTCGATCGGTCTCGGGGGCTTCGTAGCCTCCCCTCGATGGGAAAACCTTGGTCCGACTCTCCATCAGGACTCGGACGCAACCGACAGAGGCCCGTGACGCTCCGCGCGTCTGGGTACTGGCCGCTGGGACCCCTCTTTGTCGCCCCTCACTCTAGTGTTGCCCAGAGCGACTGTCGAACCCTCTTGGAGGGCCAGTCTTCGCACTCTTGGGCCGAAAATGGGCCGTCGGGGCGTTTTCAGCCCGTAGCCAACTTTACCTGTGGGACGTATCTGGCTTTCCTGACCAGTTAGGCCCGCTACGCTTCGTGGAGCCGAAGGGACGCTGCCGTGGCCATTCGATGGGCGCGAATCTTGGGGCGCCGATTCGGCGATGCGTGGGTTGCCCTGGCTTCTACGAGAAGGTAGAAGAGAGAGAGGACAACAAAACACGGCGCACGAGGTGGGAATTTGAAGAGACGCGACGGGTTGTGGGACGTCGTGGCGGTTCAGGGGCTATAAATGAGAACGGCGGAACCTGGCTTTGCGCCTTCCTGCACTCACCATTTTCCCCTGTTCTTCGCGCTACAGTTGCGCCTTCCGTTCCAATCCGCCGCAATCCGCCGCGAATCTCTCATAGATTGCTTTCCACTCCACCGCGATTCGCCATGCTCCTTCTGTACCGCACTCCGCCGTCGCCTTCCCCACCAAATTCGTCGCCAGGGGATTTCTTCCTTCGCTTCGTTCTTGACGCGGCGCTCTCGCCGCCGTCTCCCCTCCTTCGTCGACCCGAATCCATGGCGACCGCTAGGGCGCCATGGCCGGCTCAAGCGATTGGGGCAGGGACCATGAATGGCCTCGTGGCCAGAGGGCTTTTGAAGCCCAATGGCGCTTCCCTGGAGTGGATCATCCCGGAGGGGGATCGTGTACCGGAGCCACCTGATGGGTATGTTCTATCCATCTCTAGTTTCCATAGTCGCGGATTTGGGATGCCGGCGCACCCCTTTTTTTGCGGCCTCCTCCATTATTATCAAATTGAGCTCCAGCACCTCGACCCCGAGTCGATCGGTCATGTCACCGGCTTCGTCGCCATGTGCGAAGCTTATTTGGGGATTGATTCTCATTTCGACCTCTGGAAGTGTTTCTTCCGGGTGCGACATTGCCGTCTCATTGAGAGGGGGAGACCGCCGACGGACGTGCCTCTCGGGTGCGCGAGCATTCGTCTTCGGCAGAACAGGGCAGAGGACTACGTCCGGTCGGCTCCGGCATTTGGCATTGTCGGGTGGCGCCCGAATTGGTTCTATCTCCGGAACGACCCCGAGGGGTTGCTTCCGGCTTTTACCGGTCAGTATGTCGAAAAGGCGGTGCCCTCGTGGCAGAGGGACCTGGGGAGCATTGACACGGCATACATCCGACCCCTGATTAATGCTGTTCGAGAGCTGCGTCCTTCTGGGGTGTCGTGGACCAGGGTCACCGGCCATTTTCACGTCGCCCGTGTTCTTCCTCTCACGAGGCGTTCCCTCCGACTGTGGGAGATGACCCCAGAGGCCAACAGGGAGGGAACTGCCATGGTTTCCGGCGTGGCGTTGCGCTTTTCGGAGGTCGGAGCCCGCCTCGCGGAGGCATGCGGGCAATCGTCTCTCTGTCATGTGGACTTCGAATATCCCATCCGCGGTCATCCTCGAGCTCTTCCGTCGCCGGGCGTTCCCAGCTATGTAAGTTCCTCCTATGGGGGTTGTCCCACCATACTCTTTAGTTTTTTCCGGACTCGGACATGGTGCTGACGCAATCTTTTTCCTTTCTGACAGGCAGGTTTGGTGCGTGCGCCTTCCCAGCCACCTCTGCCCGAGGACCTCGACCAACGAGGGGTGGTCCGCGTTCGTTTCGAACGAGGGGGGAGCAGTGGCGGTCCGCCGGGGGAGCCTGTTGTTCCGGAGGGCGCTGATGGTGCGTTTGGTCCCGGCGGCCTTTCGGAGGAGACGTGGGACGCGCTCCTGCTTGAGGACGATCCCGCCGACGATCCCGCGCCCGAGCTTGGAGAGGATGAGGTGACCGCGTCCCCTTCGTTCGGCTTGGGGGAAGGGACGGTCGATCCTCACGCTCTGTCATCAGCGGCCAGCGGTCTTGAGGATGTCGATCCGAATGACGCCATCGCTGCGGAGTCGGCGGTGGGGTCTGACGGCCTTAAGTCGGCCGCGCCGGCATTGAAGACGCTGGCGACCCATCCTCCCTCAGAGCGGGAGCGGGCTGGCCCCGCGACCGATCCCGGAGGTCCGGCCGAGTGCGCTATGTCGAGACGTCTGCCAAAACGCGCATGGTGATCAGGTCGCGGTCTGCGGCGACCGGTAGTGAAGGCGAGTGCTCTGGGCGCTCCCGGGAGGGCGAGTGGCCGGAGTCGTCGTTGTCCCAACCGGACTGGGGGCCCGACTTCAGGATTGGTACAGCAGGTGGTTCCTTCCTCGTTCAGAACTCAGTCGAGAAAGAGGCGTGGAACTGGTTTGGTAGCCGGCTCGAGCTCGTGCGTCGGGGGTCGGATTTCACTCGTGGTGCCCTGGGAGCAGCTCTTGGTACCTTGGGGGCAGTGAGGTCTCCCTTTGAGGTACGAAACCGACCACCCAGCCCTTCTTCTGGCGTAGTTCTTCGACTATTAACCAGTTCATTCTTCTTGTATTTTGAGTGGGCTGTACTAACAAATAGTAAGTCGAAGTTCGAACGCCTGCGATCTCAAGAGGAGCAGCTGCGCCGGTAGTCCTCCGAGATTGCCGCCGCCACCCAGCGAGTTGCCGCTGCCGAGGCGGACCACACCGAGCTTCTCGGGCAAATAGCTGTGTTGCAAAAGCGTGTTGAAGATGCCGAGTGGTTGGCGCGGGATTCGCGGAAGAAGGCGAGAAAGGCCGAGAAGCTGGCTAGGACCTTCGTGGGTAAGGCCGGAGTGGAGCAGGAACTGAAGGGGGTCGCCGAGACCGCCTCCAACAATCTCTCTCGTGAGTTGACCACGCTCCGTGATCGGAATGAGAGTAAGCGGATTCTACTTACTTCTGTCTTCTTTTGAGTCCGGGTCTTGTTCCTTATTTGCGTCCTTTGTTGTTTCAGACCTCGAAAGGGAATTGATGGAGTTACAGGCAACGGTGGGCCGGCTTGAGAATCTGAGGCTTGCTTTCGTTCACTCGTGCAGTCAATTGGGGATGGAGGTGACCGACGACCCTGTCGAATCTTCGCGACAGGTGCTCGACCTGCCTGTCCACGTGAGAGCTTTGGAAGAGAGGGCGATGGAGACTGGAATCCGCCTGACCTTCACTATCGTCCGTTCTCATTACGACGTCGAGGTCGGGGTGGACCGCATGAGTCGAGGCTTTGTTGAGGGAACCTCCCCCGAGGCGCGAACAGCGCTCGAGGAGGAGGTTCGTCCCCATGCTCAGCGCCTCTTGGAGATGTACAAAGAGGAGTTCCTTCCGCGTCCCACCACATCGGCTGAGGAGGAGGAAAGTGGGGATTAGTCAGCTCGGTCGAGCCCCCGAGGGCCTTTTTGTCCTTTTTATTCCAGAACAGACAATAACTGTAAACGTTAAGAACGTGTGATGGATGTTTTTTAAGTTGTTTTTTGTTTTATCCCTCATCCACGCCACAGTTATTAGTTTTTTGACTCCGAGTGTTAGGATTTTGGTTCGGAGACCACACTGCTGGTTTAGGCCGTCCTTAGCCACTGGGGCGTTAGGTGCCTTTGAACCGGGCAGTCGGACCCGAGGCCGTGATCCGTTACTCGTCGTCTCAAAGCGACAATGTGTGCATTGAGGGGTCGGAGCGCGAATCCTTTGTACAGGGGGTCGGACTCAATCCCCAACGAGATTGCGTTGTTCTCGCTGGAGTGTCACTGTCCTGTACTTGGGACTCACGTGGTGTTGCCACCACACCCGCCGGGTGGAGCCCCCGAGTGGGGGGTCAGACCTAGCGGCTGCTCTCAGCGTGAGAAGAAAGGAAAAGCGCATTCTTGTTTCACGTAAGGGAAAGGAAAAGAGTAGGGAAAGCGTTAAGGGTAGAAACGACGTAGCTGTTCAATGTTCCACACGTTCTTGATCAGCTGGCCTTCCGAGTCCATCAGCTTGTAGGTGCCGGGTCGGAGTACTTCGGAGACGATGAAGGGTCCCTCCCAGGGTGGCGACAACTTGTGGCGGTCCTTGTTGGTCTGCACAAGTCGGAGAACGAGGTCGCCCACACTGAAAGCTCACCCGCGGACTCGCTGTCCGTGGTCGCCGTAGTGCTTGCTGGTACTTCGTCGCGTGCAGGAGCGCGACTTCCCAATCCTCGTCGATTTGGTCAAGCGCGTCTTCGAGGAACCGCTTGTTGTTCTCCTCCCTAAAAGCTTGGACTCTGGGAGCCCCATATTCGAGGTCGGTCAGCAACACCGCCTCGGCCCCATAGATCATGAAGAAAGGAGTGTGACCGGTTGCGCGGCTTGGGGTCGTTCGCAGACTCCAAAGCGCTGAAGGGAGCTCCTGCACCCATCGGCCAGCACTGTCTTTCAACTTGTTGAAGATTATGGGCTTAAGTCCTTGCAGGACCATGCCGTTGGCACGTTTGACCTGCCCGTTCGTTCGGGGGTGTGGCACGGCTGCCCAATCGACCCTGATGTTGTGGTCGTCGCAGAACTCCAAGAATTCTTGGCCGGTGAACTGCGATCCGTTGTCCGTGATGACGGAGTTGGGCACCCCGAATCGTTGGACGATGTCTCGGAAGAAGGTCACCGCTTGGGCCGATCTTATCGTGGCGAGGGGTCGAGCCTCAGTCCACTTTGAGAACTTATCAATTGCCACAAGCAGGTGGGTGTAGCCCCTGGGCGCTTTTTTCAAGGGGCCAACGAGATCGAGCCCCCAGACGGCAAAATGCCAGGTCAAGGGGATCGTCTGCAGGGCCTATGCCGGCAAGTGAGTCTGTCGAGCATAATACTGACACCCTTCGCAGGCGCGCACTATTTTCTTCGCGTCACCGACCGCCGTTGGCCAGTAGAAACCATGACGAAAGGCGTTGCCGACTAGGCTGTGAGGGGCGGCGTGGTGACCGCAAGTGCCCTCGTGAATGTCGCGCAGCAGCTGCCTCCCGTGGTCAAGCGGTATGCAGCACTGCAAGACGCCGGAGTGACACTTTTTGAAAAGTTCGCCTCCCAGGACGACGAACGACTTGGCTCGGCGAGCAATTCGCTTGGCTTCGGTCGAGTCTGCGGGGAGTTGTTCCCTTAGCAAGCAGTCGACGTATGGCCACGTCCAGTCGTTTGGTGGGGTGTCGGGCTCGGATCCCAGGCCCCCCTCGTCCTCGTCGATCGAAGTGATGACGAACGCCGCGCGGTCGTCCGACTCGACGCGAGGTGGGTCGGGGGTCGGACCCTGGCTCAGGTCGGCCGACTCTGCTCTGACCTCCTCTCGTTGGTCGGGCGACTCCTTGATGGAGGGTTTGTTGAGGTCGCTGGCGAAGATCCCGGATGGGACCGGCTTCCGATTTGAGGCCAGCTTGGCCAAAATGTCGGCTGCCTCGTTTTGCAGCCACGGCAAGTGAGAAATCTCGAAGCCGTCGAACTTCTCCTCGAGACGTCGAACCTCGGCGCAATACGCGGTCATCTTCGGGTTAACGCAGTTCAACTCGTTACGGACCTGGTCCACGACGAGTTGCGAATCCCCAAAGACCTCCAGCCTCTTGACGCCGAGCTCGATCGCGGCTTTGACGCTGTTGACCGGAGCCTCGTACTCGGCGACGTTGTGTGAGGCTGGGAAGTTGAGTCGAATGGCGTATCTCATTCGCACTTTGAGTGGCGAGACGAGTACCCATCCTCCCCCGGCTCCCTTTTTCGTGAGGAAACCGTCGAAGTACATCTTCCAGCACTCCCGATCGACCGGAGCGGCCGGGAGCTGGACCTCGGTCCACTCAGCGATGAACTCCGTGAGTGCATGGGACTTGATCGCTGTCTGAGGGACGAAGTCGAGGTCTTGCCCCATGACCTCGATCGCCCATTTTGCAATCTTGTTAGACGACTCCTTGTTTTTGAGGACTTCGCCCAGAGAAAAGGAGGTCACGACGGCCACATAGTGGGCGTCGAAGTAATGGCGCAGCTTGCGCCGGGTGATAACGACCGCGTAGATCATCTTCTGGATCTGGATCAAGCGCGTTTTGGTGTCGGAAAGGACCTCGCTTATGAAGTACACAGGCCGTTGAACCTTGAGCGCGTGCCCGGGTTCGTTTCGTTCCACAACCAGCGCCGTGCTCACCACCTGCGTCGTGGCAGATATGTAGAGCAAAAGCGTCCCCCCAGGGGTCAGGGCGGTCAGGATAGGTGGCTTGGTGAGCGCGGACTTGAGGTCATCCAGCACTGTTTGAGCCTCCGTTGTCCATTCAAAGTAATCAAATTTCTTCAGGAGAAAATACAGAGGTAAACCTCGCTCGCCGAGTCGTGAGATGAATCGGCTCAGCGCCGCAAGGCAGCCCATGACTCGCTCGACTCCCTTGACATTTTGGATTGGTCCCATCATGAAAATGGTGTCGATCTTATCGGGATTCGCCTCGATACCTCGCTCGGACACACAGAATCCGAGCAACATGCCCTTGGGAACGCCGAAGACGCATTTCTCCGGGTTCAGCTTGACTCCGTTCGCCCTTAATCTGTCAAAGACTTGGGCGAGGTCGGAAACTAGCTGGTCGGTGTGTTTGGACTTGACTACGATGTCGTCCACATACGCCTCTATGACCTCGCCGATGACGTGCGGGGCTTGCGGTTCACGTCTTCGGACAGCGTCGAAGGACGTCCACTTGCGGCCATTTAATGCGCTCCACCGGCCAAGCTCCGACTTCGGTAGTCCGACCTCTTTGGTCGGAGGCCGGGGTCGGGCGTCCGGGGTCGACCGAGGCGGAGTTTTTCCCCGACCACCGGGGGTCGGGAGTTCGGTCGAAGAGTCGGGCCTTTCTTTGCCCGTGCGGCCTCTCCGGCTGCGGGCCGTGTCACGCATCGTGGGCTGGTTTTTGACCTTGGTGTCCGCGGAGACAACCATAGCCTCTGGCCTAGTCCTTAGTCATTTGGGCATGATTGCGGGTTTATGTGGGTAATCGCGGGTACCTGGTTTTGAGTACCCGACAAGGAGGCATCAGAAACTACATCATTGTGGATCATGTGGATGGTAGGGATCCAGAGGGGATACGGTTATCTACAAAACCAAGAGCATGATGATAGATCCTTAATTTGTGCACCATATCCAATCAGAGAAGCAATGGCTACAACTTGGTGGTAGCATGCGCGTGCTCGAAAGGAAACCGCACGAACCTTGAAGAGCAAGGTGGTGATCGTAAGCATCGCGCCACCAAGCTGGGAAGGTGGGGCCACCTTAACTTGGATTGCCTACCGGCAAGAGGTCCTCGGGGTCGCTCGAGCAATTTTAACGGTTGATCTCAAAAAAAAAAGAGAGCAATTTTAACGGTTTAGCCTGCTGCTGGCTAAACGCAATGGCCATGTCATTTCCTCTTCATGTAATAGTTTGGCTCTTAGAGTGGTTAAGAGTATGATTGTATTAAAGAACAAGTACCTAATGTTTGCAAATAGATACAATCTTGTGTGGCCTAAATCTTTGTGGCCATCCAGTAAACCACATAATATAAACACATCATGCTCAACCTACGTACTGTTGCATCAACATTTTCACAAGCAAGTCTGCAATTCGAAATGTGGCGAAAATTGTGTTTTCAGTCCTGGCACAATTAGCAACATTGATGTCACCAAAGTTATAACCCGCTCCGATTTATTCGAAACCATAAACATGCATGGTCCCTGCCCGCATCTCTGCCACTTGCGCAGGCCGATGGCCTACACTAGCCGCTCGGTCAAAAACAGGTGAGTCATGGCCGCGGTGGGGCAGGACAGGTTGAGCGGAACAGGGTGAGCCGCTGGCGGGGGAATCTCCTGAGGCGCCGGCGCAGAGGTTATCTTCAAGTTCGGCTCCATCGCTTGTGGTTCAAAGTCCAGAGTTTGGGAGGTTGCGATTTGAGGCTTTAAGCAGCGATTTGGCACTTGGGGGATGAAAGCGTCTCTAAAGGCTAGCTCTAAACCAACTCTTAGAAATTTTTTTTGAAGGAAACACGCCCCAGAGGGCTGAAAGCTTCTCCATTACACTGGATGCATAATCAGTGTAATGGAGAAAAAGAAGATAGAGAAGGCAGCTAGCTCTTACTCAAGAGCTAGTCTCTAAGCGTAATGAGAAAATAAAACATGTGACCTACCATTCATCAATCCTTTCTAAGAGATGGCTGCTAGCTTTTAGCTAGTTCCATCATTGTAGATGCTCTGATATGGTGTTGACTGGAAGCGAGGAGGAATTCTGCGAGCAGCTGCAGGAAGCAAGCGTGTGAGGCGGGGGAGCGGGAAGCAGGCGAGGAGACGCACATGATTTTGACGAGGGAGAAAACGCCCGTCGTTTAGCCCATAGCGGGCTATTGTCCCTCGAGTGTCTTTAAAAAAAAAACACGCAGACATTGTCTCTTGAGCGTTTCACCAGCCAGGTTGATGAAGAGACCGATCGCTCCCTTGCGTTTCTGCGTTTCTCTCTCATGTTCAGGTATCATTTGCGTTATAATACTCTGAGAGAAGATAATGATCTGGCGTGGGGGAATGGCGGGGAGGATTACCCATGGTGTTGGGGAGCTTCCACTCTTTAGGAGTGGCATGGAGGCAATTAACCCTTCTCGAGACGGCTATAAATTAGTATCGAGCTACAGTGCAACCACATAAAGCTTCAGAGATCCATGTCGCGTTCCTCTAAATTGCAAGTTTACTTCCCAATTTATTAATAGCTAGTCTGCGTATGCGTCAACAGGAGAAAGTCAGAACGGCTCCGTTCATATTAGTTAGGGACATTTGCATAAACGGTTCACTTTCGGATGCCAATTACGGATTCAGTGCCTTTTTTTAGACTTTACAAAAACAGTCCTGTTTTTTAAACTTGAAACTGTCCTCAGGTCCACTTTTTGAATGCCGTCTAGTAAAAAGAATTTTCGGAATTAAAAGAAATAAAAAACCTTTGAAAAAAGAGGAAAAGACCATGCTGCCCTGACCAAATCCCCTTCTCTCTCTGTGCGCGACCCGACCTCCTCCTCTCCTCTTTCAGTTAGTGTTTGGTTCGCTCAAATGTAACGTATTACGATTACAGCGCAATTCGAAACCGTTAATTCGTGTTTGTTTAGAGTGCCCTGTAATCGAAAGCCGCGGTATCTGAATACGGGCTAATACAAAATCGATACGGCTGCAAAACAGGCGTATTCCATACCGTTACCGCTTCGACCGAATCGCGATTCCTTCGTCTTCCTTCCGCTCGCGATTCGTCTTCTCGCGCACGCGACGACGGCCGCGCCGGCACCGCCGCGGCCATCTCTTGTCTTCTGCCTGTGATTCTTCTCCTCGAGGCACACCGCGTCGACGTGCTGCCGCTGCCATGACCTGTCCCCCTCTTCCAAACCCTGCCGCCGGCCGATCCCGCCGCAATCAGCACCTTGCGCTCAACCCACACTCGCAACCAGCAGCAGCCGGAACTAATCTGCCGCCATGAATGAAGGCGAGGTTACAGCTAAGCAGAGGAGACCCCGGCATCGGCTCCTTCAATGTCCTATGCGCTTGCTTATCGTCACCATGTGATTAAGCAGAGGCTTTTGTGCCAAATCGGATGGGAATTTCGAGTTGAGAATTTTTGCTTCTTTTTTTTGTGAATCCATTGCTTTAGAGCCAAATCGGACGGGAATTTCCAAGTTCTCTTTTCAGAAGATTTTTGGTTGCCTTGCACTGCTGACTGCTCTGTTGATAGATCTTGTTCAGTCTGATACCGTTACCATGGCCAGACCAAACAAATCTGGTATCCAGCTCATACCGTTTACGTTACCACTATTTTTGCATTCCGTTTGCGTTTGCGATTGCTAAGGCCAACCAAACACTTCCTCAGTTCCGTTCCTCTCTCTCTCTCTCTCTCTCTCTCTCTCTCAGTTCCGTTCCTCTCTCTCTCCCGTGCTCCCAACCCAACCCTAACCCTAAGGCTGCAGGAGGCGGCGGCGCATCTGGGAGGGCGCGGCGAGGCAGGCTGCAGGCCCTGCGCGTGCGGTCGGGCGTGCGCGGCCTAGCGGGCGTGCGGGCGGGCGGGTGAGTGGGCGCGCGTGTGCTCGCTGCCAGATTTGGAGCAAGCACCAGCATGGAGGAGAACAGATGCCCGGTTTGGAGCTACAGAGGACACGAAGAACACAGAAAGAACACGATTGAGCACCAATTGATCTTAGAGATGCCTCAAATGGGTTGCTTTTACATAGAGGAAGCACACCATGATTGTTCTCAGTGGGATTACTCATCACCCGCATTCAATTTCATGGGTTTTTGTTGGCTGCAAGGGAAGAGGATGCGCTTTGCCTGAGAAACAGGATGAAGTGGTGGGGCCCAGGAGTGGTGTCTGCGTTGAATGGTCTAGCAGTGGTGTCAAATATTTTTCAGAATTTAAATTCATGTATAGAATATTCAAAATCATTTAAATTGGCTGAAAATTCATTCAAATATCAGAATTTTCAGTTTCATACCACTAGTGCTCAAAACAGTACCAAGTTTGCAAAACTTTGATAAAATAGGACCAGTTTTCTAAAGGGTAAATTGGTCCTTTTACAAGCCATTTAACACCGTTAGGAGCTCTTAACAGAATAGGACTTGTTCATGTCTTCAGATTCAAAAAAGAGGACCGTTTTTGCAAAGTCCAAAAAATGAGACCGAATCCGTAATTGCCATCCAAAACAGGACCGGTTTTGCAAATGCCCCTATTAGTCAGAGATCCTGAACTCTTTTTTATAAGTGACACGATCTTCACTGATGTTAGGTTGAACTCAACCAATCGAGCACAGAATAACCCTTCTGCAAATCTTACCACGTCAACTAGTTATATCTCCATGATTTTTAGAGAACATCAGTGCGAAAATTGAAGCTCATGGAACTTATGGACCCCAAGATAAGCTTATTCATGAGGTTGATTGCGAGTAATATAAGGGCAGCGGCAGGGGCATACCGATCCACCCACCTCCTCTTTTCCTCAACCCAACCTCTTGTCCCTCACGATTACACACATAAAAGGGGCATGTAGGCTAACTGTCTGAAGCAAAAGCTATACATAATGTCTGAGTTGGATAGGATGAACCATTGTTTTGAGATTTAGCAATAGGAGGCATCAGGAACTACATCATGTAGCGGGTGCCATGGTTACGCAGTTCGAGCTGGGATGGTCGGCAAGGACGCGGCCGCTCCTGCTCGCGCGCACGTTGTGGCCCCTCGCCTAGTTATCCGAGAGCGACGACCGCGACTTGTTCCTGCAGCGTATAACCTGATGGAGAGCAACTCCACCAGGGACACACATCTCCGGCCGTGACGCGCTACAGACTCGCAGCTCATATGTGTGAACAAGCACGGAGTTAGCTAGAACGCGACACACCGCTCACGATGGCCGTACGTGGTTCCCCCGCGATCCGAACCAGCTCGGCTCCAGCGATCCAGCAATTTCTGTAGGGGCACTTTCGCTACATCACGCACGCACTGAGTTGATCCAGCAATTTCTGTAGGGGCAAATGGATGCCTTTCGCTAGCGCCCCGTGCACGGTAGGAAACCGCACTGATTTCAGCATACATGGGGGAGGGAGCAGAGCCGCACAAGGCATATCTGCCCATGAGCTTCGCGTCACCTCGGGAAGGTGGAGCCACCTCCACTTCGGAAATATACAGAACAAAGCTGCATCTGCAGCCGGATCTTGTCTCTGAGACTGGCCAACAATTATGTGAGACCACTACTAAATTCAGTTCTATTTTGCTCCAGTAACAATGTTCTGTCAATTATCGTTTTAATGTATGCTCACAAGATTTTAGAAATGAAAATTTCATGAGTCCCCAAAATCATAGACATATCGATCGGCAAATCCAGCTATGATTGACCAAAACTCCATTCATGTTCAGTCTTCTGAGAAAAGACCACGGTCAATGAAGTTAACTCAACTCGGCCGGTCAGGTACTTGCATGTTACATCAACGCGTTACACGAGTACACAGCACAGGGGCAACATGCATGAAGGTGCCACGTCTTGCAGCTTTCTAAATAGTGATAGGACGAGTAAATGCATGAAGAGAAGGTGAAACAAAACCAGATGCTGTAACGTGCTACGTGCCTTTCCTGAACCCAGAAAGAAGAGGCAATAATTTTTTGTGGAACTGCAGAGCAAGAACAGCTTGTTCAGAGGTCCAGAGCTTACTTGTTGCGCAACTGCGAATTACATGTTTATTTCCAATTCTAGTAGCTAGTCGTAGTCGGCGTATGCGTCAGCCAACTCAGCCATAACGGCTCCAGCCATATTGGTTGAGCTATTTTTCAATATACAAAACATGATCTTCACCAATGTAAAATTGAGCTCAACCAATCCACCACCAAATAATCCATCTACGTACGCATCTCTAAGATTTTAAAAGAGAACATGAATCTGAAATTAAAGCCCATGAACCTTCTGAACCACATGTGCAGGGTTGCACTCACCCACCAACCTCTTTTTTGTTGAAGCCGAAACCTCCTCTCCGTCCTGAACACATCCATAAAAGGCACACACCGGATAACAATCATACTCAAACAAAACACTATACACATCTTGTACAGAGTTAGACGGGTGATCATTGTCTTGAGATTTAGAAAGAGGAGGCATCATGAACTACATCCTTGTCGATGTTGTGGGTGCTATGGATCCAAAGGGAATACGGTTGTCTACAAAACCAAGAGCATGATACTAGATCCATGTACGCCATCCAATTGGATCAGCTATGGCTGCATATTTGTAGCAACCCGCATGTAAAAATGCGGTACTACGGGAAACGTCATTACAAATATAAATACAATGTAAATAAAACAAAACAAAGTCATAAGCGGAAGCAAAATGAAATAAAGGTTTACCACACTGGACTGGTCCATATGAAAATAAGACATTTGACTCAAAAATAAATTGTAATCCACGGTGCTGGTAATGTGTGTTCACCCATTACCATGCTAATGTTTCTACTCCATTAACCTTTTATCTAGAACAGGAAAGCAAACGTGAGATGAAAATCTCAGCAAGTAAACCAACACAATCTCAGGCGTATATATTTAGTCACTCCTGTAGCAGTGTTCCCAAGAAAAAGATGAACTATTAAAAAAAATTAAAAGAAACAAATATAAACTCCTAGCTACTTTCCAAATTGGTTTGGATAAAAGGCCGTTCACACTGTTATTATGGATTTAGCTTTTGATGTTGCACTTTTATTTGATTGATATAATGTATAACAAAATATATTATGGACAAATTTTAGTAAATGCACTTCCAATAGTACTATGTTAGTATGCAGATTTAAGCATAGTAACAAATGAATGATCGAAAGCCATTTAATCTTTGCAATCGATTGATGGAATTCTTCAAACTAGGTTCACAAAAAAGTAGAAAGGTAAAACTACAAAAAAAATACAATCTGTCCTTTGTTCAAATAACGATAATTGTGCATACATGATAAATAAAATTTACCTAGCCGCGCAAATACGCGGGCCGCCACACTAGTTTAATACATGACACAACCTGCAATGATTTTTTTTTTATAAAAAGCGTACTCATATATATTAAACTGTGAAATCAGAGTACAAGGCAGAGGGAGATGCTCCCTTATTACAAAGCACCCCGAAGTGGGTGTGGATACCTAACAAAGATAGAGAAGGAACTACTAGACTAGCAACCAACGGGCTGACTACCCAAGAGCTGCCTGAGGGGCCTTACTGCCTGCTTGACAAAGTATCGTCGGTGAAGCTGAATTCGTATGTCGTTCACCAGGACGCAGAGGAAAGGCAGGATCAGCGCCTCTAAAAGGCAGAACTTTCTGAGTCAGACATTCTGGATCCGAGTCGCAATGGCCGGACCACCCATGACGGTCGACAGTCTTGAGACTTCGAGCACGGAATGTTGCCATTGCCGAGGACGTCGAGGAGCCAAGAACCGTAAGGAGGCGCCTGTCATGTGGTCCCTGAAACTCTAAAGAACCACACACACACAACCAACACGTAGCATGCCACGTGCCTCCAAGAGGCTGCGCATGGCTGCCACGTTGTGGCTGTCACTGAGCACAGACGGTGGCCAACGATGTCATCGCCGGTCGGAGAAGGAAGCTGCTATGAAACTCATCACCGCCAGGGGAAGTAATGGGTTAGCATCAGTGGCGGCGGGTAGGAGATTTGCTTCTTCATCTTCAGTGGTGGGCGGCAACGTCGAGGCAGGTGCTCAGTGAGGAGGCTGAGGGGTGGACGCCGGCTTGGCGAAGGGGGTGGCGATGGGGCGAGCTGGACCTGCAGAAGGAGTCGACGATGTTGTTTCTTCCACGGTGAGGTCGCGCTCGATGAAGACCTGCAACGCCTCGATGGAGTGGAGGGGGAGCCGACGTAGTGGGGATTGCGGCGCGACGAGGCCGGATTGTCGTACCCCATTTCTGGAGTACTGTGTGCATACCGTATCAGTCCCTGGATCAGTAGCTGATACGCACACACTTTCACATAATGATCTCACAACTGCATACTCTTTATTATAATACCAAGTCTCATACAAGCCTTTATCTTACATAAAGGTCTTACACAACGGCCAGCGGCCTGACTACAAGAACAGACATCACATCAACTAGCTGCTACAGCAACAGCACTAGACTCTACTCCAGCGGAAGACAGAAGCGACTCCACTCCAACGGGCAAACTTGCGGGCAGGCTGAACCCTACTCTTCATCTCCATCGGCTTGGAAATCAAACTCGGGCTCATCTTCTGAATGATTGAAGCAAGAGTGAGTACTTAAGGTACTCAGCAAGTCCTAACACGAGGGGTAAGATATGCAAGAGTGTTCACAAGGGCAAGGCTGAGGTTTTTGTCGCGTCGGCGGAAAGCCATCTTTATGCAAGGTTGTTTTGAAAACAAAACGGTTCACAAACTAAGTCAGGTATGATTAAAATTTAGTGGGGTTGGTTGGCCCTGGGGGAGATGCATTCATCCCGCCAGTGCCTCAAGTTTTATCGCTGGCCGACAACCAGCACACGGCTCCAAACCGGTGTATTCCAAAAACACGCCAAGGATAACTCACACAGAAAACTCTAATCATAGTGTGGCCAATGCTTTCGCGTTGTCCAATACCGTGGAACACGGCTATCCGGATAGATTTATAACCTCGGCCGAGGGTGAACAACTTTCCCCACAAGGTGGTCCAGTCCGCCCTATCGTCATAGTTTGGACTGTCCCACTAAAGGTTCCGTACCTACTTGGTACCACCACGGCATTCCCCACGGACATCACCAGGGGCTTCACAATTCACTTATATGGCCAGAGTCAATAAATGCCGAGCTCGCCGCCACTCTCGTCGAGTCTTCTCCTGGGATTCCATTGCAAACTCCAGCCTCCGGGGGGTACCGGGTGAGTACTAGTAGGGTGTGGTTCCAATCCCATGCCCATTCATGGCTTGTGGCTACGCGTAAGGTGCTAGGCAAAGGCGGCACAAGAACCGGTCCTTATACGACCGAACCAGGCATCTTCAATAGCCAATCCTCACGAGGAAGGGCGTCCCAGAGATAGCCTCCCCACTGAGGACTACCTCGCCTGATCCCGCCAAAACATTCCCCACTAAGGTTGCACTTATCATTAAACCACCCACTTTTCACATTTACACACACCACCAAGACACACGCATTTTACACGAAAATCATGTGAGCAGCATTAATTAAACACATGGTAAAAGTCCTAAGCGGCAAAGCAATCCAACATATCATTAAGCAATTTAATGATGTTGGGTCCTAAGGTTAACAAGGAATCAGGATAATCAAGATCAAGGTATGGCAATCAAATAATACTTAGGACATTCTAGCATTAAATCACCTTTAAATACCATGCATGTTTATTTAAAAACAGGCTCTAGATAGGATTATTTTGCAATCATGGGATCAACATGATCAAAGGGAGTTAGGACTTGCCTTCAGCAAAAGATTCCTCTTCTAAACCTTCCTCGTAATCTGGATCCTCGCGTTCTTCCTCGAAAGCTTGATTGTCTAACGATAAACGAAAATAAAACTATCGCTTAACAAACAATTAAACAAACAATAAATCATTAAAAAAATCCAAATAAAACAAGAGGGAAGTTGATTTTGGTGGCACTGGATAGAATAGGATTTTAGATGAATTTTGGCGCAAGGTTCGCCAAAATTGGAGTTAGAATGAAAAAGATATCAATTTTTGAAGTGAAAGAAAGGAAATTGATCAGGATTTGATTAACTTAATTAAGTATAATCATCATCCTAATTTTTCCAGAGGTTAACAAGGGTTGTAAGGAGGTTAGCAAAGAATATCGGATTTTTGGGAATTTATTGGGATTTTTCTGCTATTGGAAAAGTGTTCGAAATAGGATTCTGTGTGCAAAACTGTGTGCACCTAGCAATTTGCTTTGCGTGTGAGAGGCTGGTGTGTGGGCCACTGGGGTCAGGGGTGCTGTGTGGCACTGTTTTGTGGACTCGGTCCACCAGGGCTGTAGACCAAGGCGTGTGCACGTGTGGTCTACGGTGCACCGAGCGCACCACGTGGTGGCGCGACTCGGGTCGTCGCGAGCCCGGGGTGCCGACGTGGCGGCCACGTCGGATGGTCGCATGACGCGGTCAGGGCGCGGCGGCGGGAACGCGCGCGCGGTGGCGCGGCGCCGGAATGCTCGCCGGCGGTGGCTATGGCGGTCGGAGGGCGACGCGGAGTGGTCGAAGAGGTTCAGCTCGGCGTGGCGAAACTTGGAGGCTAACATGTCGATGTGCGGGAGGGCTAAGGCGACGGCGCGGGCTCGCCGGAGTGCGGCGGCGCGCCGAAGCGCGAGGGGAAAAGGGGGCGCGCGTGCGCGAGCGCAGTTTTGAGCGGCTGCGGACGTGCGCGTGCACGCGTGGAGGCTAGGGGTGAGCTTGGCCTGGCCGGGGAACGTCCCACGGCGGCCGGAGATGGAGAAGGAGGCAGCGGAGCAGCAGCGCACGGTGCGCGGGGGTCTCAGGGGTGTGAGGAGGAGAAAGAGAGGGCGCAGGTGAGGGAGAGAGGAGCGGGGGAGCTCACCTTGAACTTGGTTGGAGCGGGGAGTGGCGGAATGCGGCTGCGGGACTCACCGGAGCTTAGCCGGAGTTGGGGGAGAAGTTGAGAGGGAGCTCGGGTGTGTGCGCGGGGAGTGAGCGGGAGATGCGGAGGAAAGGGAGAGAGCTCGGGCGCCTTTTTATAGCCGCGCTAAGGCGGTGCGCGCGGGAGAAAAATCTCCAGCTCCGGCGAGATATTTCTCGCCGGACTTGACGTCGATGTGACGCGCGAAGGCGGTGCTGGCTCGGTGACGCGGGCGCGGGAGTGGCGCCAGTGCCTTGGATGCGATGAAACGGGGCTGTGGCTGACGGAGGAGGGCAGCGAGGCATGGGCGTCGTCGGGAAGTTCGTCGGGGTTAGGGTTGACGCGACGGAGGCGGCGCTGTGCGATGGAATGGAACGGAGGAAGGGCGGTGTGGCTCACGTGAGCAAGAAGTACAGCTCCTGTGCGCTGAGTCGACGGATCGGCGTACTCCGGCAGCGCGGTATGGGCAGCGCCCGATTCTTCGCCGGCGCGGCAAGAGGTAGACGACGCGGTGGGGCCCACACGTCAGCGACACGGGAGAGAGATGGGCCGGGAAAGCTGGGCCGGAAGGAGATGGGCCGCGACAGGCCGGCGCGGGAAAGAAAAAGAAAGGGAGGAAAGAAAAAGAAAAACTGGGCTGGCTGAGATTTCGGCCCGGAACGAATTTTGGAAAAGGAAATGTTTCAAACATTTCCAGAATTTCAATTTGAAGGAAAACAAAAACACTTAAAATAAAGACAATAAACTCCAGAAATGCATATGTTGGGTTTTGTGCATGTTTTCAAAAAGAAAATTTTTGTGGTTCGGCTAACTTTAAACACACACTTTATTCTAATTTGTTCTAAATTTGAGAAATTTCAATTTTTTTAGTGAATTTTAAACATGGGAAAAATTCGGGGTGTGACACGGATCTAGGTAGTGCGCCTCCGGATCCCGCGCCGAGAGGCGCGGATTTGAAGCAAGCTCGCCGGAGAGCGCCTTGGACTGCGAGAATCGCCGGTGAAGGGGACTGTAGATGCTGTGGATGGTGGGGAAAAGGGAGATCTACTGCTACTTTATTGGCCCTCTTCTCCGGCACCGGGCTAGCGCCTTGGAGGCCGCCGCCGGCGAGCAAGAGCTCGATGGCCACGGCCATGGCGATTCGGAGGCGGAGAGGGAAGAGGCGGCACATGGGCCACTAGGGATACACCAGGAAAAAACTGCTAGAAACTACCTATACTACTACGAGGGGAGGGCTTCCCTCTCCTTCCCGTCGCCAGCGAGAACGCCGGAGGGAGAGGAGGGGGGGGCCGGCGGCGGCGGCACTGGGAAACCTAGGCGGCGGGTTGGGGATGAGAGGCAGGGGTCGGGGGTTGGGCTCACGGTGCTTCAAATGTTTGGCGAATTTTTAGAACCTGCAATGATGTTAAGTTGAACTCAACCAATCGAGTACAGAATAGCTCTTCTGCAAATCTTACCACGTCAACTAATTATATCTCCAAGATTTTAAGAGAATATACGAGTGCAAAAATCAAAGCTCATGAACCTTATGGTCATGAGGTCGATTGCGAGTAATATAAGTGCAGGAGGCAGGGGGCCTACCAATCCACCGACCTCCTCTTGTTGAAGCCTCAACCTCTTCACCCTCACGATTACAAACATATATAAAAAGGCACACGTAGGCTAACTGTCTAAAGCAAACGCTATACATAATGTCTGAGTTGGATAGGATGAATCATTGTTTTGAGATTTAGAAATAGGAGGCATTGTTGGATGAGCACTTTTAGGTTTAATTTAATTCAGAAATAAATCATGAACATGATGAACAGATAGCAGAATAAACTAGACAAGTCTACGCAAGATCTAGACAAGTCTAAAACCATAGTAAACAGAGCAAGATCTACCATACTTCGCAGTACTATCGTACAAGCATGGATCATGTAGGCATATGAGAGAGACATGGTTTCAGAGAGTACGTACTGATCGTTCAGAGGAGACGATAAAGAAGCCGTGACGATTGGCGATGCAGACAAGCCGGGACAGCGGAGAAGACGTCGACGAAGGCGATGATGAGCAGCAGTCTCCGAACACGAACGTTGAGGAAGACGAGCCGTGATGGAAGCGATCGAGCAGTCGCGCAGAGCGCTTCCTAAAAACCTTATTCGCCCTCTCCCGGTGCAGGAGCTCAGAGAACGACGGTTCCGGAGACCTGCTCTCCCGTTCGCCGGTGCACGCCGACGATCGGGATAGGGCAGACTACAAATGGCGGCGCAGCAGGAGGAAAAGGCAAAACGCTAACTCGTGTTGAGGTATGTTCTGGTGGACGGCGGCCGTACGTATTTATAAAGGGAAAATCACACACCCAGGAACACAGTATAGGAGCTTAGACAAGACCGACAATGCCGTTGAACACTGCTGCTCCTTGCGACGCGGCCGCACCACGAACGCGAGCCTAAGGACGCGGCCATGGTTAGGCAGTTCATGCTGGGGTTGTCGGCAAGGACGCGGCCGCTCCTGCTCACGCGCACGTTGCGGCCCCTCGCCTAGTCTAGTTATCCGAGAGCGACGACTACGACTTGTTCCTGCAGCTAAGAGCAAGGCCATTGTGAGCCGTCGCATAGCCAAGAGATGCGACAAACAGTGCAACGCGTTGGCTCTTTGTTTGGTTGCACACAGGCGCATGGTGGAGAGAGAAACGTGTTTGCTCGCACGGGATTGAAAAGGCCCCACCAAACTGGCAGCGCTGTAGCTTTTCTTGCGATGGCGACGGTCGCCCGCTGCTGCGATGAATGGAGCATTTCTCTCTCAAAACCTGATAGGAATCGGCTATGCGACTGACCACGCGCCCGCGTTGGGCTTGCTCTAACAACCTGATGGAGACCGACTCCACCAGGGACACACATCTGACATCTCCCGCGCCGACCGTGACGCGCTACAGTGACTACAGACTCATACTGCATGAACTGCACGAGCTAGAACTCGACGCACCGCGTCCTTCGCCTCGACCTTGCACTCATTTCAAAGAACAGGGGGAGGGAGCAGAGCCGCACAAGGCATATCCGTCACCTCGGGAAGGCGGAGCCACGTCCACTTCGGCAATATACAGAACAAAGCTGCATCTGCAGCCGAATCTTGTCTCTGAGACTAACCAATAATTCTTTGGAACCACCACTAAATTCAGTTTTCTTTTGTGTCATTAAGACATTAACAATGTTCTATGATATTATCGTTTCAATGTATGTTCATAAGATTTTAGAAATGAAATTTTCGTGAGTCCCCGAAACCATAGGTATATCGGCAAATCCAGCTCCGGTTGACCAGAACTCCTTTGATGCTCCGTTTTTCTAAGAAAAGATCATGGTCAATGAAGTGAACTGACCTCCCGATCAGCTATTTGCATGTTACATCGACACGAGTACACAGTGCAGGGGCAACATGCATGAAGGTGCCGCGTCTTGAGGCTTTATAAAACAGTGTTAGGATGAGTAATTGCATGACGAGAAAGTGAAACAAAACCAGATGACTAAAAAATTTTGTGGAGCTGCAGAGCAAGATCGAACAGCTTGTTCAGAGGTCCAGAGCTTACATGTTGCCTAGCTGTCAATTACATGTCTATTTTCAAATTTAGTAGTTAGTCGATGTATGCGTCAGCCAACTCCGAAGTCATAACGGCTCCGGCCATACTTGTTGAACTATTTTTCAATACAACAGACGATTTTCACCAATGTTAAATTGAGCTCAATCCACCACTAAATAGTCTATCTACGCATCTCGCCATATTAACTAACTATATCTAAGATTTTAAGAGAAGACATGAATGCGAAATTGAAGCCAATGAACCTTCTGAACCACATGTTAAGGGGTGTACTCACCCACCAACCTCTTTTTATTGAAGCCTTTCCTCCTCTCGGTCCCAAACACATCGATAAAAAGGCAGTCACAGGCATGATAACAATCAGACTCAAACACTTCACACATATTGTACGCGTTGGACTGGATAGTCATTGTTTTGAGAATTAGAAAGAGGAGGCACCAGGAACTACATCATTGTGGATGCTAGGGGTGCCATGGATTCAGAAGGGATATGGTTATCTACAAAACCAAGAGCATGATACCGGTTCTGTCAGCTTTGTGCGTCATCCAATCAGAAGAGCAGTGTCTACACCCCGCATCGCTGCCGCAGCTTGGGCAGATGCACAGGCCGATGGAAGAAAACGCTACCGTTGCGGCTGCGATTTTGGCGAGGAAGAAAGGGAAAAGCTATACATCCGACTGTGATGGTAGATTGCCGTCCGACTCCACCTTAATCTCCCTTGCTTCCGGAGTGTCTTTAGTCTCCAATGCTTCAGGATCGCTGGATTGCCTGGTCAAACACCAATCGGTATAATCTAGTCGGATGTATAGTGCTGCTCAGGAAGAAAACGCCCGCCGTTTCGCCCGCAGCGTGCTATTGTCCCTTGATTGTTGCGCTTCAGCCAGACGACTAGCGAAGAGCCCGCTTATTCCCTTCCGTTTCTGTGTTTCTGTCTTGTCCAGGTAAGATTTTTCTGACGTGGACAGGTAAACCGCCTGCCTAGGTGGCCTCTGAGAAGAGAATGAATCACTTGTACCTCGGTATAATACAAGGTGGACTACGATACAGGGCGCACCAGCAGTTGAATATCATCTTGTTTGCCTCCAATATAGTATATCAACTTCAGTTGATCATTTGGTTGCTATATAGAGATTACTTACGCAATGGTCATTTACTGTTCTTTTTTTAGTTTTCATTTTACACTACAGTACTGTACGTACAAAGTAAAATTAAGGACAAACCTATATGCCAGGTGGATCAACACGAACACTGTTGTTCCAATATTGCGTACACTGCGAGTCACCTGGGCTAATAATTACATTTTCTCCTTCCCCCTTTCATCTCAGGACATCTTTTAAGACGAAAACCATAGAGCATTAACATTGGTTTTTTTTTTCTCGAGGAGCACAGGGCACTAACGTACAAGTTTTTGGTACAGTACGTAAGAATTATTCAGAAGCACAGGCCCACAAGAAGACTAGTCCAAGTTCGAAATTCCAACCGAACGGTCGTCTCGGCCCAACCCACCTAAACCGGGCCCGCTCTTGGGTGGACGACTTGGACCGCGTCGCCTCTCCTCCCTTCCTCCATTCGTCGCTATAAATTCTCCGCCCCGGCCACCACGCTAGGTTTGGCCACATCCCCGCCGTAACGCCCCAACCAAATTGGAATCGCCACCACTCCTCTCCTCACCAAGCTTTAGCTCATCTGCCTCGGAATTTTGGATGATGGCGAGAGCAGCCACGCCGACGCGGCGGCCGCCGAGCGCCATGGCAGCAGCCGCGAAACCTTCGGCCGCCGCCGCCGCCGCCGCACGAAGTGCCAGCTCGCGCCCGCGCCCGCCGACCGGCGCCCCGCCCGTCCGCCTCCTCGCGCATCCCGCCGCCCCGGCCCCGACGCGGAAGCGGGCGTGCTCGTGCTCGCCGACGACGCACCCGGGCTCCTTCCGCTGCGCCCTGCACAGGGCGCAAGCGGCGCGCCTCCCATCTGTCGCGCCGGCGCCGGCGCCGGTGTCGTGCGGGCTGGGCGCCGCGCGGCGGCCGTCGATGGCGAGCCCGCTGGTCCGCATCGCGGCGGTGGAGGGCGGCGACCACCTCCGCCGCGCGCTGGCGGCCCTCGTCCGCCCGTCCTCGCAACCGCGCCGCCGGGACGCGTTCCGCCCGCGGCCCAGCCGCCTCTCCGCCGTGTCCTACGCGGCCGACGGCGACGAGCCGTCTTCACCGCCACGGAGATTTCAATAACACAATCCTGGACTCGCTCGCCGCAACCTTGCAACCACAATTTTGTACTCTGCGTGTAATTTCATTCATTCATTTTTTTTTTTTTACACTCCTCTCACACTCTGTTCTTCCATTGTGCGGAATCCTGCCACTCTGTACTCGCCGGACATTTTGCAATTAGTAGAGGTCGCTCGTCGCTGAAGTTGTTGTACATTACTTCACATTAATGTTAGATTTCGCAATTGCTATTGATGTGCTTTTGAATCTGAATTTACTGAACCATGCACAGTTCATAACAAAACCTGAATACATGGATTATTTCATTCGAGAGCAGAATAGATAGATGGACTACAAATGGAGATGAACATCTTCAGTTTATCTAGATTATGTTAAATCTGTGCACGAATCAGTCCTAACATAATTTGGTTTTGCTGCACACATTTCATTCATGAACTTTAATAGACTGGAACCGAAGCTGAGAGTGAGTATTTTTGAACTAAAGTTGAACCTGGGGACAGTGGGCCTGTTCGTTTCCTTTAGTTCTAAAGTTTAGTTCAGAGAATTTTGCTATTTAAAAATATTAAATAAAGTTTAATTACAAAATCTTTTTACAGATAGGTGTTAATTTACGAGACGAATCTAACGAGCCTAATTAAGCTATGTTTTACTATAGTGATGCTACAGTAACCGTCGTCTAATCACGGTTTAATTACCGTCATTAGATTCGTCTCGCAAAGTAGCCTAGGTTTCTGTAAAAAAATTTGTAATTACACTTTATTTAATACCTTTAAATAGCAAGAACTTTGAACTAAATTTTAGTCCTAAACGAAACGAACACAGACAAGTTTTTCTTGGGCGAGGGGTTGGTCTCGGGACAGCTTTTCTGCCTTCCAGAGATTCACGGTCAACGGGTCAACGAGGTGGGCGCAAGTTGCTGGATGCTGGTGCCGACTCGTTGACTTTGTTCTGGTCTTGCGTTGAAGCAACGCAGACAAGGCGGCGGGCGGGCGGGCGGGCTGTTCGTGTGGACCAAGCAACGGAGCAGTTGCTTGTCGCTGACGATTCCGTGGCGCACTTCAGAGCTGGGAATGCACAACGGAATCGCTCATCGTTTACGATTGCCTGGCTGGCGGCTTCCGTCAGAAAAGTATAAGTTTGGAGACTGACGTCCCATTGTTGCCGGACTACTAGGCCACACGACTAAAGGTCGCTTGCACAGTTATTATGCTGTGATGTTTTTCTCTGTTATACAGAAAATACACATCAACTTATTAGTACTTAAACAAATATTTTCAACTAATTAGTCCATAGAAAGCTAGAAAAATTAGAGCACGTGAGGGGCGGAGCCATGTTCATCTGGTGGCGTCCTGGGACACCAATGGTTTTTTAATTTTCCTCATACCTTATTCATTTTCACCATGGATGACACCAGCAAAGTTTACTCTTATGACACAAAATTCTTAGATCTAGATCAAAACAATACTTAGGACTAACAAGATCAACTAGTCGACTTGCAGATCACATCTAGGGATTAACCTAATGCGGAATTAAGGTTCAGTTAATTACCAACGGCGGTAGTATCCATAGGAGCTGGTGCAGCAGAGGTGACGACGAGGGTTTGAGCAGGGACGTAGCGCAGCTTCTCCTTGAGGGTCCTCAAGCGACTGCCCTCAGGACGGTGGCGGCTATGCCTTACAGCTGGGCGGCGGTGGACTCGGGCTTCCGAGTTTTCCAGCGCTGCATAGCGATCGCTGGGGTGGATTAGGTTACGGTGAACCTTGGGAGGCGTGAACCCCCCCCCCCCCCGCCCCCCTCCCCCCTTTATATGATGCGTTGTAGACTCGGGGCCGAGCCCGTGTGGGCTTAGGGTTGCTTTCCGATCATAGCAACGTGGGCTTAATTAGGTTGGCCCAAACCTGATAGGATTAGGGTAGGCGCAGCCTTCCCCCCCCCCCCCCCCCCCCCCCCCCCCTCTCTGGTTCGGTTGTTGACCGAGGTCAACATAAAACTAACAAAAATGAAACTTGGTGACACCATCCTCCTGAAATCCTAGCTCCGCCTTGTCACATCATACGCAGTGATGTTGAATTGCTGGTATATATAGGTCCAGCTTGGTTTAGATGCCACGCTGTGGGAAAATATAGAGAGAATTCCTTCTAAGCCACTACAAAATTACTTGTTTCCTCACTTCCTATGGAAATATTTCAATTTTCTTATTTGCCATCGACTTTAAATTTTGATGCCTCCAACAGAGTATTACTTTTATAGCAAGACAACCCGATGAGCCTAAAACTTGAAGACAGTTTAGATATCCCAACAAAACTTCGTATAGTTAAGGACGGAGTGTTAACTAAAGCATTAAGAAATTGAACATTAAAACAATAAACATTTCAAAATATTTTTAGACCTCATTGTATATAATTCATTCTAATAAACATGTGTGGTTGCTAAACGGATTTAAGAAATGAACTTATAGTGTTTAGCAGAAAAATATGTTTGATTAATTAATTTTTTTTTTTTTTTGCTCCTGCCTCAGTAGGAGGCGGACATATAGAAGCATAATGCCCCTCCTCTTTCTACTCACATGACGCACATATTGATCACTCTTACACGAATCGCAAACACTATTATATATCTTTCCTCTCATAGCATGCCCTATGTGTCCCCAAGCCCATAAGAAGATTCTGAATTCAATTACTAAAATACAAAATATGCTCCTACACGACCTTCACCCCTGTTAAATAGAGCTTAACCAATCCAGCACTAAATAATCCATCCCCACATCTCACCACATCAAATAAATACATCTCCAAGGTTTTAAGAGAGAACATGAGTGTGAAAATTGAAGCTCATATACCTTTTGGGCGACAAGATATGCTTATTAATGGATTGGGTCGTGAGTACATGCGGAGATGTATGCACCCACCAACCTCCTTTTGTTGAAGCCTAAGCCTCCTCTCCCTCCCGAACACATGCATAAAAAGGCATATGCAGACTAGCTAACAACTGGAAGCCAAACCATTTACATGATGTCGGAGTTGGATTGGATGGTTCATTGTTTTGAGAATTAGAAATATGAGGTATCAGGAACTACATACTGGTGCATGTTCTGGGGGCCATGGAAATAGAGTGGACACTGATACGCGCGAGTCTACAAATTTGCACATAACCGGACTTGTATGCGCTATGGAACCAAAGGAGTAGTGGCTACACCAAAGCATTCCGCGCAAGCTGAGAACATGGCACGAATCTTGAAGAGGGCCTAGGTGAAGCGAGCAGAGCCGCTCAAGGCATATTTGCTCATTAGCATCGCGTCATAGGAAAGGCAGAGCCATGACAAACTTGGGCAGAATGCATGGAATTGAGTCCACGTACGTGATACAAAATGATATGTGGCGAGAAGAGATAAGGAAGCACACATTGTGGCTCTATAATACAAAGATGAATAAATACTTGCACCCGCAGCTAAATCTTGTGTCTCAAACTGACATTCTTGACATGAACGACATGTGAATCTCTATACAAATCCATTGACTTTCACCACACATTAGAAGGTCAAACCGATAAAACATATAAGACTGTAGGCGGCGAGTTGAGCTGCAGAATAATTTTACCATCGAAATCATCTATCCATTGACTAGGAAACTCCTGGATTGGGCAGCTTGAACACGGGTCCGAAGTCCGAACCAGCTTTGGCACGGGTAGACAAAGCAGAAGGTCTGCATCGCCGTCATGAGCAGCAGCACGACGGCGGCGAGCAGCGTCAGGATCCGCCACGACCTGAACACGTACTTCTTGAGCAGCCTCTCCGCCCGCGCCGCCACCCTCCGGCTGCGGTGCGCGTTGACCTCCCGTATCACGGCGTCGAGCAGGGGCACTTTGCCGAGGCGCGTGGCGCGGCACATGCCGTTCCACATGTCGGTGGCCTCCTTGTCGCTCTTGAGCTTCTTCACCACCACGCCGCTCTGCCGCAGGATCTTGACGTCCTCGGGCGTGTCGATGATGCCGTTCATCAGTTCCGTGTACCTCTCCAGCACGAGGGGCCCACGCACTGCCACGGCCTCGTATGCCACCAGGTTGCGCAGGACCACCTCCGTGTTGCCGTCCAGCGTGATGATGGGCAGGCTCAGCGTCGCCGTCGCAGCGTCGAACGAGATGCCGGCGATCCCCTCCGGCGCCGGCGCGAATCGGACGCCGCAGCTGACCAGCTGCGCCACCGACGGGACCATGATCTCCTGTGCCAGCGGCGAGTTTATGATGCTTCCGAAATTGACGCCCTTGAGACGTGCCTCCAAGTCAGCCGATTCCATCAGCTTGCTCACCAGCGGCGCGAAAACCGACAGTGCCGGCACCTTGCGCATGATCTGCTCAGGGAGGCTCGCCGCCAGGCTCATCGGCCGGGCGACGAGGTTCTGGCGAATGAACCGAACCGGCGCCATGTCGAGGCTGGACACCTGGATGCACGCCTGCTTCACCTTGTCGTAGTCCGGAAGCTGCTCTGCCTCTTCTTCAAGCATGTCGATGGTGAGCTCCTCCGGAACCATCGTCGGCAGCTGTTCCTGGCCCTCGTCGAAGATGGCCGCGTCCGGGACGAGGGAATGGTAGAGGAGCTCGAGCATGTGCGCGTGCTTGGTGATGTCAGCGACGACCAGCTCGGCTGTGGTCTTGATCGGGGACACCTCCTTGATGAAGCGGTCGAACAACCCGTGCAGGGCCTCGGTGGCCGCCTGCTCCGAGGCGTGGCGGAGCGCGAGGGCCTGCGCAAAGAGGAAGAGGGGGAGCTGGCTCTCGAGCATCATGGCGTCGCGCACGGTGGCCTGGATCCAGTTGGTCGTCGATGATATTATGTCCGTAACCTCGTCACGATGGTAGCTCTCCAGGAAGTCCAGCAGGAAACAAGTATCGATTGCCATCATCCATGCCAGCGTCTGGTCGCTAAGCTCCAGGAACCTAGGTAAGTTATACAAACCAAGAAGGGATTTCAATTAATGGACACCCTTCCTTTTCATATATATGACATTATCATTACAAGTAGAGTACGAAATCCATTGACAAAGTTTAGTTTGTGATAGACCCGTGACATCTTTGGCACAATTCCTAATTAAAAGGTTGTGACAAAAAAAATCATCACAAAGAATCAAGTGTCATGACCAAAAAAAAAAACACAAAACAAGACTCACTTAAGCCAGAACTCAGGAAAAAAAGACCCTTAAGCCAGAACATCCAAACTTTATGACACAATGATTTTGACAATTGTGTCAATATTTGTCGCTAAGCTCCAGTAATCTTTATATGTTACACAAAACAAAAAAGTAACCTTCAATTATAATGTAATAATGTTTCATTCAGCAGGGAACAACATTAGATGAGACAATGAGATATGGCAGCGACCTAGACCTAGAGTGTGAAAATACTGAGTTTATGTATGCATTATGTCTTTCTAGTTCCAGGTTAATCTAGTGTTAATTTGACCAATTTATCTGTTGTCTTTTGATGTTCAGGCCCATTATAACTCAGGAATCTTTAAGAAAAAGTGAAACACCTTACCTACTTTAGACATCCTGCATTTTGCCAGTTTGGAGCTATATTCCATATTAAAAACTACTCTATCTGTTGAGAAATATAAAACATATGTTTTAAGAAGTATAAGACGTATTTTGGCTATCTAAATTTGAATTTAACTGACAATTCAGTATAAGAACAAATGGATCATGTGACCCAAAGATTGATATCATTGAATTTGTATTAAAAAATACTTTGTAACCAGTTTAACTTTATAACTGTTATGATAAAATATTGCAAGAAAAATATCCATCCAAGTAACATTTGGACCATCAAAATGCACCACATATTTCTAGATTGAGGGAGTATTTAACTTGTCCTGTTGTAGCCGGCCCTTAGTAATTGGTCCAACATGTCTTAATTAGCTTACTTATCGCCCTCATGATTAGCCCACTAATTTCTTTTAATGCGCTGTCCTGGAGCTCGAGCAGCCGCTGCACGAGGTGATCGAACTTATGGCCGTCGGCGAAGAGCTTCGTCACGCGCTTGGCCGCGGCGAGCTTGTAGCGCTCCATGTCCCTGAGCTCGGGGCGGTGGTGGTGGTAGGGCCCCAGCGCAAAGTGCTGCGGCAGGTAGGCGTCGGGCTTGGTGGCGCGCAGCACGCGCGGGACGTCGAACACCTTCACCGCCGCGCCCAGCGCCTCCGCGGCCTCGCGCTCCAGGCTCTGCCGCACCCGGCTCAACCACCGGTCCTCGTCGAACTGCACGCCGGCGTTCGTCGCCGACGACTGCACGAACCGCGCCCGGGCCTGCAGCTCCGACAGCGCCATGATCGATATTCCTATTTGGACCCGCTGGTTGGTTCTTTGCTTATCTTGGCAGTATGTATATAGCTAGTTGTATACTTTGTTTGCTTGCTTGCTTGGATGCCCGGTTCGTTTGATCAAGTCCAGCCGTGGGATGCGATAAGCTGTTGCTATATATTTTACAGGTCTCGTGCTACTACGTACTTAGACACAAGTGGATAGTTAGTAGAGTTTTAATTTTTGTACTGTCATAAATCCAATCAGTTTGCACTAACTAGGCATGTCAACCCGTGCATCTGCACGGGGCGTGATTCCATATGTTTTGTTTTGACTGCATTCCAAGAATTTTAGAGATAGATAGGGCAAGTAGAATCGACAACGGGATGTCTTGTCTACGTGATGTCTTGTCTACGTGAATACTTAGATTTTTTGTAAACAAACAGGTAATTAACGGCCACCAATATCTAACTAATTTTCCATTTCAAGATCTTATCTCAGAATGTTAGCTTTGTATTTTGCAGAGTTTTACACTCATTCTCGTTTGGGAACTTGGTCGCAAAAAAAAAAAAAAAAAACTCGTTTGGGACATAATAATTTAACAATGCGCGTGTGGCCCCTTAAAGATTTTGATGGTGCTCAGATAAATTCATTCTCAATACCTGTATTTATACTACAAAGTAACTAAACCCATGATAATCTACATAAAAAGCTGTAGAAAAATTGCTGGAAATAGCAAAATCACTACAGGAATTGAGAAAAATAATATATTCTACACTGGCTAATTTTGTTTCATATGTAAGGACACAGGGTGCGATGTGCTGTTGGATAGCTAGCTATGCTTCATCCGTAGCCATATAAAACAGTTTTTAAATAGACATTACTTTTGTAAGAAAATTAATCTTCCTACAGTAGGTTTGTTCTCCATGCACTTTAGCTATGTTACGACTCTTCCCGTTCAAAATGATTTCCCTTTCCTCTTTAATTCTACGTTGAATTGAATGCATAATATATACAAAACGTTCCTTTTGTAATATTCCTGTTTGCGAACACCTCTTATTATTTAATCTGGCTGAGTGTATTAACATTGAGTCATCTAGTTAGCTGAGTGTAACAAAAGGCTCTTTTCAATTTTTTTGAAGGTGATAGCAAGCCGCGACCCTCATATACCTTTATCTGCTCTAAGTATATGCTTTTAAGTCTAAGTGTTTCCATCCAATTGTTGCTAAAAATACTCCTCCCTTTCTGGTACATGCAACTTAGTGACATATCCAGTTGACTCAATCAAGCTACTTAGTCAAACTATCTGCTAGGACAATGATGATCTATTAACCCATACATAGACTCCACCCCTTTTTATCCAACTAATTTAAGGTAACAATGATCTGTAGTTGTACAGGAAAAAAATTCATGTTTGTATCCACTGCGTGCATATCAATGGATAACAATTAATTCAACCTATGCACTCAACAGTTCAAAAATCTTAATGTGCGAGAAGACCACGTTACCTTGGCAAGTGAGAGCTGGATTGTTTCCATTCCCTTCATCTTTTCCTCTGTATATCATCAACCGCCCCTCTTTTCTTGATCATGATCTCTGCCTCTGCCTGCTCGTCAACAACTAATAATATGAGGAGTAAAGCTGGGTAAATTAGGAACAGGAGAGCGAAAGGCTGTGAGACAGTATCCTGCATCAGAGCATGCGCAGAGCCACCGCATGGGATTCACGTCAGGAACAGCAGCCAAACCGATGGGATATGATTAGCTCTTGAACTCACGTTCGACCACCGATCCGGCTGGCCGTTTGCAGAGCTGGTCGAGCTTCTGGCCATAGGGCCACCGCGTATCCTGCATCTCCATGCCCTTCCATACCTCCTGTCGAGATAACAAAAGCATCAAGGAAAGTACAGATAGGGAATTTATTCCACGAAAATGTATGTCGTTTGTGAGGGGAGTCGGCTTGACGATGGATCGATTAATCGTAATAAGGGCGTGACTTGTGAGCGAGACGCTTGTAATTGGGACTATCCTTTCGTGAGAGCTTGGTATAGAATCCAGCCGCAGCATGTGGAACAAATTAATCATCCTTTGCTCACCACATCTTACCACCTTTTTGGCATCACTGCCCGGAGTCCTATACCATCATGCCACGAAACCACAACTCATCCTGTTCTGCATGGATCTTTCTCTTAATTCTGCTGCATCAAGACTCTTGCTCTGCCACTGCGTTTGACCTCCATGATCCATATCTAAAAAAGGGTTTGCTTACCAAAAGTTTTGCTTTCCCCTCCTTGCGTTCTCCATGGAGTTGCTTGATGATGGAACCAATCAACTTGGTGAGAAGGGTAAGGAGGATGTCGACCATGCCCTCGCCAGCATTCGTGTTGTGGACGATCACCTCGTCTTTCCTGAACATCTGGATCTCAGCGTGATGGAGTAGGAGGACGGCGTGGCATGGAGGCAAATTGCTTGCGGCTCCTGTGTTGCATGAAACTTAGGTCACGGCACCATATACCTTTTCCAAGATTTTTTCCCCTTAAAACAGAACGTACGTGAGTACATGTCCCATCATATTATGATGCATCTCTTTCGTGATATTTTTCCCTTAAAACTGATCGTGCGTGTCCATTCATGTTGTGGATAATAAGATCTATCGGTTAGGACTTTTTAAGGAGATGGATCAATGGCCGGATGTTTTGCTTTTTTCTCAGAATTTCTAGGATATTTACCACGATTAACGTGGAGGCTCCAAAAGAAGCCTCCAATTAGTAAATATAAGATAAGATGCGTTGTACCACCAGATCAGATGGATTAAACTACTTAGGCGGTGGTTCGTTTTGTTTTAAACCGTTACAATTTTGGTTGTGCAAATAAGCGAACCATTTTCCTTTTATCGGTGGCGCACGGCGGCACAGGTAAGCGTGAAACATGCACACGAATAATCCATTCATAAACAGTAATAGAGGGTCGTCACAACTTCGTAGTCAACGCAATGATATAAACTTGTCATTATCTGTGCATATGCATGATGATGCATCATTGATAGAGAGAGAGAGAGAGCTAGAACATATCGACTGTTCATTACATAAATGATGCAGACGTGGAGGGTCGGGTATAACTGTATAGTATTGTAATGTAGGGTTTGGATGACTAATCATCGATTTATCTGGGAAGTGTGAATTATGTTTATTTACAATCTAGTGGCTTTTGGAATCAGGGATGGATTTGGATGAAGCAATAAAACATATTGAATTGGGACTATATATATATATATATATATATATATTCTGAATCGGATTGGTGTCACGGCCGTTGTTGGGTTTTGCCACTTGCAATCATGTACATATTTAGAATCACACAATAGTTACCCTTTGAAGATTGGGCGATAATCGACCGAACTTAATAAAAGAGTTCCTAAAGACTAAAGATGTTAACTATTTGTATTCCATAGATGCTCTACTCCGACCTCTCATCGTGCAATGTACACAACTTAGTTCATTTTCGTATGGAGATACTGTTATTTGAGATTTTCGCGCTGATGATATGTGTCCATACATATTGCCAAACATCGGGAAATTTGTACTGGTGCTCACAGTTGGTGAGCTGAAGTAAAAGATGGTAGGATGTACGTACGATACAACATCCAAGGGGAGATGCCCGTGGGGCAAGATCCCCAATGGGAAATAGCGAAAACAACAACAACAACAAAATGGAGGTAGAGGCAAGAAGAAGACATTAGACTAGGAACAATTAGCCTTGCCATAAATGACATGTCAATCTCAATACAAATCCATTGGCTTGAACCACACATAACACATTAGAGGTCAAACCGATAAACATAACACTGTAGGCGGCGAGTTCAGCTGCAAATTTTACCATCGAAATCATCAGTTCACTGACTAGGAGCCTCCTGGATTGGGTAGCTTGAACACGGGTCCAAACCAGCTTTGGCACGGGTAGACAGAGCAGAAGGTCTGCATCGCCGTCATGAGCAGCAGCACGAGGGCGGCGAGCAGCGTGAGGATCCGCCACGACTTGAACACGTATTTCTTGAGCAGCCTCTGCGCCCTTGCCGCCGCCCTCCGGCTGCGGTGCGCGTTCACCTCCCTTATCACAGCGTCTAGGCGGGCTACCTTGCTGAGTCTCGTTGCGCGGCACATGCCGTTCCACATGTCGGTGGCCTCCTTGTCGCTCTTGAGCTGGTTCACCACCACGCCGCACTGCCGCAGGATTTTAATGTCCTTGGGCGTGTCGATGATGCCATTCATCAGCTCCGTGTACCGTGCCAGTACTAGGGGGCCGCGCACGGCAACAGCCTCGTAGGCGACAAGGTTGCGGAGCACCACCTCCGTGTTCCCGTCCAGCGTGATGATGGGCAGGCTCAGCGTGGCCGTCGCGGCGTCGAAGGATATCCCGGCGATCCCCTCCGGCGCCGGCGCGAACCGGACGCCCCACCCGGCCAGCTGCGCCACCGACGGGATCATGATCTCCTGCGCCAGCGGCGAGTTGATGATGCTGCCCAGGTTCACGCCCTTGAGCCGCGCCTCCATGTCCGTGGACGCCATGAGCTTGCCCAGCAGCGGCGCCAGCGCCGACAGCACGGGCACCTTGAGCATGATCTGCCCGGGGAGGCTCGACGCCATGCTCATCGGCCGGGAGATGAGGTTCTTCTTGATGAACCGCACGGGCGCCACGTCGAGGCTGGACACGTTCACGCACGCCGTCCTCACCTTGTCGTAGTCCGGGAGGTGCTGCGCCGGGTCGAGCATGTCGACGGTGAACTCCTCGGGCACCATCGGCGGCGGCTCCGGCAGTCCTCCTCAAACACGGCGGCGGCGGGGACGAGGAAGTGGTAGAGGAGCTCGAGCATGTGCGCGTGCTTGGCGACGTCGGCGACGACCAGCTCCGCCGTGGTCTTGATCGGGGACACCTCCTTGATGAAGCGGTCGAGCACGCCGTGCAGCGCCTCGGCGGCGGCCTGCTCGGAGGCGTGGCGGAGAGCCAGGGCCTGCGCGAACAGGAAGAGCGGGAGCTGGTTCTCGAGCATCATGGCGTCGCGCACGGTGGCGTTGATCCAGTTGGTTGCTGATGACACCATGTCCGTCACCTCGTCGCGGTGGTAGCTCTCGAGGAAGTCCAGCAGGAAGCATGTGTCGATGGCCATCATCCATGCCAGCGTCTGATCGTTAAGCTCCAGGAACCTGTGTACGTAAAAAGATCATTTAGCATGTGGCAGTGTCCTACGCTTGGAGTGTTAAAGATTAAAAAGAGGGTAAGCTGATTTTATATGGGCCTTTCTTTTAATTTATTTTTGGAGCAAAGTAGGCCTTCCTTGTATATGATACCAATGAGAGAACATGTTGACCCAGGAACAATTGAGTCCGATCCGTTCGGTTTGACTTCAGGCCCCATACAGCCCGCGAACGTCATTGTGTCCAACTCTCGTATTTAAAGCCCAAAGCCTTATGTGCTGTGTTGTGAGAGCTCCTAGCAGATTTTAAAGTTGCACACCCTCTCAAAGGTAGATTTTAAGGTTGCGCCTTCTCAAAAGAAAAAGGACTTTAAAGTAGCAAAGCAAAGAAAAAACAATTTTGCACGGTTTGATTGCGACTTAAGGTCGTCATAACCGACCCTAGGAAGCAATATTTGATTAACCACTTCTTTTTTCAACATCACTGAGCTAACTTGTTTTTATTTTGAAACACAATACATGGCACATATGTCACATACATGTATGTATTCTTGAGGTCTTGGCATTATGAGTCCACACACACACTCTTTACTTTTTAGATGCTGGCAAGAAGTTGCGAGATCTTGAGATTAATATCAAAAGAAAATATAGTCGAAAGCATGTAATTCCCACTATAATGATCCTAACAAATTGAGTTACGCCTGGTTCACACGTGTAAGGTAACTTATTTCCCTGATCTGGGTCCACTTGTGTCATATAGAAGTTGTCTATCTTTGTATTACACAAATCCGTCAGCTACTTTTCTTGCCGGAACTGTTCAGTGAACACGAATATGTTTCTCAAACGTGTGTCCCACGTACGGAGATGCTATGTTTTTAGGCACGTGATATTATTGGACAAAACGTGGCGTGCTTGTGCGGTGATGTTCGGTGGAATATGCACGCTCTTAAATTGTAATCTACTGCCTCGTTAAACTGCGCTGAGAGAGAAGGTCGGGTGCCTAGCAAGGTCAATGTCATCAACTACCCTCATCTATCATCATTAACTCTCAGAAGCCCCACTTTGGTCATAGACAAGGATGGGATCTTAATTAGCACATGCCACTAATCTCCATCACATCTTGGATGGGCATGTATGATGAACAAGCAACCATACCTGTGGTAGGGCGCCCGTATCTTGTCCTGGGCCTCCATCAGCCGCTGCACGAGATGGTCGAACTTGCGGTCGTCGGCGAAGAGCTTCGCCGCGCGCTTGGCGGCGGCGAGCTTGTAGCGCTCCATGTCCCGGAGCTCGGCGCGGTGGCAGTGGTAGGGCCCCAGCGCGAAGTGCTGCGGCAGGTAGGCGTCGGGCTTGGTGGCGCGAAGCACGCGCGGGACGTCGAACACCTTGGCCGCCGCGCCCAGCGCGTCCGCGGCCTCCTTCTCCAGGGTCTGCCGCACCCGGCTCAGCCACCGGTCCTCGTCGAACTGCACGCCGGCGTTCGCCGCCGACGACTGCACGAACCGCGCACGCGCCTGCAGCTCCGACAGCGACATGGTGGTGGCCGCGTCGTCGGTCGATCTACCGATCTCTAGGGATGGATGGATACTCGTTCTTGCAACCAGTATACGGCTAGAGACTCTGTTTCTTGCTTTGGTCTATGGCTGACATTCAACTGCTGCTTGGTTGTGTCAAATGCTGCAATGGGATATGATGGGGTGCGATGAGATGTTACTATATACTACTACTCCTGCAAGCAAGTGGGTGGTTACGAGTTGGTAATCAAAGAGTTTAATTTGGCAGCGCGCGTAAGCGTGAAACATGCATGTGCATAATCCATGCATGGCTTGTAAAGTGGGTCGTCGACTCGTCGCCGAGTGAAGAAAAGGTGTAGTAGCATGGAAAGCTTCGTTGTCAACTCAATGATAAAATTGTCACTAGTGCATCTGCATGTTTATGCATGACATACATCTTGCTCGCATGAGAGAGAGAGAGAGAGAGAGAGTCCTTCCGAGTTCCGCTAGATAAAACGCAGCAGACGTGGAGGGTGAGGGATAATGGTAGTATCATAATGAAGCGTAGGGTTGGACGAAGGAACAACCGATTAAAGTACAATGAGAATTTTACGGCTTTCAGATGGATTAAGGAACAATGATGAGCAGCTAGAAAACGAATTAAACTGGAACCACTACGAATAGGACTGCTGTCTGGCAGTTCTTTTGTTTTTTGCCACTTGCAGTTACTAATTAATCACAACTTGTTAGTTTCCCTGATAGAATTTTGCATTGGCTTGCGATGAAAGTTACAAGAATATAAACAAGTGTATGAAGAGGAAGACTTGAGAGTCCCAATAGCTATGAAGAACTTGTTAGTTTTCCTCAAAGTCTTGTGCAGCCTATGTAGTTGTCAACTCTATATAAATTGGCGTGGAACAAATGACAAAAGGAACGGATTAGCAATATAATGCCCTCCTTTCCTAGAGAAAAGGAACCACCTTTAGGGACAAGAATGAATCGTTTCCTTTGAGATGATGCTTCTGGGCCTGAATATGTATTCTCCATGTGTTGGACACTTCAAAGGGCTCTACAATCTGATAAAGAAGAGATGTCATTGAAGCATGCAACTCTTCAACAATGTCGATGTAGAATAATTTCGTCCACAAGAGAATTTTCTTTTGAAGACTTTTGAACTGATAAATAGTGATATGTGTCAAGTTAAGTCGAAAAAGAATACGGTAAGTCGCTACTAAAAATTGCATGTGGTCTAAGAGATATGAGATAACCACTACTACAAACCGCAAGTAACGAAAGAAATATGAGATAAACCACTACTACAAATTATGAGATAAACCACTACTACAAACCGCAAGTAGCGAAAGAAATATGAGATAAACCACTACTACAAATCGCAAGTAGTGGAAAAGATGAGATTAATCACTACTACAAAAATCACAAGTAGTGAAAGGAAAAAGGAGATATAACACTACTACAAATTGCTAGCAGTAAAATGGTGTGATATGATGCACCATCACAATGGCAAGTAGTGCAATGATATGATGCACTACTGCAAATGGCAAGTAGTAGTGAAATGATATATGATACACTACTGTAAATGGCAAGTGTTGGAATGATATGATGACGGGTTATCAAGATTGATGGATCTGAGCTAACTAAAAGAAGGGAAAAAAGTTTGGCTGACATAATATGATTTGTGAACTCGCATGGCTTTGACAACTATACCCTTAACAACGATTGTATGCTAGCCACCTCTCTACTATGGCATTCGATCACAATTGTAGATAGAAGCATAAACTTTTACTTGCCTATTTCATGCCGCATGCCGGCATCCATATCAGTTTTCTAGATAACCATCTTGTATCTTGTTGAGTTTGAACGCGAGAGCGAGGCTAGCAACGACTGCTCTTGGTACATTAATCATTCAGACGTGAAAGGGTCTGGGATAATGGTATAGTAAGGCATTGTAGGGTTTGGAGTCAATGATCGATTCATAAAGTATACTAAAATATTTTAAATAAAGTTATTTTGACAGCTTTCAGAGATGGATGCACAAAGCTAGCTAACTATGGATCTCTTGGGTGATGTAAACAAGTTAATCAAATTACTTCTCCGAACTGGTAAACGTATTAAACTAGGACCATTCTGAGTAGGATTGATGTGATGTGAGCGGTTTCTTTTTGACATTTCACTAAATTAAGGCATAAATAGTTTGGCACATGGAAGTTTTAAGAAAGAAAACACCCCGAAGGAGACTTGTAACAGCTGCCAGTTCGACAGGCTGGAACTTTCCATTTCACCTATACAACACAATACAACTTCTCAGCAACATGTCTAATAATTTCCTAGCTCACTGCTCACCCTTTCTCTCTGTTTCTTCTCTGGTTTTTGAGCACGTGAAAGATGTGAGCCCTTAAATCCGAAACCTTGGTCGTATGGAGCCCAGGCCCAGCTCCCCCCCACTCCTCCTCCCATCCCCACGTCGGACCAATGCTGATGTGTATGGACTTGAACTCGCCTTAAATCCGGAACAAATGTCGTATAATTTGGATAGAGAAATTTGTCGCGCATCTACCTCCGGCCTCTGGATGAACTAGCAAACCCATTTTTTTATAAAAAAAAATTGGCAAGGGGAGAACTAACCCATCTAGTCCCAGATGTCCTGCAGGCTGGAAGCACAGTACTACTTAGCTTATCAAGCATGCTACGGATTAGCTCCGTCCAAACTTGGATATTTAGATTCGTTATTCTGACAGAAAAAAGTAAGACTGTCATCACTAGCTGCATGTGCTCGCCTACTCCCTCGACAAGAACAACGCTCCGCCCCCATGTTACTGCACTTTTTCATTCCGATTCGATTTCATATTTTGTCTGTCCCCTAGCTGGAAGCTGGAACCGCTAGCTCAACCAGCTGCTGTACGTAATATAATTAGCAACTAATTGACATTCCCCTAGGAGATTGTTTGTTCGAAGTTGAGAGCTGTAAAGGGACTGGCTACTGTACCTCGTGCTGAATTATCAATTAGGTGGCGAATCGCGGGATGAATCACACGCTGCGATCGATTCTGGAATGATAGCATCCTGCCTCCCTCCTCGTGGAATCACAATTATTGGAGATGTTCGACAGATTCCTGATCCAGAAAGCAAAATTTGTCGGGCAGAATTGTCGTGTGAAGGCTCGAGACCGTGCGGCCTTGCAAGCACGTCGATTGTGTCTCACAAAAATTTGTGCAATTGTCCCTCAAGTTTTGGATGGACTAATCTAGTTCTGTAACTTTGGTTACGAGTATAATTTTTGTCTATGGTCCGAGCTGGACATCTATGTGGTGTGCCCTAGTCGGTAGTAGTAGTTGTGTGTGGTACTCCTCGTCAACTAAAGTCGTGCACAATCCACGTGACACAAAGTTTGGGGAAAGGATATTTGACAGTTGACTTTCGAGGGCTAGGCTTGGTTGGGTGTCACCAACAACCATGAGGTCGTTGTCTAGAGTGGATTTTCTGTGCAACACCTAGCATGAGAGGTCTATTTGAGTCGTACATCTACAAAATTAGTGATCCAGATCTGTTGATGTACTTCAACTACTTTGAGTGCAACAATCTGAATCATTCATTTTGCAGATATGCAACTTAAATAGACCTCTCATCTTAGGTGCTTGTCATTGGTCCCTGTAAAGGGATAACTTATCCACTGCCCGTCATTGTCTCATAATTCATGTTTGCTTATGGCCAGTGGCGGCGGTAGAATTAAATCCATGGTGGTGCACTGGATAAGTTAATTTGAAGGGGCAAATTTATGATGAAAATAAACTTGTTAGTAGTGAGATTTTGATTCACCATGGTGCCATGGCACCACCTTAGCTCCAGTAGCTTCACCCATGCTTATGGCCTTGCCAACTTCGGTGACACAAAGGCAGTGGCGGATCCAGTGTATGGCGAGCCCGGGCGGCCGCCATACCTGATTGCGGACGGAGTTCCCTGCATCTCTGACTTTATTCGCTGACAGGCGAAGCAAAGCTCATTGCTGCAGCAGAAACGTTCAGAGCAAGAACACACAATGCACAACACTTAGGCCCTGTTCGTTTCTTTTAGCGCTAAATTTTAGAGGCCTCTAAACAAAAAGAATCTAATACTAAATAAAGTTTAATGACAAAACCTTTTTACAGATGGGTACATCTTTACGAGACGAATCTAATGAGCCTAATTAATCTATGTTTTGTTACAGTCATGCTACAGTAATGCTACAGTAACTATCATCTAATCATTGCTTAATTACCCTCATTAGATTCGTCTCGCGAATTAGACGAGAGTTCTGTAGTTAGTTTTGTAATTAAACTTTATTTAATATAGCTTATTTAGAATTTAGATCCCTCTAAAATTTAGACCCTCATACGCCGAACACCCCCTTAGTTAGTAGGCCTATTATCTACTAGCTCGACATCTCATTCTCTCACGATGGACGGTACTCTCGGCAGCAGGACGACGACTGACGGCGCAGACAAAGAAAGAGCTAAATAGGAAGCAAGGCGGTGATCAACTCCTGTGAGCTATGCGGCGGTGGTTCTATCAGCTCGCTTGGTCGGAAGAAACAGCAACTGCCGAGAAAACACCAAAACAGTATAACTTGAAGACTGACAATAAGAAAAAAGGTTGAGTAATGATTCTCTAATTTTTCTTACCAATAATTGCGTGGATGTATAAGTGCATTTGTCATCTACATGTTCCAATGTTTTTTTCTGCACCGATGTCTGAAATTATATTTTTTTTGCGACCTTTTTTTTTGCGACCATGTCTGAAACTATATGATCTTGTTGCCATGTACTTGAAAAATGTTTTAGCATGATTTGAGGGAAAAATCGGTGCTTTTAATTTTTGTTCTATATGAAAATTTGCTACATTGACGAAATTTAGTAGTGATAAGGTTCACATAGGTGATTTTTGATCCTGGATCGGCCACTGCACAGAGGACGCTCTGTCTTGCTACGTCAAGACCACTACCATCGATACAAGTCTTGTAGTGACACTGTGGCTTGCCGGGTGCGTTTTGTCAGCCATATTAACCATCGGCTGACTAGGCAGACCACGTGGACAGCCAAGTAAGACGAGGGAATAAATTGGGCTTAGGACGAAAGTATAGGTACGAAATCGGCTATTAGCCAAACGGCCAAATTGTAATACGAATGCATATTGGGCTGGTGTGGTGAATGTGAATCCGGTGGGCTCTGAGAAACCGAGAGAGAATCTTGGGCTGTGCATTGACTTGATGCCTATTTAAAGTTGGGCCACGGGATGCTCCAACTGGGCTTCAACAGTTTTTTTGCCCATCTGGCCTCATGGGTCCGGAAATAAAAAAAAAGAAAAAAAAAGCAGATAAACGGATAGAACAAGCGTGAACCGCGCGACCCCGCAGTTCCGGACCGTTGAGTCCCGCCGCCGCCGCCGCAACTTCCGCCCCACGACGCCGGCGGCCGCCCGCCATGGCTGCCGCCTCCGCTCACCAACTATCCGTAGTGCCGCACCGGCTTGCCCCGGCTTGGCATAGCAGCTGCAGCAGCAGTCCATCGGTGGTTCACCCGGCCTCCCGGGCCACGAGGCCTCCCGTCCGCTTCCAGGCGGCCTTGGAGCAGCCGCCGGCGACGGCGAGGGCGGCGGGGTTCACCACACGCGTGGCGTTTAATCCCTCCGGCAACTACGACCTCTCCCTCTCCATGGAAGAAGATGGTGATTTTTTTTTTATCTCCTGTTAATCGATCATCGCTGAAATTCATGCTCTGAATGTCATGTAAATGATGACTGCAATTGCCCAAAATAACAAATTCATCGACCCGAGTCACTCGATTAAGTGAAGAGCTGATGGGATGGTTAGTGGAGATTGCTATGTATTGTTATGTTGATCATGATTCTGTAACAACCGTAGGAAATTATGCATCAACCTTTTTTTTTTGCGCGTGTCAATGTGTTTATCATCATAAGTCGCATCTCAGAATTGACTGACAAAAAATTTGCACTGATTCTATGCACTATCAAAACAACAATATCAGTTCTCGTACTCCTTGACCACTCTCTAAGTTTGACACTCTCGGTGCCCAATATCCTCATTGAACTATAATAGTTTGTCAACTGGAATACCAAAAGGTCTGCAAAAATGCCTCTTTTTCACGTGAGAATAGTAATAGTATTATAAAAAAAACTCTATCTAGCGTATGCATTATTTATGCATTTTCAGGGTAATACTCGTTAGTAATCGAACTATAGTTTCATCTGATTGTCTCACCACTCACCATTTCAAGACACTATTGTTTCTTCACAGTTCTACGGCCCCCTACATCTCTAAGTTTCATTTGTTTTGCTACAGATACCCCACAGGTCCAGCCTCCCCCGCCCCCTACAAAAGGGCGCTTTGAAATTGTTATAAACAATGACACCATTCGAGCACTCAATCTGTCACCTGTTAAAGAAGCACTTGGTGACCTGAGTTCCTTAACTGCAGGTTCGCAATCATATCTTCAACAACAAACCAAAATAATTGCCAGTTTCAAGTTCTGACCAGAAGTTTATGTACATTTATTCAGCTGACGCAAGAAATCTCATGGATCGAACTGTTGGATTCACAATAAATTATGAGAGAGAGGATGAGCATGACATGAGGGAGCTGTCAGAGTTACCCGACATTAGGCTGTGGTTCGTGCGGCTTGATGCTGCCTACCCCTGGTTTCCGGTTGTTCTTGACTGGAGAGCTGGTGAGCTTGCAAGATATGCTGCAATGCTGGTCCCTCATCAGGTAATCAATCAGAGAAAGAAATGGTTTCAGAATTACCTGCATTGAACCTATACAAGTCTTCACATGAATAGTACTACATGGTTCTCATAGGTTAATTTCTTGGCACCTTGTGCATCTCTTCACAAGTTTAACGGTGTTGTGCAAATCTATGTAACTGCTGAACTGTAGATGAGCATGCGACTTGGTGTCGTCTTCAACCCGGAGGCACTGGAGCTGTTCGTGTTGAAGAAGGTGTTTGCTGTTGACGCATGGTTAAAGGAGCAGAACCATCCCAAGCCAAGGCTGAAGACGGCAGACATGGCGAAAATGCTTGGCTTTGGTATAGGAGATGAGTTGTTTGACTTAATTGAGAAGCACCCTATCCATCCTTCATAAATGAATATAAACAAAAAGGAAAATGCTTCACGTGCGGCTTATTTGTACGACCGCATATTACGACTAGAGATCTAACCGTTTTAAACCAAAGTGAACCACTACCATAGTGATTTAATCCATTGGATCTCTAGTCATACAGTGCGGTCGTACAAATGGTTTGGACGTATAGCAATACTCAAACAAAAGAATAATAAAGCAGTTCAAGGGTCCTAGAGGATCAGTGCCGGTTCATCAAGGTAATCTGATAGGTGTTACATGAATGCAGGAAATCCGAGATGTAGAATTGTACAGAAGTTTTTTATTCTGTCGTGTTGGCAACGGCCTCTTATGTAATGTTGTTGTGCGTCTCAATAGCAGGGTTGTCTGCAAACTGAGTCTCTCCTGTCTTTGGTTCAGGAGCATCCAGCAACACATCACATTTTATGCCTACTATATGTTCCATATTTTGTTTGCACTAAAAAAGGATCTCCGAATAGATGATTTCCGTATTCAATTAGTGACTCTAAGCTTTCCTAATAGGATCGTTAATGCCATGAAATTGACCTGAACCAATTGAGCACCAAATAGTCCATCCACTCATCTCAGACCCATGTACCGACTAGATTTTGAAGATTTCAAGAGAAAACACGAATGTGAATATTGAACCGTATGGACCTTCTGTACAACAAGTCTACAAGACCCATGATGTTGATTGAGAGTAAGTGCCGGATGTTGATTGAGACCCATGATGTTGATGTTGATTGAGAGTAAGTGCCGGATTGTACCCATTGTCCTCCCAAACAGAAACATAAAAGGCAACGTTAGCTAGCAGTCGGTAGCAAACACAACACACTATAACGTCGGGGCTGGAATGGATGCATGACAAGTTGTGTTGCGAATTAGAAACAGGAGGCATCGGGAGCTGTATCCCGGTGGATGTTGCGGGTGCCATGGAACCAGAGCGAATGCGGTTATAAAAGAGTTCGCACATCGCGGCACCTGCCAGCGCTATGAACCGGAGAAGCCATGGATACAACCCTGAACCTAACGCCCGAGTAGGAAATGGCACACGTCTTACTTTTTTATTTATAATTACACTGTACAAATCAAACACTCACAATGCACACACAATCACTCTTATAAACCTACATACACAAATCTTACTCCTGTGAGCATCTTTGAAGACGAAGCTAAAATATCTTCGAGATTGACGAAGTTATCACGATCACGTCGTCTACCGGTGAAATCACAACGTCTTGAAAAGCGGAGGCCATGAACATAGCCGTTGGAGTCATTTGTGCCCAGCGTCACGCGTGAACCCACTGCAATGGAGCCAACACGACTCGCTGACTTGTGTTGTACACGAGGGGTGCATACATGGCGACGAATTGGCGGTCGAGCTGATGAGAAATATTTCCATTTTTTTAACAGAAATATTTCCAGTTCTTGTACAAACGTAGAGGTGTGCTATGCTTCGTTCCTGTACCAAGTCTAGCTTCGTGGTCAAAAGCTGGCAAGGCGCATAACTTTGTAGTACATAGTGATGCATGGCTCCTTCATAAAAACTGCAACGTTTCATGCAACGCTGTCTGTCTAGCCACCTCGACTCCTCGAGTATAAACGATGCTTTGCTGGAACGCACTTTTAGCGTGTGGGAAGAAAAACTACAGTAGCATCTGCATCAGTTCAGAACTAAGAAGTCGCATGGATTTGAGTTAGGTTGCTGTAAGTAATCACCCCAATTTTCATTTGTAAGTTTTTGCAATAAAATCTAGTGAGTGAGTGAGTGAGAATTTACAAAAAAAAAAAAAAAACACTTTGTGTGGGAATCTCAAACTTCAAGTGACTCATTGGGTGATTTATGCAATTAAGCCAATAAGAAACTAGTCTCTTTTTCTTTTGGAAACTTTCTATCAGTCATTTTTATGCATATTTAACTGATTTCCGGAATTAATGCTTATTGAAGAATGATAGAAAGTAGTGGTATGATGATGACTGATGAGCTTCCAAGCGAACTTCTCTGAAATATAAGTGATATGAATAACTAGCAGGTGTGCGCGACCAAGTTTAAAACACACACTAAATGGCTCGTGATTAACTGTAACATAAGCAACCTGCAGTGTAACCAACTCGTTTTGTTTTTAGGTGAAACCAACTGGTAATCACTGAAGCACATAAAGCCACATACGGATAATTCTGGAGCACTACAGTTAGGCCTATGGGATTGCAAACACATTGAGCTAACCAAACAAGTGCTTTAGATTTTTTTTTTTTTTTGAGAGACAAACAAGTGCTTTAGATGGGCTGCTCTAAGTACTAGGCCTGAAACTTGGGTTTATCTGTCTAGGCTTGCCTAAATCAAAATTGGGCTTATCTCAAGTTAGCACGGGCTGCCTCTGTTTCCATGCCTCTCCCCGTGAATTCTATATGTAGTGTGCACTATGAGTAGCTTACCCATAGCGTGCTTTAAGATACGCGTCACAGGTATCTTAAAGCGCTACTCCCTCCGTTTTTAAATTGTTGTCGCCGTTGACTTTTTATTTACGTTTGACCGTTCGTCTTATTCAAAATAGTTGTTCGAATATGCAAAATTATAAGTTAGGTTCAAACTTACTTTGAAGATAAAACAAATCATCACAAAATATATGATATTTTTAAAACTTTTTTGAATAAGACGAATGGTCAAAGATAACAAAAAAAGTCAATGACGACAACAATTTAAAAATGGAGGGAGTATGTTATAAATAGACAGTCCCTCTCTCCCTTCCCTGTTTTATTTCTCTACTTACTGGGCCACCCGATAACTAATCAGGCTTTAGGACCATAGGCCCATAGCATGGCCCAAAACGTCCAGAGGTTGGTAAGGTTTGGACCTAACGCATGAGAGATATTCTAATAAATTAATATATTTATACTCGGAATTACTTCAGAATCAGAAACGGAAATTTTATATCTCCCACATCGAAGCTCCATTTGACCTGACTCTTGTTCACAAATTCATCTAAAATCAAGCCCTATCCATTCCATGCAATTTCATAACGTTTGGACTTCATTTGGTATTTACTGAATTTCTTTGAAATTTATAGCATGTCGGCAAAACTTTAATGAACATTTCTCCTCTCATGTTGCTTTAAAAGCTCCTTACATTTTGTGAATGAATAATTCTTATCACTATTCCCCTACTTGCTATGTATGCAATTCAAGTGGCCAACTACTAACTTGTGATTTTGAATTATAGGAAAATTCAACCGCATTTTTAGAATGTTCTGACGTTGTTATGAATGAATCGTATTGATAACTATTGATCTTTCAGCTCATTAACTCCCGTAGTAACACACGGGCTTATAACTAGTTGATAGCTTAAAGTCTATAAACGTCCTTGTCCAAACGATTATTCTACAGGGACCTACTCGAAGATCTAACTTGCGCGCATTTCAAAGAAAAAAGTCAAGTCCGCAGCACATGTGCTGAACTCAATTCATTAGACGAGATGCTGCACACAGTTTTGTGCGGCTGCTTTACTCGTAAGTCTACCGCACTTGACTGCTGATTTGAGAATTGAGATCCCGAGCCCCCTCATCATCACAACGAAAGTAAACGTACGTGGAACTCTCGCACGTGTTTCTACTTTCTACTCCCTCCGGTCTTCTGTTCGTGACTAAAAAAAAAAAAAAAATGATTGTGGGCTACGGGGGAGGATAAACCTCCACCTGAACAATTGTGAGAAACCAGGGTTCGAACCCTGGTCGGCTAGCTCTTCCCCAAGGAGACTAGCCAGCTGCGCTAGCGCAGCTTCTCTGTTCGTGACTAAAGGAACAAGTGCTTCATAATTATCAAAAGAACAGAGGGATAATTAGGAAGACTAATTATCAAAATACTCAGCCAGGGCTACTACTGTGAAAAGAGCAAGATATTGTCATGTACAATAGCATGCTTACCCCATGTACAGTAGCATGGAAATAAAGTATACGGAGTAGTCACTAATTTTGATTAGATTTGCTCTCGTAAAGATGCCACAAAACCTTGGTACGTCACTTTGTCTCTAGGAATTTTCAGTCTCTAGAAGTTGGATGAACATAAATCGATAAAATTTTCATCTGAAATTAAAGGTTTGTTCACTGGTACTGCAACAACCAAAACCCACAAAACTTTGCCTACATGCAAAGAAAGATTCAAAGCGTGCTGGAAACTCTATTTTCGGATCGGATCCCGCCAGGAACTACTTGGGGAATGCTTACAGGGACTAATTCAGGCCATGTCATTCTTTTTAGATAAAGGAAACTTTTATTTCAAGGTGAAATAATGTTCCGGCCTCTGTACAACAAAGGTACATTTAGCCTTTACATACAAACACCATGGTGAGCCGAATAAATCAGCCTAAAACACCAAAAAAAACCATAAACTCTATCATCTAGCTCAGCACATACAAAGTCCTATGGTGTCAACAAAACACTATTGTTGCAGCTGTATCTTGATCTCCTATGAAGAAGTCCTCCCCGCAGGAATGTTGTCGTCGCTTAAACAATACTTCATCACTTACATCCGCACTCCGGTAGGCAAGGTCGTGCGGAGGTTCAACGCCTCCCCGCGCACACGCGCGACGCTTTCGCTGCACTCTCTTCAAAATCATACACATAAACAAAGTCGGACTGTGCGAAGGTGAAGCACCTCCTCGCGCTCCACGCGATGCTTTCGCTACACTTACTTTCGACATTGATCTTGCATGAACAGAAGAATCCTTGCATCATGTCCTTGTGCACACAAGGCTCGATCGGAACCGATACACTGGAAGGAAGTCCGCAAACAACCATACCCCAGGCGGCACGGGCGGACTCCATCGCGCCGCCACTAGATCTTCCTCCTCCCTCCACCCACCTCACCGTCGCCGGAGCCGGGTGGCGTGTCACTACCCTCGCAGCGGCGAGGACGGCGGCAGCGGGGCCGTTGTTCCGTTTTCCCTCCTGAAATTCTGGATCTCGCATCCATGGTGGTGCAGCGGTGGCGGTAGCCGATTGCGATCCTGGTTGGTGCAGCTACACGATCCTTGCCTGCCGGGGGAGGCAGGGCTAATCCTTCGCTGATCGTCATCATGAGGTTCGATGGAGCTTGGCGGCGGACGTGGTTCTGGATGGAGGCATCTGGATGAAGGTGTGGCTCTGTTCCATGGCAAGGCCATGGCGATCCTGCAAGGGCGTGTGGATGGCAGCTCTGGTGTTGAGTACGGGCTGGATGGTTGAGGAATCCGGAAGCTTAAAGGAGATGCAGATCAGAGACAACCATGTCTTCTTTGTATTGATCTTTCATGGATCCTAAGGGAGGCATTGTCTATCAATGGAGAATACGAAGGTCGTTTAATTTCTCCAATCTCAAGGTTTGCATTTGGATAATGTGTCAGTGCCATCTCTGAGTCAGTTCAGTACATTTTGTCATTGTGGTGGTCAATGTTGCGAAGAAAAGGAGGTAGCATTTCGATTGGAGTTTGCGGCAACATTGGCCTGTGGTGGCTAGATCCTCGCTTAGTTCGGGAGAGGCCATGTCATTCTGAACGTGTCAATTCAAACATTTTAACTGTATATCTCACTGACCGTATATGTAACACCCCAATTTCAAATCAATAATTAAATGGAATAAAAATCACTCCGAATTTGAATTTTTGCTTATTTCTTTCCTTCTCACAAGATTTTCAAAATAAAATTAACTAAAGTAATTCAAACTTGGTTGAATCTGAAATTTTCGAAATATAAAATTTATGCTCAAGTGTTTGTTTACATTTATTATTTACTAAAAGTTTGAACTTTGGAATTTACAATAAATTAAGATAGTTATATGTCAAACCCTAGCGAATACACCCTGAATTTAAACATCTTGAATTTAAAATTTGCACAAATGGCACCATATGCATTTCTGTATTTTAATGTGTTTATTTTGAATATTTGGTTGACTTTTATTTTTGTGCGAATTTGAAATTCTTTCAAATTTGAAATCCCAGGAAAGGTTAAAAACCTTTTCCTCTCTTTTTCCCTATGGGCCTCATCTCTCCTTCCTCTTCTCGCCGGCCCATCCCACCTCCCACTCCTCTCTTCCTCTTTCCCCGCGAATGGGACGCGCTCCTTCTCTCCTTTCTCCTCGGCCCATTTCGGCCCGTCTCGGCCTGGCCCAGCCCGGCCGCGCCATCGTCTTCCTCCTCCAGCTCGGCCAAGCCGTCCGACGTCGCCGCCGCCTCGTCCTCCAGCTCGACGCCGCGCCTGCACACGTGGACCGCCGCAACTTCAAGACACGACGAACTCCGCGTCCACACACCGCCGCCTTGACTCCGCGTGACCATATCAGATAAGGACGTCGCCGCAATTGTTGATCGCAGAGGATGAGGTCGCCGCCGCAACCTTAACTCCGGCAATCCTTCGCCTCGAAGTTTCCTCTGCCCCGCCTTGCTTTGCACGCCTCTGCTCCCCTATAAAACCGAGCCGCGTCGCCCCTCTCCTTTCCCCGAACCCTAACCCTAGCCTCGCCGCGCGTCGCCGTCCGTCGCCGTGCGAGCTCGACGCTGGCCATCTCCCGGCCTCGCCCTGCTCTCTTCGCGCGCGCACCAGCATCGCCTCGCCGCCGCGCGTCACCCTGGCTAACAGCAACACGACGAGGAGCACCGGAGCATCCTTCCCCGCAAGCGCCGCCTCTGCGAGCCGCTCCCCTTCGTCGCCGGCCTCCTCCGTAGCTCCCCGTCGACGACACGTCCTCCAGGTGAACTCGCCGTATCCTTCTCCCCCTCCTCGATCTGTCGCGGCGAGCTTTTGGTCGCCGGAGCGCCGTTCCGGCCAACTCCGGCGAGTCGCCGCCGTCTCCCGCGCCGCTCAGCCGCCACCGGTCGCCGCACCCATCTCCCCTTCATCCTCCACCGTCCAATCCTGATCCAACGGCCCAGATCGATCTGGTCCACCGTGGACCGGTGGACCGCAGCCCTCGGCCGGTCCACGAGCCTCTGGACCCAGTCCATGGGATTTCCAATAGGAAAATAAATCCGAAATTACTAGAAATCCCGGGGCCCTGTACATTTTGCAGATAAGCCCCTCTAGTTTATTTTAATTATGTTTAGACCCTGTCTTTTTACAGAAAAGCCCTTGTACTTTTCTGTAATTACCATTTAGCCCCTATCTTTTTACACTTAGGCCCCTAAACCTTTCTTAATTACAGATAAGCCCCCAAAACCTTTTGTAATTACATGTAAGTCCTCTGTAATTACAAATAACCCTTTGAATCTTTAAATCTCCGTAACTTTGCAACCATAGCTCCGTTTTGAGTGATTCTTGCGCTCACGCGTTCGTGGCAACGCGTAGAATCTTTTGATACTGCTTTTAGAGCTTCACACTAGATCTATAAACCATCTATACCCTAAGTTCCTCTCTCGCTCGATAAATTCTATTTCGATAAATCATTCGACGTCTATCCCGCAAAGCGCCAATGTTCCTTCACTTTAGTGTTGAACCTAGCCAATATCGCCGTGTCCTCCTATACCAAAGCATAGTAACCTCTTTTCATCGTGACCTAGATTCAACCATAACCTAGTTCAGCTATCACTTAGTTGAACTTAATCCCGTGTTGCCATCGACCGCCACCAACCTATTTGATTTGTCGATCTTGTTTAAATGCGGTCTTTTCATTGGATCTTATTGAATTATATTGTTGTTTATTGCTCTTTTAATTGCAATTGTGCATTCATAGCATGCATGATCACATGCACGTGCTGCTGTCATGTCAACAACTCATACACGTTTATAACAAACGCCTGCCCTTTCATATAACTGTATATATATGCTCACATGCACAAACACATAGTGATAGCTTAGTACACATCATGATACCCTAAGAGCATATGCATGGCATGCCTTTTACTTATAATATCTCTTATGCATTCATACATATAAAATATCCTGGTAACCTCCCTTAAATAGATGGCATGTAGAGAACCTCAACCAGAAAATAACTAATCTTAACAAACATATGCATGTAAGTTCTTTAAATACTTGTATACCTAACCTTGCATGTAAATGCATGCTTACATATCCTCGCCATGCATAGTTCATATAATTAAACATTTACATGCTTGTTCTTTAATAGGAATAATATAGAAGCTTACATATTATATATGCACACAATCACCATCAATAAAGCATGTGCATCTCATCATACTCACCTTAAGATTTCAGTAAGTACAGTTTTATGCAAAACCATGCACCCTTACTTCTTTTAAGAGAAATTAGATAATTAATAATTTGTCTAGGTGAATATGGCCTTTACAAGGCCAATAACATAACCAGTAATGTATAACCTTTCATAAATAGAATATGATGCATCATGCATGATTCATACCCCTTGTTCTTCATTGGAGTTCTATCGGCTCTTATTGGAGTTAATCGAATCTTATTTGGCTCTTTTCGATCTTTATTCCTTTTGTGGTAGTTTATTTATACGGTATGTTTCTATGCGTTAGCTTACGCAAGATCCGAGGAAGAGCCACACGAATTCGAGGAGCATTCAATCTTCAAGGACGAGCCGAAGAAACCAAGTCAAGGACGAATCAGAAGATACAAACTTCGAAGAAAGACTTAAAGATATCGACAGAAGATCCTGAAGACTCAGAATTGAAAGATTAGGATAGCGTCTTTCAGGCAAGCTCTACTTCTCCTTGATCATGATTGAACCTACAGTTTTCGCAACGCACCCATATGGCCTATTCTCGTACTTGCATTACTTGTTATTTTACTACTTGTGTAGCTATGGTCCTATTTGCTTATCGATATTGATGCCATTTACTTAGGCGTTAATATCTAAATCCTTATTTGCCCTTGTTTACCTGTCACCTTGATAACCCTAGGATAGTTCCATTATTTCTATGATGGCACGATCACCTTGCTACTAGACTGCTTAGGACCCCTCGCAATGTTTCTACGTTGCCACACCTTATTCACATATATGCTTTACAACTATGTTAAATGAGTTTGGTGGTGTGCGTGTGATATTTGGGGTTGGGAGTAGCACAACTGTGTTAGGCGATGATGATAATGATGATGATGATGGAGGCGGTGATGATGGGATGGTTGGATTGCGGGCAATGCCATTAGTAAGTGATTGATGATGAGATGGATAAGTATGATAGTCCCTTAGTATGGGAGACATGGTGCTTGCCCGGCCACATAAGGACCGGTTCATTCAACCTTAACTAGATGATTCTCGTACTACCACGGATCCTGTTATGGGCAGGACTTGACCCTAACTTTTTGGTACCTACCACCTTGATCCATCCAGGAGGCAGTAGCTCAAACGAGCGCCCAAGAGAAGACTCCGGAGCGTGTATTGCTTAGGAGATCTGGCTTGAGATCCCCACCTTGATGTGCAGACGGGTCTGCATGATGACTACTTGTAGTCTCATGAATGAGCCTCTAGGTATGGCTTGTGGGTGGCATTGTGGGGATACTCGGGAAAGGTGGGTTTCGCTATGTTGCTCCCTCGCCAAGAGCAATGTAGTCGGTGGGAAAAGATGTACAACCTCTGCAGAGTGTAAAATTCATCCGGATGGACGTTGTCACGGCATATGACGCATCTATGTTGAGTTCGATATGATTAGCCACTTTCATGATAATTCCTTGATGTGTGCGTGAGCAGTAGCCTGCTCGTGTTTTGGAAGTGATGGCAATTGTGCCGGGTCGGTATGACCATTGAGGTCAGAAGGCTGAACTAAAACTTGGAAACTGGCGGGAACGTTCCATTCTCCCCAGGGCCAACCAACTAAAATATTGTCAAACTATGATTTTCCTTCTCTCATCCTTGATATATCTTCCTGAACCCTACATAAAAGTTGCTTTCTGCAAATGAACCAATAAACCTAAATCCTTGCTAGAACCATATATGCATGTATTTATACCCTTGTGTAGTGTAGGGCTTGCTGAGTATCTTATGTACTCACGCGTTTGTGAATGTTGGTTTAGTGGGAGAAGACTTCGTAGAAGACGACGACGATTGGGTTTTCGGTTCTGCTTCTCAAGTTTGCTTGTGGCTTTGGGCCAAAGTCTTCCGCTGTCTGCTTCACCTTTTGTCGGTCGGATGCACTGGGATAGTCTTCGAATCCTAGTCGTTCGCCACTGAAGGTCCGTTAACAGGTATCATATTTATTCGAAGTATGCTTTTGATTATCATATCTGTGTTCTTGTGCGTATCAGCTACTGATCTAGGGACTGATACATGATGCACAACAGATTTCAGAAATGGGGTCTAACAGTATATATGGGGAATGCTTACAGGGACTAATTCAGGCCATGTCATTCTGAACGTGTCAATTCAAAAACTCTGAACTGTAACCCTGTACTAAGATTACTCGTTAATCTTAGTAGCCACTCTGGGTTAAGATAGAATCGTCACACATCCTTATTCTTGTGAACATTCCTAGTCGTCCTTTTTGTCTCAAATCACAAGTGGTACACTTGTCGTCCAGCAACCCCTATCATTTTCTTTAGAAACTGCATGCGACGAATTATCATTTGACTTGTTCGTTTCTTAAGCACATGCCGAGACTCAGTTGCTGGTCAAGAACACATGCAACTATCCCTTTGCCTATAAGTACAGGTGCAATCCAGCAGGGACAGCCACCAAGAAATCTGGTTGCAGATCCAGAAGATGGCACCTACACCTGCAGTTGGCTCTGTCAATGATGCTCAGGAGCCACGTAAGGCTCCGACTTTCCACCGAAGTCTGTGGGGTGATTTCTTCCTGACATACCAGCCACCCACTGCACCACAGGTAATTTATGCATCTTCAGAGAATGAAGGTACAATCAGATTCTGATGAACAAAAAAAAAACTGATCAATGTTGCTTGTCTGTTGTAGCGTGCATACATGGAGGAAAGGGTCGAAGTGTTAAAAGAACAGGTTAGGAAGATGTTTGAGGGCACAAAGGAGATACCAAAAATATTGGATCTTATAATCACGCTACAACGCCTTGGACTGGATACCCACTATGAGAATGAGATCGAAGAGCTGTTGAACTTTGTTTACTGTTCTGACTACGACGATAAAGATCTGCATTTAGTTTCACTGCGATTTTATCTTCTTCGAAAGAATGGCTATGATGTGTCATCAGGTAAGGCCCAGCTGTTCCTAGAAAACCTGCTCAGAAGACAACGATAATAATACTATATATATACTCCCTCTGCTCTTGAATTGATGCGCCTATTAGCTCAAACTCGAGCTAATGACGTCATCAATAAAAGAATGAAGGAACACAGTTGCTACTTAGTATTCCTGTAAAGCCTTAAAAAAGTACTAAATAAAATAACTGCATATTGTAGATTATTTGTATTCTTTTGGATTTGTAGAACTAATATTTTTTTTCTCCAACTATTTTGCAGATATGTTCAAAAATTTTAAAGATAAGGAAGGAGATTTTGCTGCTGATGATATACAAAGTCTATTGAGTCTATATAATGCAGCATACCTTAGGACCCATGGAGAGGAAGTACTTGATGAAGCAATTGTCTTCACAAGAGGCAAACTTGAAGCTGCATTAGACACTTTGGTACCGACAGTAGCTGACCAAGTGTCACTTGCCCTTCAAACACCTCTCTTTCGAAGGGTTAGAATATTGGAAACTAGAAATTATATCCCAATTTACGAACGGGGGGCTGCACGAAATGAGGCCATATTGGAGTTTGCAAAATTGAATTTTAACCTTCTTCAACTTCTTTACTGTGAGGAGTTAAAGAATGTCACACTGTAAGATTATTCAAACTTTGAATTTAAAGTTTTATTCACTTATAGTCAATTACACAGTATATTTACCTTTCTATCATTGCAGGTGGTGGAAGCAATTTAATGTTGAAAAAAGTTTAAGTTTTATCAGAAATAGAATAGTGGAAATGCATTTTTGGATGACAGGAGCATGCTCAGAGCCAAAATATTCCCTTTCACGAGTCATATCCACGAAGATTACAGCATATATCACCATATTAGATGATATCTTTGATACGTACGGAACAACAGAGGAGGCATTGCTACTTGCTGAGGCGATGTACAGGTACAAGAGTCTCCCTGCTTACACTCTAAAAATCCTTATTGTTGCACAATAGGGGATTCTCCTCCTGTATTTCACGTCCAAAAATTAAAACAGTTAACATTGTTAAAGATAAATTATTTCTCCATTAATTGCATGTGTGAAACATCAATCATGGTCAGGCCACGTGCCCTATGTTCCAAAGGGATCAGATAGGTGTACAAGAACATTCCTCAATTCAATAATTGCATGTAACAAACATTGTTAACTTGCCATGATCTACTTCAAACACGCCTCTGAATCTCCCATTCCTCTGACCAAAACTCCAAAATGCTGTGTCATGCTTCTTCCTCTCCCTAAAAGTACCTCCTCTCTTGCTCCCTAGAACCAAAACTCCACTCACATGACAACGGACTACTCCATTGTTTCCAACAAAAGATCTAATAACTGGATTTTAAGAGTTTTATGTCAGTATAAAAAATTCTAGTACCGAAGGAAATACATACTTCGAACCATATACCCCCAACACCTAATATAGGAATTTTGATCTGAAATGTTGACTAAGACACTATTTGGTCAGTGAACTATTCAATGGAATGTAAAATGTAGGTGTGACGAGAGTGCCACAGAACAACTTCCAGAGTACATGAAGGATTTCTACATGTTCTTCTTGAAAACATTTGATTCGTTTGAGGATGACTTAGGACCAAACAGAAGCTATCGGGTGTTTTATCTCAAAGAAGTGGTAAGTATTATATTTAGTCTTATGATGTTGATTGCAAATCTTTGTTCAACTACCAGTCTGGGTGCACAATTATAGGAACTATAATCTGGAGTCACATATTTGCGCATTCAATGCAGTTAAAGATGTTGGTCCGTGGATACTGTCAAGAGATAAAATGGCGTGATGAACGTTACGTTCCAGAAACAATCGATGAACATCTAGAACTTTCAAGAGCAACTGTTGGAGCTTTTGAAGTAACATGTGCTTCAATTGTTGGGATGAGTGATATCGTGACGAAGGAAATCCTTGATTGGCTTTTGACGTATCCAAAACTTATCAAGAGTTATACAACACTTTCACGACTCTGCAATGATATCTCGTCAACTAAGGTATTTCTCTATCTTGGACACATGAATATGACCCTTTTTAAGTGTTTTTATGCACCTTAGAATATGGCTAGAGAAATTTAACTTTCACACCAAAAATTGTGTCACTGAAATATCATAGGATGCATGCTCATAATTTAACAGCTTCAGAGTTAAGAAGTACCTAACTAATGTTTTTTCGTGTTGCAGCGTGAGCAAACAGGAGGCCACTATGCTTCAACTGTCCAATGTTATATGTTGCAACATGGGACAACAATGCACGAAGCATGTGAAAAGATAAAAGAGTTAACTGAAGATTCATGGAAGGATATGATGAAACTCAACATTACACCAACAGAGCAGCCAAAGGTCGTGACACAAACGGTCATTGATTTTGCCAGGACCGCTGACTACATGTACAAGACAACAGACGCGTTCACTTTCTCCCATACAATCAAAGATATGATAGGATTACTCTATATGGAGCCAACAGTAGTCTAATACCTCAATTACAATTTGTAACCACACTTTGAGTTATATTGAATAAAGTGGCACCTGATCCATGTTCACCAAATTATAGTTGGGGACATCTGAATCCACTACTACAAAATTTGCCATTGCCATGGTTGGTGGTTGCAAGTTGCAACTAGACAATATGAATAACATGCTCCATTTTTTCCGCAATTTCGGCATTGGTCTTGTGAACAGTTTCTATAGTTATTGACTCCCCCATGCGGGGAGCCTAAGCGGTGAGTCGTTTATGGTTGAGATGGTATCTACGACGTCCTCATGCAATACATCTATCTATTATATTATATATATAATTGAACAAGAAAAGGAGCCACCACGTTCGCTCTAAAATATTAGAAATTCCCACGTTAATCGGAGAAAATAAGAAGAGAAAATTACCCACCACTGCCATTATGAAAATATAGTCTAAAATGCCCTCCACGTGTTTTAAAAATTACCCACCATTGTCATTATGAAGAAACATAGTTGGGTATGCTCTAAAAATATATTAGATATTATGCATCGATCAATGCTATTAAAAAAGGACGCGACTAACCGGCTACCGGTAGCTAGATAGCTTGATCCAGCTACCAGGCTAGATACGTTGTATCTCGAATCAAATGCTACCGTCTCGCTTCCGCAGTTCCGCGTTCCACCTCCACGACGGGGCTCCGCCTCAGTGCTTCCTCGGCGAGCCACCGCCGCGCCGCCCGGCGCTCAGCCTCCGCTCTTCCTCGGCGAGCCGCCGCCGCGCCGCCCAAGCGCTCTGCCTCCGCGCGTTCGCGGCGAGCCGCCGCCGCCACGCAGGCGCTCCGCCTCCGTGCGCCTCCGTGCGCCTCGGCGAGGTGCCGCTGCGCCACTCAGTTGGAGTTGTGGAGCACAGGAGCATAGGAGCGAATCACTGGGCCTGCAACACGAGCAGTATTATCTGGGCGGTTGAACTAGCAGCAAGAAATTGCGGGAGCAGATAAGAGAGATTGTGCTAGGAGCTGGGCGGAAGATAAATGGTGTACTTGCTGCTTTGTTGCTAGACAATGGAGATTCACTTGGGGCTCGGATTTGGTAGAAGAAACATGGATTTGTGGTGGAGCAAAGGCTTTGGTGTAGAACTGTAGATACAGCATGGACGAAACCAGAGGTAGAAGAAAGCACATGTTGGCTTGTGCGGTGACCATGGGGATTTTTCACTGCTCTCACTGATTTTCCAATTTAATTTTGACAAATTACAAAGTAGTCCTTATAGCCAAATGGGACCCCATTGCAACAAAACTCATTCGTAAATATAGTAGCAACTATTTGTTAATTGTTCATGTAATAGGAGATTCAACTAATTTGTTCATGTAATAGGAGATTCATTTCAACATTAGTAGGGACTTTATTAGCATATAATAGCAACTAAATGCGAAAAGTCATGTAGCCCAATACAACTAGCCTTAGTAGTATATGAGGTCCTGGGTTCGATTTCCGTTGGGAGCGAATTTTCTAATATTTAACGACGTTGTGATTTCAGCGGTAGATGACGTAACCGTCGACGACGGGGCGTCAGTAGGGTGTGTCTATGTGTCGTGAGTCTCTGAGTTATACTTGTAAAAAAAATAATAGCAACTAAATATAGAAAGATAGCATGCATAGGTTTGAATAATGTTCAACTAAAAAAAAAGAACAAATTAGTTGTTAGAGCTCGATGGTTAATTGCTATTGTATCCTTAGTAGTTGCTAGTGCATCTCAATAAAGATGCTACTATTCGGTTTTTTTTTTCTTATAAAAATGAACAAGTTTCTAGAACATGAATATCATGTGATATTATACCTTAAACGGGAGTTCAAAAATGATAGGGAAAAGAATAATGATAGCAAATTTCACATATCTTAGCTGAAGAATAGTTAGTATTTACAATAGTCCTCTAAAGTTGCTTACTATGTTTTGAGAAGTTAAAATTACTCTTCTATTGCAAGAACAAATTAGTTGTTAGGACCAGTCAGTCAGTTGCTCCTATGTCCTACTTAGTTGCTACCATATTATTGTTAATTGCTATTATATCTCATAAGGATTCTACCATTTGTTAATAGAAAAATGGGTCAGTTTTTAGTACATGAATGTTACATCAACCGCTATGGTTACATAAGAGAATATGACAAGGAAAGGCGTAATAATAGCAACTTTGACAAAGTAGTCGGCAATTTAGTTGCTACTATAGATATCTAAAGTTGCTACTATGTTTGTCTGTGGTTGAATTACTCTTCTATTGCAAAAGAAATTAGTTGTTAAGACCAATCAGTTAGTTGCTATTGTATCCAAATTAGTTGCTAGCCTTTTACTGTTAGTTGCTACTATATCTCATAACAATGGCACCATTCTTTTTGCTTATAAAATGAACACGTTTCTAGCACATAAATGTTACATAAGAGAATATGACAAGAAAAGGCATAATAATAGCAACTTTGACAAAGTAGTTGCCAATTTAGTTGCTACTATAGATATCTAAAGTTGCTACTATGTTTGTCTCTGGTTGAATTACTCTTCATTTGCAAAAGAAATTAGTTGTTAAGACCAATCAGTTAGTTGCTATTGTATCCAAATAGTTGCTAGCCTTTTACTGTTAGTTGCTACTATATCTCATAACAATGGCACCATTCTTTTTGCTTATAAAATGAACAAGTTTTTAGCACATAAATGTTGCGTGATACCATACCTCACATGTCAAGGTAAACATTGAAGTAGGATGGGATAAGATAATAGAGACATGATTAATTAGTGATAGCAACTTTTACGTACCTTAGCTCTGATTTAATTGCTACTATCCATTTCTAAAGTTGATATGTTTGTAAGCAGTTGAATTACTCTATTATTGAAAGAATAAATTGATGCCTAGCATTCATAATTAGTCGCTAGCATGGGACTCATAGTTGCTACTATAACGTAGAAAAGATGCTAGTTTTTTTTTTTTTTTAAAAAAAAAGGGGCAAGTTTCTGGACCTAGTACATTGAATATTATGTGGCATTATACCTTACACTACAGCACGAAGATTGTAGTATTATGAGAAAACAGGTGACAGAGAAAGGATAATGATATACCAACTAACACATTAGTTGGCAATTTAGTCGCTACTATACATCTCTAAAGTTGTCACTATGTTTATCAACATCGGACTACCCTATTGCAAAAACACAAGTTGTGAGTCCCACGTAGCCTCATCCTGCAAGACGTGAAGAGTCTTCGTTAACTGTCCCAGCAAAAGTAGCCTCATCCTGCAAGACATGAATATTCTTCGTTAACTGTCCCAGCAAAACATTAATTGTTAACATATCTCAATTAGTTGCTAGAACTGAGTTTTTGTTGAACTATATATATACCAGCAAGGTTGCTACAGCCTACAACTTACAAGTCAGTCAGAAATATTTTGTTACAAGGAAAAATTAGTTGCTATAAACCAAACATTAGTTGCTGTCATAGTTGAAAAGATTTTGTTACAAGTAGAAATTAGTTGCTAGGAGAAAAACATTAGTTTGTAACATATCTCAAATAGTTGTTAGTAGAACCATATCTCAACAAGGTTGTTAGAACTCACAAGTCAGTTGGAATTTTTTTGTTACATGGTCAAATTAGTTGCTAGGAGACAAACGTTAGCTGCTATCATATGTCGATTAGTTGCTAGAACTGATTTGTTAGTGGAACTATATCTTAACAAGGTTGCTACAACTCACAAGTCAGTCAGAAATATTTCGCTACAAAGACAAACTAGTTGCTAGCATATGGACAAATTAGTTATTAGCAGACAAATGTTAGTTGCTATCATATCTCAAATAGTTGCTAGATCTCAGTTGATAGTGCAATTATATCAACAAAGTTGCTATAACTCAAATTTCAATAAATACATTGTAATAGGCTCATAGACGATGATAGTTACTTGCTATTATCTCCCAGTAAAGTTGTTATTACCAAAGTGAGCTATTGGAATTAATTTTTTTTACTAGCTAGGACAAATTAGTTGCAAAGACACAACCATTAGTTCCTATTATATCTTCTTTTGTTGCTACCAATATACTATCAGTTGCTACTAGTTCGTAGAGGCTGCAACATCTTCTTTAGCTGCTAACACTCTATCAATTTTACTGCATTGCACTCACTGTCAAATGACATTAACAGCTCAGAAGCAACATACATATAATAGTGTTAACTAATATTATTTGAAAGGCAACAATCTACGAGTCATGTGTGGGCAATATAGTAACTAATGCATACTAGAAACAAAATTGTTGGTCATTTAAGCATGGGGGATACCACCTCACTAGCAACTTCAAAATACATAAGTGCAGAATACATTTAATAAATTCTAGCACACTGGACTCAATAACAACCTGTAAGACATAGGCATGAGCACAATATCCATTTTTATCGATGTGAGTAATGGAGCCTCTAGATCTGTTCACCATCTCCAGGCCAGACTCTCATCCTCTCCAACATCTTGCTCCACACACTAATATAGGATATATAAATGTCATGTGGTAGCAACTATACATGAGACAAAAGATTAATACATTGTGAATACAAGTAAAATCACATTAGAAAGAAAACTAACGCAAAATTAAATCCACATCACATTTGTGACTTTGCCAATCATTGAAGGGTCTGAACGCTATACCTATAGTTAAATCAGCAAGCCAAACGCTCAGCCTAAATGATGCTACCAAAATACTAATGGGGAGCTCATAGGAAACGAGGCTAGAAGTGGCACGCATAACGAAAATTCAACAACTTTGTATGCCATTAGGCTATTATAGGAATCGAAGCAACTTTTATCAAAAACATTTGTACCACTGGCATATTGTAACATTTCTACGTAGGGTAGACTAGATAAAGTTGCTAGCTAAATAAATGAAAAACAACAACAAACTGTTCTGATCCTGCTTGAGCAATGAAATGACAACTATCCCTACAATGGATACAAACCAAGCAGGAAGTCACTAAAGCAGCTGGTAAATAGCAAGTATATAGAGCATAACAGTAATCTTCCTCCCACATCTATTGGTCTAACTAAATAGAAATTACTTCTCTGTTATAATAACAAATTAGTTGTTAGGACCTAACTATTAGTTGCTATTGTATCTGGATTAGTTGTTTTCAGTTTGTTGTTAGTTGCTATTATATCTCAACAAAGCTTCTATCATTCTTTTTTCTTATGATACAGATAAGTTTCTATCACATGGCTGTCAAGTGGTAACACATCTCACACATCAATTTAATAAAAACGTGGTACAAAGATGAGATATGACTGGAAAAGTTTCTTATGAATGTTTCGTCAATATACGTGAAAAACAAGTTGTTAATTAGAGCACGAACAGGCTCATGCTAGGTGGATTTTGCATGTGAGAACCACAATGAGTCCCTGCAAGTCACTCGAAAAAAATAATAATAGGAGCACAAACAAGACCATGTTTATTGGGCACTATGCAAGCTGACCCATTTCTGAATGGTGGCTACGGCACCAAAGGTGTGTTGTGCACTCTCCTGTATGTGTGCTTTGGGTATTAGATGTCTACGCATTTGGTACCATAGAAATTCAGGAAAAAAATTCTCTACTTGGTCCTGATCTCGTAACATGTTGTATGCAGAATTATATACTCGAACTCAAGGTTGGCATGAGCTTTCTCATCGACCTTGGTTCAGGTAGGTACTTTAAACTAGATTTTACTCCGTGCAGATTGAATTTCAATCTAAAAGCAGAGCAATGTGACAATGTCCAACAATAACAAGCCATGAAGGTCTTCTAGCTGCCCCACCAGCGGGGCGATGTAGGACTTGAGCATGAAAAAAAAATTGCATGTATATATTACAAGTAATGACACAACATATGGTAAGGTTCAGTCAACTTGCTCTGTGTTCCTCTGAAAGGATAATCTCTATATCTTCATGTGGTAGGTGGTAAAAATAAAGAAGCAAATTGTAAATGATTAGTCACTCCAAAGTGTCAGTGCAAATTTCAGTAGACTTTCAAAGAAAATTGATAAATGGCATAGTTATGTTTGGATTTCTATTGAAAAGAAACTAGCATGTGCGTGGAAAGCAACACATAATTAGTGATATATCTTCCTGTTTACTGAAATATCATTAATCTGACAGTGAGATATCAGAGGGCAATTATTTCCAATAGATGTATCATATTTTTTTCTACAACTTGGTGACCAACTGATAATTAATATCACAAAGCTTTTCACCCTGCCCCAATCGCATCCTAGCAGCATTGTAATTATGAGAATCTCCTAAAAGCCAAACAAATGGTTACAGGAAGCACTGTATCCCTGTTAAGTTTGCACACGTATTGCCAAACCAATGCTCCTCAATCTCTCTCTGAATGCATAAAGAACTAGATGCACATGTTATACTGTGATTTAGCATATCAACGCTGTGGTACTATGGACAAATCAAAGCCCCAATTCACAAGGAAAAAAATACTGTAGATAAAAATCTGATGAGAGATTATCAGCAGCAGACAATGGGGATCCTGCTAATGTTCCAGAAGATGGGTCGCATAACCTCGAATCACATAGCAATGGGTCGCATAGCAACTTTGACCTCATGAACAGATTTGAGTGAAGGGAGAAGACAACTAACCACGTATCTGAATGCGAAGATGGACAGAAATGCAGTTGAAGTCAACGTCGCGCCGTCAAAGGCGTCGCTGCGCAGCCTCCGCCTCCACCCCGCCGCCACCACCGGACGCGCCGCCTCTGCTCCCCCGAGCAAGCCGTCACCATGCCATCTCCTCACCTCCGCCCTCGCCGCCACCGCCGGCGCGCCGCCTCCGCTCCCCCGAGCAAGCCGTCACCACGCCCTCTCCTCACCTCCACCCTCGCCCCCACCACCGGTGCGCTGCCTCCGCTCCCCCGTGCTAGACGTCACCACCCCTCCGCCCTGCCGGCACCACTCGGCGCGTCCTCGCCGCCACCGCAACCCGAGCACGGAGTAAGTTTTCATTTTTTGGAGAGAAAGGCGACTGCGAGAGAGGGGAGACTGGTTGGGTGACTTGGGCGGGTTCGTTACGGAAGAGTCGGGTTGGCGCTGGTCGCCACATCGGGTGAGCTAGCAACCGCTAATCAGATAGACTTTTCCATTAAAAAATAGCTTGAATATGCGGTTAGATTTAATAGTCCATCTATACGTGAGAGAGAGATTTAGAAATTTGGAATGCGTGTGTGACATCGGAATTTTACCATGTGAACAGAGTCCAAAGTATGATATTTTTAATACTATATGGAGATGTCCATTCCGTATTTCTGTTGGTCTTTCATATGCGGCGGCGGAACCGAGGAGCTGTGGCGTCGGCCCGCCCCGTGTTCATCAACCTGCAGGATGTCCTCCTCGCTACCAATCTCGACGTTCTCTTCTCCATCGGCATCGAGGAGATCGGAGGCAAGGTCGACATGGCAGCGTCTTCACCCGCGACGAGCACATCACCGACGACCACTGGAACTTCACGTACTCAGCCCACAACCAGGTAGCTAGATATGCATCTTGGGCGCCACTGCAGTCGCGGCTCAGCCTGGTCGTCTCTCTCTCTCAATTTTTTTTTTTTCTCGAGCCTGGCACTGCAACTTGCAGTACTCGCTGATCTGATTTGATCGATAGTTAGTAAGGGATTTTCTTGGTAGATCTATAACTAACGGAGACTAATTGTCTCATTACAAGGGCATTTGAGGCAATTGCAAAGGTACATTCAAAACTTATTTGCTCAAACCTGCGTTACCTTCACCGACAGATTTCTCGCCTGGATGGATTTATTTATGCTCACTGATATGTAGATGCCAATAGAGTTCTCGCCTGGGTTCAATTATTTCTGTTTGCTGACAGATATGTCAGTGGACCAACTTATAGCCGGCCCAGCTTCATGATTCATGCTCAGATATCGATACAGGTAATCTCATCTTGCAAACAGGCACAGGGTATCTACGTACCTTTCTACCTTGATTTTTTATATTTCAAACTTGCAGATAGATTAGAGATTCAAACTAGCCTCGATGCCCTCATGCAACAAGCCATCGTAAAACTGATATGATGCATGTGTCCAGCTTTTCTTGATGCATGTTGCTTTATTGACCTGTATATATTTTATAACGTCCCACATTATTTAGATGCAAAAAATATTTTTCTGAATAGATTTACAAGTATTGATATAAGAATTTATTGATTGTAGAGGTATACTTATGTTTTAAATATTGATGTGTAGCCATAAATATGTATAGGGTGCAGAGACCAAAGTTCTGATGTGATTTCAATAAATTTATAACATGATCTTATGCTTCCTGATAGATTAAACTAACGTATCCATGAATCAAACAGTTCTATCCCTAAAGAAACTAGCGACACAAGGTATAGGGATTTAGATGCACAAGGAACGTGGAAACTTATTATTGATGTGGCTCCCGTATGTTTTTCTTAATTTTTGAAAATATTGAAAAGTTAATGACTGCTTTTCAGTACATATGTATTAACAGGATATATAAAATAGCAGCAGGTTAAGGAATTTGCAGAGTGGAAGCAAATGATCTACTGCTAAAGAAAGGACATGACCCAATGGAAAGAATTATAAAAAGCAAGGGACGAACGTCCTCTATATCCTACTGATGAGAAGGGGACTTTCTACAGGAAAGAGAGATATTCTGGCCAAGAAGCAAATAAACAAGTAAATCATGAGCCAAGTACATGGTGAAGATGTAGGTACCCAATTGCATCTCTGCACGCAACACATTCACAAACAGCATATGGAGCACAGGTACCCTAAAGAGTTCCTCAACGCCTTAAAGTTTCCAGACATTTCAAATTAGAAATCTAAAGCTGGATGATACAAAGGAATATACATCGACATGTGTTATCAGTAAATTTTCATACCTAATAACTATTGAATTAATGAGTCTATCATTTATAAATATCAAACGATGGCTGCAAGTACCAAAAAAAAAGTAAGCTAAAATGTAAATCAGTGAGTTTTCTTACTATGTGGATACATGTAAAAAAAAAAGACACAAACGAATATAAAAATAACTTATTTTTCTATAAATTTCCTACTCAGTGCGGAAATCCAACAAACATATTCCATGCGAAAACCTAAAATAACTAAAGCATCATACGTACAAATATTTCTGTTTGTACCATGCAAATCAAAAGAAAGCACCTGAAGATAGAATCGCTAAATAGCAGATTCGAGGACATATGGATCGAGGAGACGTTACTGTTAAGTACTCCGAAAATGGAAGAAGCCTTCGCAAAAGAGATTTTGCTACGAGGATCTGAGAGAAACCGCGACGAAGCAACAAAGACAGAAGGTGAAGAATGGAGAATAGGGAAAATTCTACAATAACGAAATAGCGAATACTACACACGGCATGTTTTTTAGATAACCAACGATTCACTTTGTTATATGTAAAATAAAATAAAGCATCTCAGTCTCTACATCTTTTGATGTATAGAACCAACGATTCACTTTGTTATATGTAAAATAAAATAAATAGAACTCAACAAAAAGTGCATAGCTATATTAATAAAAATAAACATAACAAAAATAATAAATAGCTATAACAGGTCTAGCCGCGCAAATGCGCGGGCTGCCTTACTAGTTCAACAAATAACACGTCAATGCAATTATATTTGTGGTCCACCTCCTGATCTTCGTGGAAATTGTGTGCATTTCGTAAGCACAAAATATATTGCATTTCAAAAGGCTTCTATAAGATCAGTTTATGTTACCTCAAAATAAATGTGGACCGTCCATTTTAACTTGGATGGGGACCTTTTACCTCTTAGGAGGTAATATGTCCCATGATTATAGGTAGATTTGTTTCCAAAGTAATTAGGATAATGTGATGAGTTGAATATATATATCCATATTAGTTGGTGGAGTTGATTTTTCTCCTTTGATGAGAAACAAAAATCAGCCGTGCTTACCTCATGTACATTTCCTCTTTTTTTTTCACGTACCAAAAATTCATAGAGACCTGTCGAAGTTGATTTTTTTTTTTTTTTGTCTCACAAGATCAGCGTGAGACCTCCTGCACGTTTCCTGTTTCCAGTTTTACGTAGAACACTTCTATGGACACTTCTATGAACACTTCCTGATATAGAAATATTCATATAGAAACTTCCTGCACGTTTCCTGTTCTTTCCCTTTTATTCAATCTAAGCAAAAAAGTGTTGCAGATGGACCGCTACAATTATTGGGCATGAAAGCGAGAAGTTTCGTTTATTAGTATGGGACTTGCTCAAATCAAAACGGAAAGTCTTCCGTGCGTACAGTCGCGCGGGCGACCTTGTGCGACTCAAGCCATTGTGCCCCGCGCGACCCAACATACGTTTCTAATGTACGGAGATCGAGGAAGAAGCAGCAGCAATGCAGAGGAAGTCCGGATGGCGCCGCCGCCGCCGCATCACCAGAGGTGGGGAACGTTGGCGGGGTTAGGGTACCGGGAGTTGTCGGGAGTGGAGATTCAATCGCCGGCACACATAGAAGGGTTCAGCGGCGGTGTGCATCGAGGCGGCAGTGGCATCGCCGGAGCTGTGGGCGGCCCGCAGGCAGGTGGTGGGGGGTAGGTGGCTGGGGTTACACATCCTGACGAGTTTAGCTGTGGGCGGTGGCGGGTGCAGGCAACGACACAAGGTGTTTTAGCCGCATTCAACACTCAACACAGACCTCGTCTTGAAGCAAACCATGGCGGAGGTCGTGGAACTATTTGTCAGCGGGCTTGGCTATGGGCGATCTTCATTTGGGAAATTCAAAGCTCATTACATTGATTGTGTTCGAAGGAGCTTGGTTTTTCTATGCTGCGCGCAATAATGGGGTGTAGCCGTAAAGGATCTCGATTATCAATAACCAAGCTAGCTAGCTCAATTCGATGAGGGTGTTGCACTTGGCTTTAGGTGATTGGTAGGGAAGCAGTGAATAGACACATTTCCCCTAGACTGCAGAAAATTAACTCTCAATATTCAAAATGTTTTGGGGATCACATCTCATCTGGAGGAGATAAGATTGGGCCGGTATCAGGTATCCTAGCAGACAGAGAACGTCCAGAGCAATAGAGCATGGCTTAAACCAAAGTATAGTAAGTCTTACTCAACAGGCTAAGAGATGTCTTTGTCATAAAAAATTGGTGGAGGTATGAGAAGAGAGGAGAGAGAGTGTGGCGGGCTATTGTTTCTTCGCCGGCTGAAGCAACATGCCCGAGAGGAGTCCTCTCTTCTGTCAATCACCGAATACCTAAGCAAACATTGAATGATTAAATTACTCCATCAAGGTAGGTAGGCTAGCAGCCAAAGCCCATTAGAGCTTCTCTAAAGGTAGAGATAGCTAAGAGCTAGTTGTTAGCTCTTAGAAGAGAATAATATGGTGTGGGCTTCATATTTCACTCTCTATACTTTGCTAAAAGCTAGAGCTAGCTGCAGTGGCGAGTCTAGGCCCAGACTTGGGGGTGGGCCGAAAGTTTGTTGGGCTCACATGGGTGGGCCAAAACAAAGGAAAAAAATTGAAAAAGAAAAGAAAAAATGGTGCTACAGTGCTGCAAAATCACTTTGGGCTGGATCTGGGGGTGCCCCCCCCCCCCCCCCCCCCGGCTGGACTCGCCACTGGCTAGCTGTTTTCTCTCTTTTTTCTCTAATATAAACAATTCTAAGAGCTAGCTTAAAATCAGCCTTTGGGGAAGCTCTTACTACTCCTGTTTGCTAATGGCTTAAAGTGACGTGGAGATGGTTTTGCGCCAGCAGCCAGCGATTCTATTAGCCATGCTCAAAGGAGAGAGTTTCTTCGTAGCTGTTTCGTACCGATTAAAGTTCTAGCGTGTGTAGACTTTTCCCCTCAAAATTGAGCCTTTCTCAGATCCTTTGGGTCATGAGAGAGTTTCTTCCTAGCAGTCTGTTTTCCAAAAGATGAGTAGTTCAAAGTCGACAAAGGTCCGTTTCAACAAAAGAATCTATATAAAAGTCCTTCTCCAAACGACTGAATGAGGAGGGCCGCACGGAAGATCTGACTTTCTTTTCTTTTCCTTTTTTTTTGTCTGAAAGGGGAGACCTGACTTGAGAACATTAGGAAGAAAAAATGTCAAGCCCGGCACTAATAAGATCTAGTCGAGTCTACCGACTACCGCACATGACCAACTTTGTACAGTTTAGTTCATAGCACATGCGAGGAACTTTGACGAGGTTGGGAAAGCTGATTGTTTTTTTGTGCGGCTTTTTACATGTCTACCGCGCGCACATGACTGACTTGAGATTGGAACCCACGCACGTGGTTATGAAAGTATGTGAAGAGAACGACACAAATAAATACCATTTACTTCCTCCGATGTTCTGTTTAATTAGGCCAGTCTCAGTGGATACTTTCGTTTTATATTTTTCAAAGGTGCCACATCAGATTTAGAGTTTTCACATGATAAATGAAATGGTCTCTCTCAATGCACAATTTCATCTCACGGTTTCATAAGCAAAGTATAATATTAAATTCTTGCATTGAGATTGGTCAAAACATGTTAGGATGAAAGTTTTTGCTCTCAATAGGTCTTTCAATAAGCTTTCATATATATGAAACCGTGCCAACTTCCTTTCATTAGAATGAAAGGAACTTCTCCTCTTTCATCTTAATTGATGTGCCATGTCATATGTTTTGTTGATGTGGCACCTTATTTAATATTGATGAAAGGCCTATTGAGACTGGCCTTATGACGACATTTCTCATTTCCCAGTGTCTACAAGACACAAATCTATATTACTAAGAATCCCATATAGCCAATGAAGGATCTTACCTAAGACTTAAGTGGGCCATATGTAAACTACTTCCATTTTCAAAAAAAAAAAAGGTGTTGTCGAAGTATAACTGCATTACTAGTCTTTCATTCTCCATTAGCTTAGACTTACAGGTATATTGGTGCATGGTACCCTAATATAGCTGACGCGTGAGCTTACTTTAGTTTCAATCGATGGTAACATGCTTGTATCACATTGGACATCAGTTTGACTCCTATTAGCATTCTTGCCGTACATCTGTCATTATCTGTATACGAAGCATTATGGTCGATGATCAACGCCGGCGAGATGGTGACGGCGGGTCACGCGGCTAGGGCAGAGGGGGTGGGGGCGGTGGCAGCATGAGAGTGAGAGAGATTTGGAGGGAAGTCTTTTTTTTTTCTTTCTTGATTAAATCTGGTACAAATCCTTATAGAGTGAACTCGACTTTTTTTTAAGAAAGACTCCAACAAAATTTAATCTCAACTATATCTCAAATTACCTAATTTAAAACAACTTCTCAGACTCAATCTCTTATTTCACAAATAAACTCTAACTTGACCTAGTCACTTTTGGGAGGGCGCCGAGGTCGCATCCTGGCTGCTTCCCTTGCGGAGCCCCAAGGGCGGCGACGGCTTTTGGGTCCTGTCTCACTGCTCATCGCTACCGCATTGTCGTCGCTCTCATCTCGGCCCATAACATCTCCTGGTGCTTGGGCACCTTCAAGCTCGATCCTAACTACGTACGGCATGTGCGACTTCGGTGAGGTACGAAGGCAAAGTGTGACAACGATGTTCCTGAGTACAAGGTCATCGACGAGATTGCACCCGGTTTGGTCCACATGTAGACAAAAGTTGTAGACGAGTGCTCCCACAATGCCAGTGGTGCCGAAGTAGTGCGACAATGGACGAGGATCGTTCACGCACACAGCCGTCGTGCCGGGCGGGAGTATGAGGAATACCAAAGATTAAGAACACAAGCCGAACCAAAAGGAACACTCCTCCAGTGATATCAATGAACCTGACTTGTACTCAGTTAGTGGTGGAGGCTCACGTTAGGTGAAGCGCCGAAGAGGTGAATCAGTGAGCAACGTTCCCCACGCCCGGCATGTGCGTTCTCACGACCACCTGCCAAAGGAGTGCCTCATCTCCGTAAGCCGGGGGCATATGCATTTCCACGACCACCGAACACCATCTCGAGGGAGACGAGGAAGAAGAGGTGACGAGGCCGGAAGGGTAGACGCGTTTGTCAAAGAAGATGAGGCCGTCTCGTGCCGCCCAAGCACAGCAAGCCTCTCCCGCCTGGATATATGCTCCCCAACAGGGACAGAGAGCTTGTCACCGTGGTGCATCTCCCAGCGGATGTCGTGGAAGATATTGAACTGTGACGTCAGCAGGTTGTAGATGCCGTGCACGCGGCGAAGTCCGCCCATGACCGCCACCAGCGGACCGCACAAGGCCCGTGAGCTTAGAGTTAGGTGACTGCATTAATCACTAGAATCTGGCAATACATCAGAACAAATTAGCAGTACAAATCTCACGGATTTTCAGAACTCAAGCTTGATTAAAGCTTGACGTACGCTCAAAATTTTCAGCTAATCAGGTGATCGTCACTAACTGAACACAGTGTGATGTTCCGCGCCGTCCGCGTCGCTCGCGAGTTGCGATCGCGATTCCCGTTTTGCGGCGCTGCGTGCGCCCGATCAGTTGCGACTTGCGAGGAAGGCGGCAGGTCGTTTTTAGTCAATGGGCCTTAGCAATCAACTTGGTAAACATATTAATCATTGGGCCATGCCGTTTTTATTAGTCTATGCCGGGCATAGACAGCATATACTGTGGGTCTGATGTTCAGAGGAAACTGAGCTAGATGTACAAACTACTATCAAATGCTCATACATTCTAAGAGCATGGGTTTGTGCGGTAGTGGTTCGGTGAATGACCGTTGGGCCCCCACGTAATCATCATGATCCCTTGTCGCCACCGCACAAGCGAACAATTTTTGACCTTATATCTCACAAACCATATATATAGGGTTCAGGCCCACATGTCAACGACATATGAAGTAAAATAAAATTCTGAACTGTAACCCGGCCTATACTAGATGGCAGGATCTCAAATCGGGAAATCCCCAGCTTACTCGTTAATCTTAGTAGCCACTCTGGGTTAAGATAGAATCGACACACATCCTTATGCTTGTGAACATTCCTAGTCGTCCTGTTTGTCTCAAATCACAAGTGGCACACTTGTCGTCCAGCAACCCCTATCATTTTTTTTTTAGAAACTGCATGCGACGAATTATCATTTGACTTCTTCGTTTCTTAAGCACATGCCGAGACTCAGTTGCTGGTCAAGAACACATGCAACTATCCCTTGCCTATAAGTACAGGTGCAATCCAGTAGGGACAGCCACCAAGAAATCTGGTTGCAGATCCAGAAGATGGCACCTACACCTGCAGTTTGCTCTGTCAATGATGCTCAGGAGCCGCGTAAGGCTCCGACTTTCCACCGAAGCCTGTGGGGTGATTTCTTCCTGACATACCAGCCACCCACTGCGCCACAGGTAACTTCTGCATCATCAGAATGAAGGTACAAATCAGATTCTGATCAACAAAAAAAAACTGATCAATGTTGCTTGTCTGTTGTAGCGTGCATACATGGAGGAAAGGGTTGAAGTATTAAAAGAACAGGTTAGGAAGAAGTTGGAGGGCACAAAAGAGATACCAAAAATATTGGATCTTATAATCACGCTACAACGCCTTGGACTGGATACCCACTATGAGAATGAGATCGAAGAGCTGCTGAACTTTGTTTACTGTTCTGACTACGACGATAAAGATCTGCTTTTAGTTTCACTGCGATTTTATCTTCTTCGAAAGAATGGCTACGATGTGCCATCTGGTAAGGCCTTGCTGTTCCTAGAAAAACTGCTCAGAAGACAACGATAATAATACTATATATACTCTTTCTGCTATTGAATTGATGCGCCTATTAGCTCAAATTTGAGCTAATTGGCGTCATTAATAAAAGAACGAAGGAACACAGTTGCTACTTAGTATTCCTGTAAAGCCTTAAAGAAGTACTAAGTATAATAACTGCATATTGTAGGTTATTTGTATTCTTTGGGATCTGTACAACTAATATTTTTTTCTTCAATTAATTTGCAGATGTGTTTAAAAATTTTAAAGATGAGGAAGGAAATTTTGCTGCTGATGATATACAAAGTCTATTGAGTTTATATAATGCAGCATACCTTAGGACCCATGGAGAGGAAGTACTTGATGAAGCAATTGTCTTCACAAGAGGCAAACTTGAAGCTGCATTAGACACTTTGGAACCGACAGTAGCTGACCAAGTGTCACTTGCCCTTCAAACACCTCTCTTTCGAAGGGTTAGAATATTGGAAACTAGGAATTATATCCCAATTTACGAACGGGAGGCTGCACGAAATGAGGCCATATTGGAGTTTGCAAAATTGAATTTTAACCTTCTTCAACTTCTTTACTGTGAGGAGTTAAAGAATGTCACACTGTAAGATTATTCAAACTTTGAATTTAAAGTTTTATTCACTTATAGTCAATTACACAGTATATTTACCTTTCTATCATTGCAGGTGGTGGAAGCAATTTAATGTTGAAAAAAGTTTAAGTTTTATCAGAAATAGAATAGTGGAAATGCATTTTTGGATGACAGGAGCATGCTCTGAGCCAAAATACTCCCTTTCACGAGTTATATCCGCGAAGATTACAGCATATATCACCATATTAGATGATATCTTTGATACGTACGGTACAACAGAGGAGGCATTGCTGCTTGCTGAGGCAATGTACAGGTACAAGAGTCTCCCTTACAATCTAATAATCCATAGTGTTGCACAATAGGGGATTCTCCTGCTGTATTTCACGTCCAAAAATTAAAACAGTTAACATTGTTAAAGATAAATGCATTCTCCATTAATTGCATGTGTGAGACATCAATCATGGTCAGGCCACATGCCCTGTGTTCCAAAGGGATCACGTAGGAGTACAAGAACATTCCTCAATCCAATAATTGCATATAACAAACATTGTCAACTTGTCATGATCTACCTCAAAGACGCCTCTGAATCTCCCATTCCTCTGACCAAAAATCCAAAATGCTTTATCATGCTTCTCCATAAAAATACCTCCTTCGCCTCAAAAAAAATACCTCCTTGCTTGCTCCCTAGAACCAAATAACTCCACTCACTTGACTACGGACTACTCCATTTTATTTTATTTTTTTTACACAAAAGATCTAATCACTGGATTGTAAGAGTTCTATGTCAGTAAAAAAATATAAAAAAATCTAGTACCGAAGGAAATACATACTTTGAATCATATACCCCTAACACCTAATATAGGAATTTTGATCTGAAATGTTGACTAAGACACTATTTGGTCAGTGAACTATTCAATGGAATGTAAAATGCAGGTGTGACGAGAGTGCCGCAGAACTACTTCCAGAGTACATGAAGGATTTCTACATGTTCTTCTTGAAAACATTTGATTCGTTTGAGGATGACTTAGGACCAAACAGAAGCTATCGGGTGTTTTATCTCAAAGAAGTGGTAAGTATTATATTTGGTCTTATGATGTTGATTGCAAATCTTTGTTCAACTACCAGTCTGGGTGTACAATTATATATATGAACTATAATCTGAAGTCACATATTTGCGCATTCAATGCAGTTAAAGATGTTGGTCCGTGGATACTGTCAAGAGATAAAATGGCGTGATGAACATTACGTTCCAGAAACAATCAATGAACATCTAGAACTTTCAAGAGCAACTGTTGGAGCTTTCGAAGTGACATGTGCTTCGTTTGTTGGGATGAGTGATATCGTGACAAAGGAAATCCTTGATTGGCTTTTGACGTATCCAAAACTTATCAAGAGTTACACAACACTTTCACGACTCTGCAATGATATCTCGTCAACTAAGGTCTTTCTCTATCTTTACACATATGTATGACACTTTTTAAGTGTTTTAATGCACCTTACAATATGGCTAGAGAAATTTAACGTTCGCATAAAAAAAATCTCACTGAAATATCCTAGGATGCATGCTCATAACAAGTTAACAGCTCCAGAGTTATGAATTACCTAACTAATGTTTGTGTGTGTGTTGCAGCGTGAGCAAACAGGAGGCCACTATGCTTCCACTGTCCAATGTTATATGTTGCAACATGGGACAACAATGCACGAAGCATGTGAAAAGATAAAAGAGTTAACTGAAGATTCATGGAAGGATATGATGAAACTCAACATTACACCAACAAAGCAGCCAAAGGTCGTGACACAAACGGTCATTGATTTTGCCAAGACCGCTGACTACATGTACAAGACAACAGACGCATTCACTTTCTCCCATACAATCAAAGATATGATAGCATTACTCTATATAGAGCCAACACTAGTCTAATACATCAATTACTATTTGTAACCGCACTTTTACTTATATTGAATAAAGTGGCATATCCACATGATCCATTTTTACATAAATTATAGTTGGGGACATCTGGATCCACTACTGTCAAAGTTTTGCCAAATTGGCACAACATAACTTGACTTAACTAGATGCCCACCTATTGTTAATGTCTGATGTCTTCGAGCTAGCTAGAGTAGCGGAGGAACAGAGCCTTTCGAACTTACATGTGCAGGTCAGCAGGTGTACAAGTCTATCTTAGCGGTCAAAGCTGGTCAGGGCGCATACCTTTTTTTGGGGTACATGGTTGCTCCTTCATAAAAGGTGCAGCGTTTCCTGCAACGCTGTCTAGCCACTTCGACTCCTCGAGTACCTGATAAATGGTGCGTTGCCGTTGCGCACTTAGCGTGTGGAGAAATCGAAAAGCAAAGACCATATTTTCACTCCACACCAGGTTATAGATCATTTTTCACAAAGAGTGAAGCGCACAGTCGGTCCCTAAACTTATTCGGCTGTGTCATTTAGGTCCCTCTACTTAGAAAATACTGATTTGACATCCCTAAACTTGTTTTGGTGTGTTATTTAGCTCCCTTTACTTATATTAACATCCCTAAACTTGTTTCAGTGTGTCACTTAGGTCCCTCTACTTGCCCGACAGTGTCATTTAAATCCGCCTATAGGCTCAAAAACTGACCCGACGTCGATATGTGGCGCATCTGACGTGGAAATGTATTGCATGACGTCGATGTATGGCGCACTTGACGTGGAAATGTGTTGCATGACGTCGATATGGCGTATCTGACGTGAAAATACTCTATATACAATTGTATTGCTATCAGATAAATAAGCACTATTTTGTTGATATCCCTTTGAAAAGAAACAAAAGTCATGTTACCCATTGCAACATGTGGTGCAACTAGTTATGAGATTAATGTGGACGAGTATATGTGAAATATGATGGCTAATATTTTACACCGTTTAAAAGTATATACAAAATTCTAATTTGTGATGACAATGCAAAAAAAACCTAAAAGGTCAATGAAAGAACCACCCTGTTATCAATACAATTACACGAAACGTGTTTCCGTCAAATATGAAATGTCAGATCGGTTTGAGACTAGTTGGACCTAGATGATACAGTCGAACAAGTTTAGAGATGTCAAAATAACTAAAGGGACCTAAGTGACACAACAAAACAAGTTTAGAGATGCCAAATCAGCGTTTTCTAAGTAGAGGGACCTAAGTGACACAGCCAGACAAGTTTAGGGACCGGTTGTGCACTTTACTCTTTCACAAAACACTAAGTTTTAGCTCAAGATTTCTCGCTCAAGATTTCTCAGTTTACACTACCTTTTACTCTTCTCACATTATGCCTACTTGTCAATGTAACAAGCACATTGATGATCTTGCCACATGTGCATCTGACTTTTATTTTGGCAGGAGTAAAAATGGAAAGTTTCAAGGAAATTATTGTTTACATGGGATTGTACAGAACTAATAACCAAATCCACAATTTCAAAATAAATACCTTGTCGTATGTTCAATGTACGAAAATGGAACTAAAAAAAACTAGAAATTGAATAATTAACATTAAAAACATATTTTCATACTTTTAGCATATGAAATATTGAATTTTTGCACATCAAACTAATGTGGGGTGGGCCTAAGAGTGAAAGAAGTAATAGGTAGTGTAAATATCAGCATATTTTGTGAAATTTTGTATATTAGGATATTATTTTTGTAAATGGAAGAAACTAACGTTATTTTATAAAAAATCACTTTTCCTCCTATGATAAGATAATTAACATGCATGTTACATTGATGGGTGGGCCTAAGGATGAAAGTAGTAAAATGGAGTGTAAAATGAGAAAGCTTGTGCTTAAACCTAGTGTTTTGTGGAAAGAAGGCTATAATCTAGTGTGAAGGGAGAGTATGGTCACAAAACCTAGTGTTTTGTGCAATTCACTCAAAAGCAAAACTACAGCAGCCTCTGCATCCGTTCAGAAAACTCCTAAATCACTAGAATTCATCCATCGAATTGAGGTAGGTGACTGCAATTAACCACTAAAATATGACACTAAGTCAGAACAAATTAACGGTACAAATTTCAGGGATTTTCAAATTCTAGCTTGATAGTAAAGCTTGACGTACACACAAGTTCTGCCCATCAGGTGACCATCGATCACTAACTGAAAACAACATGATATTCAGAGGAAACTGAGCTAGGCGTACAAACTACTCAATGCTCACATTCTACGAGCATGGACCGCATGGGTTTGTGCGGTGGTGGTTCGGTGAATGACCACTCGGCCCCACGTAATCCTCATGGACCCTTCCCGTCATCGCACGAGTGCTCATCATTTCCACCTCTCCGACCACACCCCCCTCCGCAGGACCACGAGCAGTGCTCGTCCGGTGCTCCAACGCCGCATCACCAAAGCCGCCTCTGCTGTCGGATGCATGGCGCCTGTCCATCTGACGGCCAGCAGACTGTTGTTGCCACTTTGAATCAGGAGCATCCCCCTAGTACATATCGAAAAACCACATGGGAATGATGAAGAAAAGCTGCATAACTATACTGCTGGCCCATGAAGTGCTACTGACCTTGTCCAATGCTCCATGCCGGTGGATTTGCAGGCTCCTAAATGCTGAAAAACAGGGGAATAGAATGGCGCAAAGGTGTTAAGAAAAAAAAAATGAAACACCACTAAATTCAACAGAGACTTTTTTTAACAGAAAAACGGCTTTATATATTAGATAATTTAGCATTACCGTGAGCCCTTGTGGCCAGGAAGAGGAGGAAGAAAAGAGAGGCAAAGACCATTGAACTCCTCATTTGCAAGTGACGATATGAAGCTATCAAAAGCTCCAAGGAAATAGGAGTTGTGTCAGAATGGAACCCTAACCTCTCAGGGCACAAACATGTCGAAACCAAGTGCATTTGAATGCGTATATATAGGAAGTGGGTTCCCATGATGCACATATACAATTATTGTGAATCATCTGAAGGGGCCTGTCTTCTAGCAAGCTGATCGATGTGATGTGTTTCCGGTCATATATAATAGTTCTTACTTTTGAAGTTGGATTGCAAAGAAAGATCACGATGCGATTCTTTAATCCAGCCAACATATACTCCCTCCGTTTTTAAATTGTTGTCGCCATTGACTTTTTTATTTACGTTTGACCGTTCGTCTTATTCAAAATAGTTGTTCGAATATGCAAAATTATAAGTTAGGTTCAAACTTACTTTGAAGATAAAACAAATCATCACAAAATATATGATATTTTTAAAACTTTTTTGAATAAGACGAATGGTCAAAGATAGCAAAAAAAATCAATGGCGACAACAATTTAAAAACGGAGGGAGTATAGCTCTAGATTCAGTTGTGGCGCCACCGTTTAAGGAATGATGTTCCCGGAAATGCGGTGCTTGTTTTGCTCGGCCACCCTAGTTCTGCGTGTCTTTGACTCTGAACCTGTAATAAGGAGATTCGGTCTCCCCCCCCCCCCCCCCCCCCCCCCCCCCCTTTTTTTTTTTTTGAGCTCCCCCTTTTATTCGATCCAAGCAAACAAGTGCTGCAGGTGGGCCACTACAACGATAAACTTTTGATTCCCAGCTCGAGACACACGTACGAACAGAACATTACGAAGCAACCACATCATAACAGGCCCACTCGCTAGGTTTCGTAAACAAGCCCAAGTCTCGGTGTCGCATCGCATGAGCCATGAGGCCTCATGGCCCATGACCTCCAGTGTTACTGCAGACTCATCTCTCTTCTCTATCTATATTCCTCACCCGTAGTTCTCCTGAAGAAACCCATGCTGCCTCTGCCTGAGGTGAAGACGAAACGATGGCACTCTGACAGCATTATGCTGCTTGCGATGTGCGACCATGTGGGATTGGAGCTGTTTGTCAACGGGCTTGGCTATGGACGATCTTCATTTGGGCTATTCAAAGCTCGATTTGTATTTGCCAAGAGATTGATTCTTGGTGAAGGAGCTCGGTTTTGTCCACGCTGCGAGTAAAAACGTGATGGAGACATAGAGGATCTCGATTAGCAATAACCAAGCTTGATTCGATGATGGTGTTGCGCTTGGCTTTAGGTGATTAGCTAGGGGAGCAGCGAATACTCTTCTTTTTTTGCGAGGAAAATATGTTTTTCTCTAGACTGCAGAAAATTCACTCTCAACATTCAAAGAATTGTTTTGGGGATGAGATCTCATCTGGAGGAGATAAGATTGGGTGGGAATCAGATATCCTAGCAGAGGCTTAAGAGAGTTTCTTCGTAGCTGTTTCGTACCAAAGTTTTAGTATGTGTAGACTTTTCCAATCAAAATTGGGCCTTTCTCAGATCCTCAGTTCTATAAAAGTTATTTTCAAAAAAAGAATCTATAAAAGTCCTCCTCCAAACGACTGAACAAGGAGGACCGCAGGGAAGACCTGACGTGAACATTAAGAAGAAGAAAATGTCAATCACAAAAAAAAAAAGAAGAACAAAATGTCAAGCCGGGCACTAATAAGATCTAGAGTCTACGGCACATGACCGACTTGTACAGTTTAGTTCACAGCACATGCGAGGAACTTTGACGAGGTGGTGAAAGCTGATTGTTTCTGTGCGGCTTTTTACTGCTCATGAATGACTTGAGATTGGAACTCAACGCGCACGTGGTCATGAAAGTATGTGAAGAAAACGATACAAATGGACACCTCCGATGTTCTGTTTATGATGATATTTTTCATTTCCCTAGGTCTTCAAGGTACAAATCTATTTACTATTTAATTCCATATAGCCAATCTAGTTTTAAACATATAGCATAGGTCTCATTACACAAAAAGGAACAAACGGATCACTAGTATTATCATGAGAACAATACAACAAAAGCATAATTAGGAACACTACTAACTGACATGTTGGCTCCGCATGGAAGGAGGTAGAGGTACTAAGAAAGAAAATGTAAGTTCATTTGTGGAGCTTAACCATATGTAAACTATTTCCATTTTTAATTAAAAAAAAGTGTTCTCGAAGTATAAGTGCATTGCTAGTCTTTCATTCTCCATTAGCACATTTAGGTAAATTGTTGCATGGTACTGGTACCCCAATATAGCTGAGTTGAACTTGAGCTTTAATTTCAATCGCTGATGCTAACATGCTTGTACCACAGTGGTCATCAGTTTGAATCCTATTAGCATTCTCCTCGTACATGTCATTATCTGTATACGAAGCTTTATCATTGGACGCACATGTTGAGACTCAGTTGCTGGGCAAGGTGACGTTGCTGCTATCCATTGCCTATAAGTACTGGTGCAATCCAGAAGAGACAACCACCAAGAAATCTGGCTGCAGATCAGAGATAAGCAAGAGCAAAACAAAAAACAAAAATTGAGATCGAGAAGATGGCCATTACACCTGCAGTTCGCTATGTCAATGATAATCAGGAGACGCGTCAGACTCCGACGACTTTCCACCGGAGTCTATGGGGAGATTTCTTTCTCACATACCAGCCTCCCACTGCACCACAGGTAACTTCTGCATCAGAATGAAGGTACATTGAGATTCTGATCAACAAACAAAACTGATCAATGCTGCATGTCCTCTGTAGCGTGCATTGATGGAAGAAAGGGTTGAAGTGTTAAAAGAACAGGTTAGGAAGATGTTGGAGGGCACAAATGAGATATAAAAAATATTGGATCTTATAATCATGCTACAACGCCTTGGACTGGATAGCCACTACGAGAATGAGATCGACAGGCTGTTGAAGTTTGTTTACTGTTCTGATTATGATAACAAAGATCTGAATTTAGTTTCACTGCGATTTTATCTTCTTCGGAAAAATGGCTATGACGTGCCATCTGGTAAGGCCTAACTATTCCTAGAAAAAATGCTCAGAACTTATTAAGTAAAACGATAAACAAGTACTAAATAAATCAAGTGAAGTTGTATTTGATTTTTACTCTTTTGGGGCTGTCTGGCTAACATTCTCTATTTGCTTCAACTAATTTGCAGGTGTGTTTCTAAATTTCAAAGATAACGAAGGAAATTTTGTTGCCGATGGCATTAAAAGTCTTTTGAGCTTATATAATGCAGCATACCTTAGGACCCATGGAGACAAAGTGCTTGATGAAGCCATCGTATTCACTAGAGGCAAACTTGAAGCTGCATTAGACTCTTTGGAATCGACAGTAGCTGACGAAGTGTCGCTTACCCTTCAAACACCTCTCTTTCGAAGGGTTAGAATGTTGGAAACTAGAAATTATATCCCAATTTACGAAAGGGAGGCTGCACGAAATGAGGCCATATTGGAGTTTGCGAAACTGAATTTCAACCTTATTCAACTTCTGTACTGTGAGGAGTTGAAGAAGGTCACACTGTAAGACTATCAAACTTTGAATTCTGAAGTTCTCTTCACTTATAGTCAATTACACAATATATTTAACCTCTATCATCACAGGTGGTGGAAGCAACTTAATGTTGAAACAAACTTAAGTTTTATTCGAGACAGGATAGTGGAAATGCATTTCTGGATGACAGGAGCGTGCTCTGAGCCAAAATATTCTCTTTCACGAATTATACTTACAAAGATGACAGCCTATATCACCATACTAGATGATATCATGGACACCTATGGTACAACCGAGGAGGGCATGCTGCTTGCTGAGGCAATATATAGGTACAAATCAAACATAATAAGATAATATAATAGTCAATATTGATATCATATTGTTCTTTACCTTCTAATTCACCGGCAGCAGCAAACAGTGTAGCAGCACAGGTTCGACCATGTTAAGTTGATATCTGTAGCATAGGACAGACATTTTACTTATGAATACTTCCATTGTCCATAATGGGTTGTAACATGCAGGTGCAATGAGGATGCAGCAGAACAACTTCCAGAATACATGAAGGACTTCTACTTGTATTTATTGAAGACATATGATTCATGTGAGGACGATCTAGGACCAAACAAAAGCTACCGGGTGTTTTATCTCAAAGAAATGGCAAGTATTGTATTTGACCTCATTGAATTAGTTATCGAACACATGCACTCTGTAGTGTATACATACTGTCATAGAGGTTTCACCATCTAACCAAATAAAGAAAAGAGAATAAGAAGATTATTGTTGTCATAATGTTTTGTTTACTGTTTTAAAGTACAATGAATAATAGTTAAACATTTTCAAATGGATATTCACGATCACTTCAACCTTTATACTGATTTTTCAATAGTTCCTAAGTTCGAATTTTTATTTAGAAAAAATCTCCAGTTTGTTTGTAGAATTTAAAAGATGTATAATAGACAACAACAAGCCCTGTACACAACATGAAGTAAAAGCATTATTGATTCACAATATTATATTGATTAAAATGCATGTTTACATATTCAACGCAGTTAAAGATTTTGGTCAGAGGATACTGTCAGGAGACAAAATGGCGTGATGAACACTATGTCCCAGAAACAATCAACGAACATCTAGAAATTTCAAGAGTAACTGTTGGAGCTTTTCAGCTAGCATGTTCCTCATTCGTTGGGATGGGGGATGTCGTAACAAAAGAAATGCTCGACTGGCTTTTAACCTATCCAGAACTCCTCAAGTGTTTCACAACATTTGTACGGCTCTCCAATGATATTGCATCAACAAAGGTCGGTAACCAAATACCAAATGATAAATGAAAATGACTCACAAACTATTAGCTTGACCAATCTATTGAAAGATATTATCTTGATATACACTTACTGCATCACTTTAACATATTTTATCCTTTATCAAATATTGCAGCGTGAGCAAACAGGGGGACATCATGCCTCTACTATCCAATGTTATATGTTGCAGCATGGGACAACAATGCATGATGCATGTGACAATATAAAAGAGTTGATTGAAGATTCGTGGAAGGATATGATGAGGCACTACCTTAAACCAACAGAACAGACAAATATCGTGGCACGGACAGTTGTTGATTTTGCAAGGACAGGTGACTACATGTACAAGAAAACTGACGCGTTCACTTTTGCCGATACAATCAAAGATATGATAGAATTACTTTATGTGAAGCCCACATAGTTCTACACTGCAAGGGCCGAACAAGACTGCAACCACTTTCAGCCCAGAATTTATACTTAGAAATGCAGTATCTACACTGCAACCACTTTCAGCTGTATTGAATAATGTGGCAAACACACGACTTGTGTTTACCAAGATTTAGCAGTATTGTACTCCATATAATAAGAACTGGTTCATTGGGTACAGTGTGAAATAGTCACAATGCATTAATAGCTCCTAAGTAATATAAACTGCTTTTGACATGCATGCTCTGTTTACAATCTTTCTATAGGAAAATTATATGCATACTAAATCTTCCCTATGAAAGGGCTAAGAAGGAAACTCGCCTGAACCAACCAGCTCTCTTAGTCCCACTGCTAATTTTTTTTTAATAAACTCTGTTTTCTCCCATTTTATCCCGTGTACTCCTCTGTGACCAAGCACAGCAGCAGACAACATTGAATTTAGCAACAGCTAAAACCAAGGTCCTCGGCTTACGTCCAAATCGAGTTCTAAGTCAATCAAATCAAAGGCTCTCTGTGCATGAAACGGGCAGAAGAAAAACAAGCTCTCCAAGACAAATAGAGGTCGAGGGGATTTTTCTGTGCCAGGAGTTGAAGCTGCAGTAGCCTCGGCAAACTCCCTCTGTGCCACGAACGGCATATGCAGTGCTGGGATTGAGGTAGAGGAGGACAAGGGAAATAGAGGAAGAAGACAGCCATGTGGATCCCGTTGCGTGAGATTATTAGAAGTCAGGTGCGGCATTCATTTCGTAATGGTTTCATAGGCTTTTCCTTAGTACGCATAAATGTCCACTTCTATAATTATTGTTGTCTGGAGAAGCAGAAAGCCTTGTTCTCATGAGCCAGGCAGCTTGGCAAATTAATGCAAAGATTTAACCGACTACCGAACACATAATTAACATCTCGCCTGGCAAAGCTACACAGTGCGCGGCAACAAAACTAAACACTCCCGCGGCCACCTCGCGCTGTTGTGCATAACCAGAGCCCATTTATGAAAGGTCTGCATAAGTTTTACAATAATAGAAAGAATCTGCCATGGGTCAAACTACTATGGTCCAATTATTAAAACAATGGAAACTTGCCTAGATGCAAAGGAAATTCTCTTTCTGGTGGCGTCCAAGGGGATTTACTGATTTACTCGACAGACTTATGGGATGGGCATATTTTTATAACAGGAATTTCCAGAGCTGGACTCTTTTGCCGATAAGAAATTAATACTACAACCACAAGTCATGGAATCAGATTTGAGCAATCTACCTCATTTACCATTGACAGTAGAGGCATACGAGCGGTACAATAGACTACAGACATATTCTCGATACAGCTAGTGGAAGAAGCAGACCAATGGAAATGCATCTAGGGATCAGTTGGATGTTCATCTTCAAAAGCTTACAAGCAATTAATTAGTCGTGTTCAAATATATCCACTATTTCACTGGCTTTGGTCCTCATCGTGCCAAATGAAACTCAAGGTACTCTTCTGTCTTTTACTGAATGATGGCTAAACACAATATTCTTACGGCGCGCCCATTCTATTCGGGTTTTCGATCAGAAAACTAAACTCCTGAGCAAGTGGTTCAATATATGACAAGATAGATCAGCTAATTGAGAATGATTTGGTTGGTTTCTAGGGCGTTTTATTTCTTTTTCTTTTTTTTTTGCCTTTTTTTAGGAAGGTTTCTATGACATCGATTTTTATTCTTTGATTGTTTGTTACCTCATAAGTCGACACCGTATCATTATGATGTTGAGGTCCATTCAGTCCACATAGAAACTAACTCAGTATAGCGAGCAAGAGGATGCAGATTCTGTTTACCTTCTCAGGAGATCCTGCTGCGCCGGCCAAACATTGCGTCAAGCACCTTGCGCGCATCCGCGTACAGGACTCAGCCCCTCCGGCGAAGTAAGAAGCCGCCGTCGGAGCCATAGTACGCAACCACCGCCATTCGCTCTCCTCCCTCCGCTTCAAATCTCTCCATTGCAGCCCCGTCGAACACCGCTTCCCGCCGCGGCAGAGCGTCCGGCGACCTGCGCTGCGTTCAACCTCGCCCGCTGCCTGCCGCAAGCGGTGGCACACTGGCACTCCAGTTCTCTGGGCTGGGCTGCTAGGGGGCTGATTGGTTCTCGTACGAGCGGATCCTGGCTCGCATTCGCCAGCCTGGCTCCCGCGGCCCAGGCTCGATGAGTGCAAGGTGCGAATGATTGGTTGCAGTCTCCATACATCCAGGCCCAACAAAGAACGGTGTTTGGTCGTCTGCATCCACGAATTCCGCTCTCACAGGCCGCGCACCCTGGCCCACATGCTTGCACGAGGCCAACCAGGCTATGAAGAAACGGCCGATTTCTCCGCATCCGGGGAGACAGGCTCATGGAAGCATCTTGCACCGGCAGGGCCTGGCCCAATGAAGCCTCCAGCCATCCAAACACGGCTGTCCTGCATTTGGCGGGCCTGGTTCCCCCGTATACCCCTAACCAATCAGGGGCTGATTGGTTGGTTGGTTTTGCCGCAATCAGGCTCCCGGGATGCGACCTGTGCGTGATTGGTTAGCTGGAGCAGCGTGGAAGCCTGTTTCGCACCATGCACAAAGCGCCTCCGAGCCGGGCTCCGTGGATGCAGCAAAAATGGGCGTTTCTGGCGGGCCTGGCTGGCGTCGTGCGAGCGCGGGCGCAAGGGAGAGCGGTTCGTGAGAGCGAAAGTTACGGATGCAGCAAACCAATCACCGTTTCTCTGTGGGCCAGGACGCATGGAAACAACAACCAATCAACCGCACCTTGCATGCACTTAGCCTGGCCCGCCACAGCCTGGCTGCCTAATGCGAGCCAGGATCGGCTGGTACAGAAACCAATCAGCCCCTTTGTGTTTGGTTACCTGTATTACCTTAGCTCTGCATAAGATCTTATCCAGGCTATCTCAAACCAGGCTAAACCAATGCAAGAATCAAAAACAGGCACATGTTTGGTTGGCTGTATAGATAACTTTTGGCTAGTGTAAGTTTATATTTGGTTGGTTGCATTGATTGTGTAAGATCACCTTGCATTTGATGTGGTGAGTGTTAGACTCCATCACCTCCTCTTCTTCCTCCCTCTTCTCCATTGTCTTTACTAGTGCAACACAAGATTAATCCATGTTTTGCTTTTTTCCTACTCAAAATTAAATACCCAAATTCATCCGTAATTGTTGAAAATCCATATTTTATTGAAAATTAACCACTTTTTTATTCAGTGCCGAGCTCTTCAACCAGCAAAGGAAAATAATGTACGTGGTCACACAATGTTAATTTCTCATCAGGCAGGAACGGCCGAGTGGATAAGTTTTCAGAGCAGCTTGCCATGGCCCTTCGATTATTTCCGTCGTCTTCCCTTCCGTCTTCCGTGCCTGCACCAACTGCGCCGCCGGCTTCAATGTGCCGATGAGCCGACGGGTACATCTGCCCCAAGAACTATGCGACGAGCACCTTCGCCTCCCACAAGAATGACGCGCCAAGCACCTTCACCTGCCCCGGCGGAAGCAGAAGAGCACCATGGCGGCTGTGGGCCTGTCGCCTCGGCGGCCCCGGCGACGCACCTGCTCAAGCAGAAGAGCGCCATGGCTGTCGTCGAGCTCGAGGACACGTGAACGAGTTCCCGGTCTTCGTCTCTGCGGTCTCGGACGGGCGCCCCACCTACAAGACTCCGCTCCGCCGCCGTCGCGTCGCTCATCCTGCGCATCATCGCCGCCGCGCTCCGCTCCTCCGTCCGCGCCGTGCTCGTCAAGCTCGGGGGCGGACAGCGCATCGAACTCGTCCTGCTATGAGAGATTGAAAGCTCGCCTAATCATGGCGCGGCGCAGGACGGGGGTCGAAAGACTTCAAGACGCCCGGAAAGCTAACCGAGCTCCATGGCGGCAGCTTGCAGCAGCCTTCCGCGCGGCGGCGGGAACGTCGGCGTCGTCTGCTGCAACGAGCGCGCGTGGTGAGGCGGCAGGAGCGGCATGGTCGGCGCAGGGCGGAGGTGGTAACCGACAAGCGGTGAAGCGACTTGTTCTGTCAACACCACCACCGCTTGTGCAAGCCAGGCTCCATGGAAACGAGCTTCATTCTCATTTCCAGCAAGCCAGGTTGAGGTGCTACTTTTGCATTCCCAAAACCTGGCTAACTTGTTATACAGGTAACCAAACAACTAAAAAAGTGAAGATGTTATATAATTCTGGCCTAGTTAGTCCCTAATGCACCCAACCAAACAGCCCCTAAGTGACTTGCTTGGGCGCCCTGCTGTAGATTGGCCGCTAGGACTGTTGTTTTGGGCTAGAAGGAGAAAGGTTGGAGGCCCAGTAAACCTACTTGCTTGCTTGTTTGTATCGAGTTATTTCGTGTGTAATTTTTACAATTTGACTCTTTTTGAAAAAAAATTTCATATATGAATCCTTGAAAAAAACATGTCCAGAAATGGATTTTTTTCTCAGCGTCGTGTGATTTGACGCTCAGGTTGAACTGATGGGCGCCGTTATAACTGGCGCTCACCCTAGCCACGTCAGCAGGCGAGCACTTACTCGTTTTGCTGACTTGGCAGGGCCGGGCACACAAAAGGCAGCGGGACTTTCTTTCTTTCCTTCCCTCTTTTCCCTTCATTCCAGTCGCACACACGAACAGAACAGCCGGCGCCCCCTTCTCTCTCCCATCCAATCTCCTCACCAAATCGATCGATTCCGGATGGTTTGAGGCGAGATTTTTTAGACGAATTGCTTCCTCAAGTTATTCTCCTCCACCTCCATGATTTTCATCCAATGAAATTGCTTCTATGTCTCTAATGTCGCTACCCCACCGGATCTGATTCCGGCTGGGTTGATGGCGACCCGATCTGTCCGTTCCTCCGCCGGTTCTCGCGAAGATGTCAAGGTGGCCATCAGGTTCTTCCCCACCGAGGACCCCGACACCGGCGGCGACGGGATTTGGACCTCGGATGCATTGGCGGCGGCGTGCAGTTGAGGTTGTAGTGGGGACGCGCTTAAGGCGGCTGCGCTGGTGTGCGAACGTTAACCAGGCGTCGCGCGCAGCGAGCCGATGGCGGTGTGGACGATTTCCTCTCCGTCAACAGCGGTGGTAAAAAAAAAACTGTTACACCTTAGTTTACCTTGTTATATATCAACCATCTGACGCCAAATTAATTTCACAATGTTTGTGCTATCTCTAGAAATTCTTAGGGAACATGGTTTGACAGACAGGTTACGGTGGAAGAGTGATGTGCTAGTAACTACGATTAAGAAGTCTTGTGAGTTTAATGAGTACGTCAACTCTGCCATTCAGGTATCCTAGTTGCACGAGCTTAGTTATCAATCGCATCATGTTTTAGAAATGAATTATTCTTTACTGGCTGACGGACGTGTAGCTGATAAGTGAGCAATGCAACGTTAGCCGGTTCAAGATTAGCCAACTTTGCGGATGTTCAACGGCCTCATCATCTGACCATCCGGTTAGCAAATGCTTTCATACATTAGTTAAAATAAAATTTTGCATTACGATGATAAAGCCCTCATATTCCTTCAAGTAACACGTTTCACATGCTTGTCTTGGTTATCTTGTGATAGGTCACCCCTAAACCAGGAGCCGCTCTTGTGAATCCTGTCGTAGGTGGTGCTGAATGCTCTCGTGAGTCGTGTGAGTTCTCCAGAAGACTAAGTCATCTGATGTAATGCTTGGACCGAATCTCCAGAAGACCATTGTAGCAAGAAGTTTTATGATTTAGTCCATTTCTCCTTTGTTTCAGCTGCAGCTATTCAGTTTGCTTGCAGCCAGGCCCATGATTGAATTACCCAACAAGTCATGTTTTTTTTCTGAACAATGAGAAATTTTCTTAAACATGCCGTCTGGTGCAAGCTTGAAATAAGAGACTTGCTTACGACTTATCGGAGCCACTTTTCTATTTTTCACGCGAATACAACTTATGAATCCACACGCTTGCAAATTTGAATTTTCTCTGATATACTCGCAAGATGTTTGCTTTACAAAAAAAAAGGGTACAAAGCGACCAGTTAGCTCAATAAAAAACATCGGATGGACGAGCCGATGATTCCTTTCATATTTCAGCTTAGGCCATGTTTGGATACAAAGTATTTTTAGAGTTTTGTAAGAATAGTACGGTTTCGCAAAATACTTTGGTTTTAAGAGGCATGAAGATGTTTGGATGTAATTTTTTTTTTATAGTTTTAAAAACCATAGTATCGCTAAAAATACAACTATTTTGGAGTTTTAAAAACACCACTCATGACCTCTTTTTTCTAAACCATGCTAAAACCATGGTTTTTTGATACTTTGGTTTTAAAAAAAACTACAGCCAAACATGTCCTTATCCATTATATGCTACTTAAAAAAATATTGAAGATAAGGAAAAAAAACATAAATATGAAAGCTTAAAAAATGTTACAGAGAAGGGAAAAAAATAAATATGAAAGACTAATAAAATAGAATGAAATGAAATGAGTACAAACTAGGCGACATGTAAGGTGGACATGGGCTACGGAGTGCAGTTGCTGCGGAGCGACTGAAATGAAGAAAGGGAGAAGAGGGAAGGAAAGAAAGAAAGGCCTGCCTTTTGTGTGCCAGGGCCCCCTGCCAACTCAGCAAAACGAGCGAGTGCCCGCCTGCTGACGTGGCTAGGGTGGTCAGTTCAACCTGAGCGCCAAATCACACGGCGCTCAGAAAAGAGTCCATTTCTGAATATGTTTTTCTCAAAGATCCATATATGAAAAACTTTTTTAAAAAGGATCGAATTATAAAAATTACACGTTATTTCGTAGGGAATGGAGGCCCAGTAAGCCTACCACGTGCGTTGCTGCTATGCACTCTGAGATTTATGAATACCGAGCACATGCCAGTATGTTTGGGTTTTCCCTCTTTTTGACCGGGAAAATAGCGGGAGAGGCTCCTACTGCCGAGTTTATTAAGCGGAAAGGAGAAAACGAGAAGATGCTTTACATTGTTTCTGTAAAACTAGTAGCCTGTAAATGACACAGATGAAAAGGTGTTCGTATCACAATTTGATGCTCGATTTGCTAATCGCTCGGGCAAGATCATGGTCAGAGGGAATGAACACGACTTTGGTCGTTGCCGAGCTCGGCAGCAGGCAAAGGAACTCGATATGGTCATCCTGAACTCGATTTGGAGACGCTTCGCTTGATTGCGGGGGCACGCTAGCGTTAGCAGTGAACCTTGCTAGCTCAGCAAAGCCGCATATCCATGTGCCTTTCCCCAATCTTTTTTTCTTGAGAGACCAGGACTTTCCATGTTCTGAACTCCACGAGTGTGCTAGCTAGGCTCAAACGACATGCTGTGATGCATTTTCTGACGCTAGTTTATACAGTATTTGCTCAATTTCTTTTCGATATGGTTTCTTCTCATTTCATGTTTTTTTAAAAAATGAACCGATAATAGTTCTGTTCTCAAAACTACACTTTAGACTGGTACAGCAAAAAGAAAAACATACAATCTAATAAGCGAGAAGCATGTTTTTTTATGTAGCATACACGAGAAGAATGGAAGAAAAAATAGTGTATCCATTAAGAAAAAAATTACTACAATCTGACAAATTTACACTTCACAATCTGAGTAGCGTGTCCCATTTTTCTCCGTTTTGAACATTGGTCGTGTGAACATTTGTCCTTTAATTTGTATTGACTTCAGTCATATTTTCTGGTTGAGATGTACCGTGGCATCTCTGCTGTGTCCTCGTGTCCTACGTCCCAAAATCACACGTTAATGCATTTGTGGTACAGATTCAGTTCTTCAGTAAACTGTCACCTCAGTGTATTTCGAAATGAAGGCACCTTCTGACTAACTACATCTTTTTTTTTTTTGAAACAAAACTGTGGGGGTGATCCCCACAAGATTTTCCGTTAAAATAAACCAACCAAGTCTTAACAGTCCAAAACCTAAAAGCAGAACAAAGTAAAAAACAAACAAAGTAAAAAGGAGAGCAAAAGCAAGCACAAGCTAGCAGAGCGTCTCATCCTGGGATAGACTTACAGAGTATCAAGCCAATCTAAAATTTCCTGACGCTCTTGTTGGCGAAATCTGATTGAGTGGAGAATCATGTCCTCTCTGAAGAGATGCCACCATGCTCCAAAGGACGGGTTGATCCCTTCAAAGATTTTTGCATTTCTTACTTTCCAAATGGCCCAAGCAGCAATAAGAAGAACCTCCATAAACATCGGCCCCTGGAATAGGTTCCTGATAACCATGATCATATCAAAAAGTGACAGAGATGGTGGCCACTGGATTCGCAGCTTGCTCCAGCAGTTGCTGCTAAAGGGACAACCGGAGAATAGGTGGCATCTAGTTTCCTCTGTGTTTCTGCTGCAAAGGACACAATTATAGTTCGGGTCCACATGGAAGTTTTTTCTTCTGAGCATATTTCTTGTGTTTAGCCTGTCCACTCCAAGCAGCCAGGCAAAAACTTTGATTTTGGGGGTGCAATTTGTTTTCCAGACCCATTTAAGAGGTCTAGGACAGTCCTGGTTTCTGAAAGTGTAGTTGTAGTATTTCTGAGATGAATAGCATGAGGTCCCCCACTGGAATTTCCAAAGACTAACTACATCTTCAGAAGAAACGACAGCACAGGTCGCAACTGATTACAAGTGACTGCAAATTACTTTGTCCAAATGTCTCTCCTCCTTTGATCAATATCTCCTTCGATTTTAAAGAAATTTGATCTGGTGAGTGGTATTATTTTGCAGCAGAAAACTAACAGAAAAATTAAAATGGAAATAACATTTGTTAGCTTGCTGTAAGTCCCCATCAGTGCCATGCCTGATGTTACTTCAGTTGGATGGTCAAAATTTGCCAATCCAACTGAAGTTTGTCTGGACTTGAACTGTCATGTTCAACGCGTTGTGCACCTGTTCACACATATAAGCTGTTCTAATATTTGATGTCTTCGTGCTAGCCGATGTCTGGTCAATCTTCTTCCATGAAATGCACGTTGCATGTCCTGTGTCCTGACTGGGTGACTCTGACTGACGCCGAGGTGCCTTCCCAATCTCTCAATCTCTCCCTATACAAAGAACTTTCGGGCTTCTGCCGCTCTACCAACAAATAGTCATTAAACTCATAAATTTTGACTTATTTCTGTAGATTGATAATTAGGCTGTTGTAAAGGGATATAGAATTGCGTTCTCAAAACTACATTTAGTGCAAAAAGGAAAAAAAAAAGTATTCATATTGTTGGAGTATAAGTGAATTGTACACTTTTTCCCATCAGCTTAAACTTTTGGGTGAGTTGGTTGGTGCATGCAACTTAATATGGTATTAGGGCTAGAGGTCTCGAGTTTGAATCCTAGCTGACACGATTTATTATAAATAAAATTGTTACCCATTTAAATATTCCACGTTTGCGACCTAAGGAAGCCTGCACGTGAGGATGAGTGTTGGAGTATAAGTGAACGGATCACCTTTTCCACCAGCTTAAGCTTTTGAGTGAATTGGTCGGTGCATGTAACTGATCAATACATCTGTTTTTCCCTTTGCCGTAAGGTTTTTGCTCTTTTTTTTCTTTAGTTCAAGCTTCTTTGTTTTCTTTTGTACAGTTTCAGTTTGGTTTAATAAAACGCAGTGGGAGCCTCTCCTGTATTTACGTCAAAAAAAAATGAGTAAAAGAGTAACAAGTGTCGTTCAGCACTCAAAAAGTTTTAGAAACCTCTACAGGAAGCGGTATAATGTTCATTCCAGAAAATATACTCGAATATTTTCTCCATGTCCATTATCATGAAAGATATGCATGCTCTGTTTTCTTGTAAATTCGTACGATCAAGCTATTTGGCCCTGCGCTTGTGGTAATCTTTGCAAAATGTTGTGGCTCCGTTTTGACATTTTTTATTTATCCTTTAACCAGATATAAACTAAAAATGTTAAAAGTAACCTGTATCAACTAAACTTTTAAGAACAGCGCTACCAGCCCACCCTTCGCACAAAGCCTCATGTTAGTGGTGTGGCCAGGTTCCCTTGACACATTGACACGCCACCCACAATCGCATGGCCATACGGTAAATTTCTAAGGATTAAAATATACAAAGAAAAAATTTCCATTTAATTTCTTTGATATTAGGATGCAATCTGGCATGGGCATTGTCTCATGGAAACAGATTGATCTCGTGAATTTTCATGTGGGCTTAGCTGCAGGTGATTCTAAAAATGGGGAGAAAAAAGAGAGATGCTGTTTTGCTTTATTATCAGTCGAAGCCAACCATGGAATTCTTTCATGTGAACATGTCGTTTATATAATTCCTGGACATAGGACGATGAGTCATTAAGGTTCAGATGATCAGATGTAGCCTACTCCCTGCCGAACGCGTCCTCATCATACTTTGTTCCAAAAGGACACATCGCCCACTTAAAAAAAAAACGACACACAGCAATGAACATATATTTGTGGTCATCTCATGGTAGCATGTGAATTGTGCTCCTCGTCATCACGAAATTCATTGAAAAATAGAAGAAAAAAAATGCCGTGTGTCCCGATCAGAACACATGTTTTATGTTTACTTGAATTGGGCAGTCAAATGCCGAATACTACGTTGTCACCACAACAAAATTTGACAAATCACCTGGACACTGTAACTAGACTACTTCTGTCCTGCTCGACATGAAAGACACTTGTTTAAAATGAAGAACACAAAACTGGCTCTTACCAAAGCGTACAATGTGATGGATTTCAATTTCGGGGAAGGTTTCTGTGGAGTACAGAGGCATCGATTTCATGGTCGTTACTCCAGATAGTGACCAGGTTGGGTATTTGTAACAAATTTCTATATTAAGGCAGGGGGAGAGTCCGAGAAATGGAGAGAATCTTTTGAACTAGTTTCGTTGTCTTGACTGCCAAACGTGAAAGTAACCAACGGTGAAACCTAAACCAAATATAATTGGCAAATATGGCTTCGTCGCAAATGCGTGTGCTTGCTTCAGTGCCAATCATTGAAGCATTTTGCGTGGTGTGAGTTTCACGTTTCAATCTTTCTTATTTGCTTTGGAATTGACTAGGATTTTACCAAATGTCAAATAAACCAACGGTTATGGTTGCCAATGCGAAGAAAACTAATCGTAAAACCATATCAGGATTGACAGATGAACAGTTTTAACAGTTTGATGACGGAAAATGAACATTTTTTTAAGCTTGGGGTTGAAAGAAGTCTTTCCCCATGTGTTTGAAGTCAGATTAATTTAGTACTCCCTCTGTTCTTCAAATTTGAGCTAACCAACAAGTGAATATCTTGTATGACAATCAGAGATCACATCCAAGAAAGACTCATAGCAATAAGTATAGGTGACTGAGTAAGAAGCATAGCAATAATATAGAAAGCTTCATGGCATGCTGATCACTCTATTACTTTTCTTAGAACAATATGATATCTGTCATTATCACTCAATAAGTAAAGTTTTCTATATTATCGCAATGCTTCTTACTCAGGAGCAAATTTTCTTTATAGAAAGCTTCATGGCATGCTGATCACTCAAATAGTTAAATTTCATGTCAGTAAGAAGCATAGCAATAATATAGAAAACTTTACTTACAGAAAGAATTCAGGAGGTAACACCTAGCCAGAAATTGCTTGGCATGCTTACGGGGAATAATGAAGGATACGATAGTATTCGAGTGTCAATTCAAAAATGGTGATGTTATATTTCAATGGCCATAATCATATACAGGGATTCAGGGCCACGTGTACATTAATAACATATAAAGTCAAAAACCATGAGCCGCAACCCAATACTCAATGGCTGGATGCCATACCTTGAAATCCCCCAATCTGATCGTTAACATTAGCGACCACCCAGCTTTAAGCTACCATCCACACACGTGCTGATCCTTTAATGTGAACCTCTAAGCCCCGTGTGTGCTTGTGAAGATGAAATGGCCCTCCTGGTCCAGATTGTTTCCCATCACAAGTGGTATTCTTGTCGTACAGTCGTCATTATCTGCATACATGAAAGCATGTCATTTGACTTGTATGCTACTTACATACATGCTGAGGATCATCAGTTGCTGGGCAAGATGACGTTGCTGCTCTTCTTGCCTATAAGTACCGTGACATGCAGCAGAGATAGCCACAAAGAAATCTAGCTGCAGATCAGAGATCAGAAATAGCATACTAAGTAAAATCGAGATCGAGAAGATGGCACTTACACCTGGAGTTTGCTCTGTCAATGATGTTCACGGGCTGCGTAAGGCTCCGACTTTCCACCAGAGTCTGTGGGGTGATTTCTTTCTCACATACCAGCCGCCGACTGCACCACAGGTAACTTCTGCATCAAAATGGAGAAAGAAAAGGTACAATGAGATTTCTGATCAACAAAACTGACCAATGCCTGTTTGTGCTTTGTAGCGTGAATATATGGCAGAAAGGGCCGACGTATTAAAGGAACAGGTTAGGAATATGCTGAAGGGTGCAAATGAGATACCAAAACTATTGGATCTTATAATCACGCTACAACGCCTTGGACTGGATACCCACTATGAGAACGAGATTGACGAGCGGTTGATGTTTGTCTACTGTTCTGAATATGATGATAAAGATCTGAATTTAGTTTCACTGCGATTTTATCTTCTACGGAAAAATGGCTATAATGTTCCATCTGGTAAGGCCTAACTGTTTGTTGGAAAAATGCTCAAAAGACAAGACTAAAACACAGTTACCACTAATTGTGCAAAACCATAAACAAGACTAATAAATTAGTAAGCACGTGTTGTATTTCATTCGTATTCATTTGGAGCTATAAACTAATATTTAATTCACTTTGATTAATTTGCAGATGTGTTTCTAAATTTTAAAGATAAAGAAGGAAATTTTGTTGCTGATGATATAAAAGGTCTATTGAGCTTATACAACGCAGCATACCTTAGGACCAGCGGGGAGAAAGTACTTGATGAAGCCATTATATTCACTAGATGCCATCTTGAAGGTGCATTAGACTCTTTGGAATCAACATTAGCTGATGAAGTATCACTCGCCCTTCAAACACCCCTCTTTCGAAGGGTCAGAATATTGGAAACTAGAAATTATATCCCAATTTATGAAAGGGGGGCTGCAAGAAATGAGACCATATTAGAGTTTGCAAAATTGAATTTCAACCTTCTTCAACTTCTTTACTGTGAGGAGTTAAGGAATATCACACAGTAAGATTATTGGAACTTTGAAGTTTTAAAGTTCTTTTTGCTTCAGTCAATTACAAAATATATTTACCTTTAAATCATCACAGGTGGTGGAAGCAACTTAATGGTCAAACAAATTTAAGCTTTATTCGAGATAGAATAGTAGAAATGCATTTCTGGATGACAGGAGCATGCTCTGAGCCAAAACACACTCTTTCACGAGTTATATCCACAAAGATGACAGCCTATATCACCATAGTAGATGATATCATGGATACCTACAGTACATCAGAGGAGGGCTTACTGCTTGCTGAGGCAATATACAGGTAAAAAAGTCTCCATTGCAATATAAGAATCCACACTGTTAAATTTATATGCATTTGCCATTATTTGCACATGAGAAACATATAATCCCTAATTATTCCAAAGGGATTGTTCCCACGCGAGCCAGACTTGTCGGCATAGCGCTCTGCCTCAACCACTCACCCAAAAATCGAAATACTTCTTCCTCTCCCTCAAAATCCCTCCTCTTGCTCCCCTAGCACCAAAATCATACCCCACCGTTGACTACAGACTATATATATATATATATATATATATATATATATATATATATATATATATATATATATATATATATATATATATATATATATATATATATATATATATATATATATATAGGGCAGCGCTAATTCACACCCTGGGTGTGATATAATATATCACACCCCAGCCCATCCACCGAGCCACCCAGCCACATGCATGCGCCTGCTGCAATAGAAACCAAATTAATTGCCATGTAGCAACTACCGCACCACCGTGCATGCGCTCAGGCATAAGGAAATGGCTAATTATTGCTACTAATTGCCGTAATAAATATTGTTGTTTAATTCCAGCCGGTTGGCAACGTCCCATTAAACCTGGACCAAATTATTTAGTTTGCTGCCGTACTCTATGTTTAAAACCGTTAGCTCCCAGGAAATAATATGATCATAAAATGGGTGTCGGATCACATGAACTACTGAAACAAAATCATAAAATTTATATATGCTGTCCATAGAAACCAAGGCCCGACGCTTGTAATTTCTTGCATCAGATTTACACTTGTAAAGAAAATCTTATTGTATATAAAGTGTGTCATGCAGCCATACTATGAAATTGAATTTCACGCTGTTGTAGTAAAAACATTTTGCTTTTATAGTAACACCAGTAGCTAGTGGATCAAAGGGATTTTGCACTTGGAGTAGACATTTACGATGTGCCAACACATGGATTTTACGACTAAGACATAATTGGATTGTAAAAGATGAGCTATCAGGAATATTGGAGCATAATATATTTTCAGGCAAAAAATAGTTTAAATGTTCCTTCGACCATAAAAGGTTTAGTGTGTGGCCTGAAAACAAGCAATCGCAACATCACAACTGTCTGAATCCCTAAACACTCTTGACTTTCATTTGACTATAAATTTTATGATTACACCAAATGTGAATTTATGGCTGCAACTAATAACTTTTTATGCTCACATTGTTGATGCATCATGGCATCTACAACTTGTCCTTAGATGGCCGTGCATTCTGCAAGTTGAATTCTAGTCCTATTATTGTGGACGGAAAGTATATTTTTACTATTTCAATCATCAAGCTAGGAAATAGAGTTCATGAAATTTTTCATAAACATAGAAACTTATCAGATTTTGCGATGTTGTTCTATGACCAATGAAGTATAGCTTAGTGCCATCAAATTGTGAATGATTTTGATGAATCAATGGCTACTCTAGAAGTTTTTTTTGTGTGGATGGCTACTCTAGAAGTTACATATGGCATCAGACATGAGGGCTATGCAGTCGAGATGAAACATGGTAGCTACCTATAGACAGCAAACACACTAAGGATCACATCGGTATAAGCCAAATAGCAAATATTGGGACATCATTATCACAAAAACTTCAATTTTTTGCTATCTAGCATCCAATTAGGTTGGTATTGAAAAAATCCATGTTTTGTTTTCACAAAATATGCAATCATAAAAGGTAGATTTTCATATGTAAATACTATCATGTGCGATCACAAAAATCCATGGATTAATATTCAGTGAGATTGGACTGAAATCTATCTGAATCCCTACGCGCTTGATTTTTATTTGGTTGAATATTATGGTTACATGAGATGTGATTTACGGTTGCAGTTAATAACATTTTATACTGATATGGTTGAGGCATCACCCCTTCTACTACCAACTGCCCCTTAGACGGCCATGCAATTTGCAAGTTGAATTCTAGTTCTACAATTTTGGACAGAGTAAATTTTACTATTTGAACGGTCATGCTAGAAAGCAAAGTACATGACATATTTTTCATAATCATAAAAACTTCCAACATTTTGTGGCGTCAGTAGTGTTCTAGTTTTTACAGCCCGCGGATTTGTTAGTTCGGAGATTCCTTGCATGAGAAGGAAATGCGTGAAAGGCACCAAATGAATAAATACAAGATTCCTTGCACCAACAGTCACATTTTGACCAGAAAAACCTTCTCATGTAACAGTAAAATATTATTTGTTTTATGACCACTACCTTAAGTAGTACAAAATCAACCATACGAGTGTAAAAAATAAATCAGATTTTATACTCTAAGCCTTCCAAAAACAAAAAAAAACACTTGTTGACACCTAGAGCCATCACGAAGATGCAATTCTTTCGAGAGCGCAAAAACCTAGTCATTCGATTGTAAAATTGGTTTTATTATTTATGATTCTATTATAATTTGGATGTGTATTTTATTTTCATACAAAAAGGTATTTATGATTTAAAAATCTGTACATGACAAGGACATTTTGCGATGATTTTTGTTGGTATTCATGATTTAAAATTTAAAATATTTAACATTTGTAACACATGTTGACAGAAAAATCCATCGAGATGATATAAATCCTTCCAAAACGCGAAAACCAGTAGTTTGCAATTTGAAGCTCGACCTTCTTGTTTTTATCAACGGCAACCAATCAAATATATTAATCTACTTCATGATTTACAATCTGAATAGAATGATTTATTTAGTAGATGACCAATAAAATTTGAATCATAAAAACCAAATACATATACTATTTAGTCAATCGTGCTTGACTGTGATCCTAGACACCAACGTGTGCTACATTTGCTACTTGAAACATAGACTGTATCCATCCTGTGAAGTATCACCCTTTGGGGCTGTTGGTTGTGCTTCTGTAGAAGAAGGTGCGCACGCGAGAGCACGAACACGCTGTGAAGCCGGCAATTGTCCCATCGCTCGAGCGCAGCAACTACTCCACGAGGTTCTTGTCCTAGCTTCCAAGTCTCTACAAGAACACCTGATGTTTTACAATACTGAATCATGCATACATACACACAGTGCGAGATTCCCACCAGGAGATGACGCGCCAACGCTTTCAACGGACAAATTCGGCACTCGTGCGCGTAGCCGTCCTGCTTGACACGAAGACCACCGTAGTGCTTCGATCCTCGTTCTCTGCCAGACTGCCGCACACAAAATCCAAGAAACGGATTAGGTGGCAAAATGAAAACTACAATGCAAATTAAATGGCCAGAGTCTTACCGAGTTGTGCTGCTCCGTGCCGTGCTCCAGTCGTTGCAAGCTCCAAGCATATCACCGGCCGCCGGAACATCCTCGCGGATTGTGGTGGAGACCTAGGAGAGTGAGAATGAAAGGAGAGAGAAAATATGAGAGATGAGGCAACGTGTTCTGAGGTACTACATAAACCTGGCGCATCTTCTTAATTAAGGAGAGAGAGAATGAGAAATAATGGTGCGGCTGGCGCTAAATTGGAATGAGTTAAACCATGCCATAATTTCCCTGCCCCAAATCAATGCTTTCTATAATAAAGCACCTTAATTAAGAAACATTGACGTATGTTGCATGCAGCCATGGATGCATTGGTCCATTAAAGCAACAAAGCTGGGTCGGTTTGCAACCGTATGTGACTGGGGTGTGAAATAATATTTCACACCCCAGCCAGATTCCACCAGACGACCCAGCCCAGCCATATATACATGCATCCACCGCCGAGCCAAACATGCATGCAGCTCATTAGCCATCTAGTCTTAATTAACGGCTCCATTAATAGAAAGAATTGATTGCGGGAAATTATTGCTGGTTAATTCATTCCAAATCAGTGCAAACCTTACCATTATTTTACTCCCTTTCCTTTCTACTCCCTTTCCTCTCTCCTCAAATGCGTGAGATTTCTTTCTGAGATGACGTTGCCATTTCTCATATTCTCTCCTTCCTCTCTGTCTCTCTCTCCCCTCAACCAAGGGTCCAAGACCACTATATGCGACTATGTTCAGATGGCCGGTGGTACTCTTGGGGCACACGACGACGGACGGGAGCACGGAGCAGCACAACTAGGTAAGACTGTCGTGGCCATTTTCCGCATCGCCGCTCTCATTTCGCCGTCTGATTGCTTCATGGATTTTTTGCGGCAGTTTGAAGGAGAATGAGGAGCACTACGGTGGTGTTCCAGTGAAGGACGACAGGTCATGTTGGTGCTGACTTAGTCCGTTGAAAGCGCTGGCACGTGTGTGTGAGTGACGGAGCACATGGCCGTTGTTTACTCCAGCCGTGATCTAGAGTTTTCTCGTATCCCTGTTAGCTAGTGCCTCCCTTGCAGCATGGTCGCCCGGGTAGCGTGTTGGAAGTTGAAACTACGCAAAAAAAGGGTAGCATGTTGAAAGGATCTCATCAGGACGAACCAGGTAAGCAGCGTAGTCCCCTTGACTAGATTCGTGTCCCACCCGTCGATGTGTCCGATCCCTCAATATTTTTCTGATGCTTTTTGTATTTTGTGTATAACAGCATGGAGAAGAGCAAGCCAGCAAGGTAGCCTCGATATATATTTGAACGAGCACTTCAGAGGTCAAATTGATTCGGCGCCATGTCCATGTACCTCGCATAGGCTGCCGATTGCATGCGTTGTCGCCAGTACTAGAAGCCTCGTGGATGCAAGCATGTCAGATCCTTGTTTGCGTTCCTCACTTAGGGCCTAATCCTCAAATTTGAACTCCCAATTTTATGATTGGCGTTCAAGTTTTTAGTTCAAATTTGATCTCACAAATGTAAAATATAGTCATCTGACTAGCAAAATACTTGTTGCTTGTGACCGCGATCATGTACATTAATAGCAAAATTTACTTAGCTTTTATGATTGAAATCATTTTGTTGTTGTCAATTGTTCATGTTTTCCCTATCACAAAATCTACAGATTTTGCAACTATGTTGTCCATAATTTATGACTTCACGAGTGTAAAAGGCATTCAAATTTATAGTTTTTTACGGTCAAATAATACAATGATTTCCTCACTAGTGAATACATGTTCAATATACAAAAAAAATCATAAATTTGAGTGCCTTTTACACTCGTGCACTTGCATATTGAATCATGACTATCACACATTGACGCATGTTGTTTGATTTTTCATTTCTACGGGCTTTGAACATAAAAAAAGAACAATATTTTGCTGTCCCACGAAAAAGATTTTATGGTCATAATGATGCCGCAACCATATTAGTAGAAAATGTTATTAACTGCAACCATAAAATCACATCTCATGTAATCGTGATATTCAAATCAAATAAAAATCAAGTGCGTAGGGATTCAGATAGCTTTCAGTCCAATTTCGCTGAATATTAATCCACGAATTTTTGTGATCGCAGACCATAGTATTTACATATGAAAGTAATACCTTTTATGATTGCAACTTTTGTGAAAATAAAACATGGATTTTGTAACATCCCACTCAAATTTAGTCCCTGATCAAGTTACTAATCTCAATTAGTGAAAATGATCAAGAGAAATCAAAGTTAAATGAAAAGGAATTCAAAATCACTTCAAATTTGGGAAATTTCTTTCAAACAAGCATTTGAACTGCAACTTTAAAATTTTCTTTATAAGTGGACCCAAATGAAAAATTCCACAGCATCCAGGGGCTAAAATAGAATTTTGGAGATTTTTGGAGATTTTTCTGCAAAAATCTAAAGGGTCAATTAAATGCATGAACCTTTTTCAAACTTTAACTTTGAATGAATTTTAGTGTGAAATCCAAGCCGATTCAGCAAAAGTTCCAATTGACAAAGTTGTTCCTCTCACTGAAATATTCCAAACCTGAGTTTTTCGTGATTTTTGGAGCTCGGGAAGATCGAATTTAAATCAAATCAGTTCAAATCGAGGAAAATTCCAGAAATTCGAAAAATGGAAAAAGGTCACTGTAGCCGCCAAGTGTCGCCGCCGGCGACGCCTCCTTCTCTCACTGCCCATTCCGGCCGCTGTGATCGCCGTCCTTCCCGTACGAGCGGCCTAACCTCGTCCTCATCCATCTCCCCTCGTCCCTCGGCCGAGTCGTCGTCAACCCGTCGCTCACCTCGCCCAGAAACCAAGCCGCCATTGTCGCCGTGTGAGCTCACCGCCGCGCCGCCGCTCCGCTGTACTTTCCGCCCTGAGCCCAACAGCGAAAAGCTGTGCTAGGAGCCCCTCAACCACCCCCGCAACGCAAACTTCAAGTTTCCCCACTCTGCGGCGAGAATCGCCATGGCCGCCGCGACGACCTAACTCATCGTCGACGAGCAATTCGTCTTCTCCGGTGAGCCAATCATCGATCACTCGCTTGCATAGCTTCCTTATACTCTCACGCACTCGCTGACGTGAGCTTGACCGATGTTCAACAGCAACATCGCCGGAAACCATCATCTTCCCCGCCGCCGTTCACCGGACCGCGCCGCCCCTCCGACGAACTCCGCCATCCGGACTTCCTCCACGTGCGCGCGTGCTACGGTGAGCTTCCCCATCACCTCGTGAAGCTCATGCGCGCCCTAGCTCGCCGCCTCGCTGCTTCACCTCGTCGGAACACCGCGCGCCGCCGCTCACCGCCGCCGCCATCGCCGCCGATCCTCCTCCCCGGTCGCGCGCACGTGTTCGTCAGTCGCGCTAGAGTCGCCTCGATGTCCTCTACTCAGTTCCGCTGACCTTTTCGTGGAACTCGCCGCCGTTTAGCCGGAACATCGCCGTCGCCGCCGCCGCGTCGCGCGCGCCCCGCCATGCCCTGGCACTGCTACAGTGCCACGTCGTCTTTTTCTTTTATTTGAATTATTCCAAATTTTGGCCAAACTTGTAAATTCGATAGAAATTCGTAGAAAAATCGTAAAAATGCAAACTCAAGTGTTCTGGAATCCTTGAAGTGAGAGCTATCCAGTGGTACAACATGAACATCTGGATTCTTCTCAGTTAAGTTGATAAAATTCAAAGAAGAGAATCAGGAAATAAATTCTATAAAAAGATATGTAAGTGCAAAAATTCTAAATTTTGGCATGCACACTCCTAATAGGTTCCCTGAACATCCCACCAAGTGGCATCTTGAAATGCATCTTCTTTTGGGAGTAATTTCATTTTGCAGTTGCTAGGAAAATCTTTTTATTGATTTTATTCCTGCACCTTTTTGCACCAAATTTTGGGTATGTTACTGTACCTAGGAGGAAGATGCTAAATAAAAATACAAATGTAATTTTTGGTCTTCCAGAACCCTTTTTAACGAATTTTAGAAGAAGATCTCTTTTACGCGTACGGAAATTCCTAAATCCAAGTATTTTGTATAAATCACTTTGGACCAAACTGCAAAAAACTTAATGAATGGTCCTGCCAGCATGTTGCCTTTGCATCATATCATCGCCATGTCATATTTGTCAAGGAAGTTCCGTGAACTATCTTTGATTTTGTTTCTGTTGTTGCATTCATTTAGGAACCGACGCCGGACTCGAGGACGTGGAGATCGTGACCGAGGAGACCGGTGCTGACTTGAACGTGCTCGAGTGTGCTAACCACCAGCCCCAAGGCAAGCCCCGGTGCACTCCCATATTTACAAAGTTTTATACTTTCTCACGTGTATTTCGAGTCATGAAATGTGCATTACGTATAGGACTTGATTGAAAACCTAGTTGCATGTATCTCCAGATATTCCTATGGGTTTGGTTAAGTTAAGTTCTACCGCTCGTTAGTTTGCTATGCTTAATAAAGTAGTGTCGTCGGTAGAATATCGAGTGGTATGGAGACCGCTCGGTGTAAGTGGGGTCGGATTTACTTTATGTTCTCACATGATGATGGTATTGAATTTGAGACCGAACGGGGAAGTTCATGTGTAGGTGGAGGTGACAAGGCTCGCCTTGTTCGCCATAGCCCCGTTTGTGTCGGTTGAGGACCGTTCGTTGTGGCCCCGCTGAGCAAGTTTGAACAGTACCGGATGCATGCTAGGAGAATGGGAACTAGTAAACTTAGTAGCTCGATGTTATATTGTTGGACGGGGCCCCACCTCTCTTTTGGTGATGAAGATGGTATGGTGGTTGCGGGTATGTGTTTGAAGGGAGGGTGCACGGGCGAACCACGGTTAGACCCGGCGTGGCTATCGCGTGGGGAGACGTGTACTCGGGAGAGGTGACACTCGGACCGGCTTTATGATGTCTTGTAAAAGGTTGCCGTGCGTAACTCCTTCGAGTAGCGTACGTCGTGTATTCGGGTTTCGCCTGCAGGTGTAAATCGATTCGAATCGCCGTCCCTCGCGGTTATTGAGTACCACTTGTTCACTGCGTCACATCGTAGTAAGAAGTGCACATGATGATGTTTAAATGATGTTGTATTTCAATTAATTGTATTGCAAACATGTATTGCTTAGTTAGATTGCTAATATTTACCTTTATGCAAGAACCCTCTTAATTTTGGCTAAAACATGAAAATAAGGATCAAATATTAGCGTCGTTTTTGCAATTAAATTTCAACCCTTGGTCAACCCCCTGCATATTAGAAGTCGGTCTTAGATGGCCAATTTGACGGGTAAGACTTGCTGAGTATTAGTTGCTCAGGGTTTCGATGTTTAAAACTTTACTGCAGGTATTCCTGATTGCAACTTCTGCGGTTGCTGTGGAAAAGTAGTGTGGGAAGGAGAACCGCCCAAGGATTGGTCCATTGAGTGGGTTCCCTCTTCTCCCCGCCAGGAGCAAGGTGACTGAGATCATGTCTACGGGCCGGACATGGTTTCATTGTATATATGTATCGTCGGGTATTTCGCTTCCGCTCGTGTTTGTAATCGAATTTCGAACTCCTTTTATTTAAAATAAATCGAACTGCGAAACGGAAATCTTATGTTAAGTATGGAACCAATGTAATAACTAAACTCAATGTAAAATTATTTTAATTATGCTTATATGTGTGGTCTATACGTACTTGCTTCGCCAAGTATTTCCCGATTAAGATCCTGGTTAGCTAACCCCTCATGGATTTGAGGCGGGATGCTACAGATTTTGTCTGCCTCTTGCATAAATACAAGTTTTAGGGTGCGCATGAAAACTTTTAGAGGAACACTATGAGCATTTTACCCGCAAAAAAAAAGTGAACACTATGAATGTAAAATGCAAAATCCAAATTTAGGAATTTGAACGTCCATCTGCAAAAGGTTGGAAATTTAAAATTTGGCGATGATGACATGAGCATAAAACTAAAAACTTTTGAGTGCAAAATCTCACTACACTTGATTGCAAAAATGTATGATTATGAGTTGTAGGGCCAGGGAATAGAATATTTGCAGTTGCGCAAAAGGGATTTTGTGACCCTAAGAGCATAAAAACCCCGACGAATTTTGATCTGGATAATTTAGAAAAACATGATTTGGACACATGATTACGAGGTGCTTTTTGAATCATTGCAAAATCTATGGATGATTGGATTGAAATTTTGTCAATTTCGAGAAATAAAAAATGGTACGGTTTGCACATATGAGCATAAAAAACATGATTACTTATTAAGCAGAGAATTTGGAAAATCATAAATCAGATGTGTCAGTATGAGATAGCTTGACCCATGACCATAAAACATGACACTTTCTAATTGCAAAAAATATAGATGATGAGATTGTTCCGATGGAAAATATTTTCAAACATTTTACAGCTAGAATAGATTCAGTTCAAAAATGGTTTTCCATTGTGTGTGATTGTAAAATATTACCCAGTGAGATCACAAAAACAAATATATTGCTATCATAAATTGTATTTAAGAAGTATTTTTTGTGTGATTGGAGTAAAGAAAGTATTTTTCGTCCAATGTCACCAAATGGGCTAGCATAAGTTTATTTGCTCAATTGTAAAATATGTTCATGTGGATTAGTAGTATTTTGTGATCAAGCCGTGTTCACAACAAATGAATTGTACCCTCAGCGCTTGTTTTTTTTTTTTTCTTTTTGAGAATGAGGCCAATGCTTAATATTTCTTGAGATCAATATTTTCTATAAAATCACAAAATAGAACAGTTTTTTAATCAAAGGACTGGGTTTTTGCATTTTCAAAGGAATTCACATGATCGCAGCCAGTGGTCGGATATGATGAGTATAAAGTGTTATCGGTTGTGACTGGAAAATTGTACTTGTGTAGCCAAAATACATGGTTATATGCTTTGTGAAAAATTGCACTTACAATAACCATCATCATCATCACCAGTGTCTGGGTCATCAATTAGTAGGAAAGTATATGTCATCAGGACTAGGAGCCGCACATGACAAGTATAAAATTCTATGAGTTGCAACCATAAAATTGTATTAGTGCGACTGTAATATTATCAACTAACATCTTTTTTGTACTCAGCTCGTAATAATTTGCTGCGGTCACAAAAACTTGCATGTAGTAGTAAAAAAACATATTGGGGTCATGATTTTTGTACTGAAAACAAGCTTGGTCGATGCCAGGTCGTAAAATAAGTCTCAACATTTTGGTAATGAAGAAACACGACAGCCATTTTTGTTGTTTCATCATAGTTGTCTTTACGATCTCACATGTTTTTATTATTTGGCCCCAGGTTAATAGGACGCTGCCAGCCAGGTGCGGCTGGAATTAAACAACAATTAATTACAGCAATTAACAGGTGCATTAACCATTTCCTAATTGAGCATGCCCGCATGAATGGTGCGGTGGTTGTCTGGGTGCAGTTAAATTGCTTCTATTGGCAGGAGCGCATGCATGCATGGGTGGCTCGGTGGATGGGCTAGAGTGTGATATAATATTTCACATCCAGGGTGTGAATTAGCGCTGCCCTATATATATATATATATATATATATATATATATATAATAAAATTTGTCACTAGATAGCAACAGTTCCATATAAATTTTTAGTTCTACTGTTGATAAAATAGGATGATCTTTGCTGCTGAAGAAAATACACATTTTTAATATATATTCCCATAAACAAATATTTCGAATTTTGATCTGAAACTTTGCAGAAGACACACTTCAATTAATCAGCTGTAATCAATGGGCTGTAAAATGCAGGTGGGAGGAGAATGCGGCAGAACTACTTCCAGAATACATGAAGGGTTTCTACGTGTACTTTGTGAGGACATTTGATTCGCTTGAGGATGAACTAGGACCAAACAAAAGCCATTGGGTGTTTTATTTAAAAGAAGTGGCAAGTATTGTATTTTATCTTAAGATATTCACTACATACCCGAAACCCTCTGTTCAACAATTAGCATTGCTAGACAATTATTTTAAATAATATTAGGAATTCACATATTTTTGCATTTAATGCAGTTGAAGATGTTGGTCCGGGGAAACTCTAAGGAGATAAAATGGCGTGATGAACATTACACTCCAGAAACAATCAATGAACATCTAGAACTTTCAGGAACAACTGTCGGGGCTTTTCAAGTAGCAGTTTCTTCATTTGTTGGGATGGGTGATATTGTAACAACGGAAATTCTTGACTGGCTTTTGACATCATAATAAGTTTATAGTTTTTCCCGGCGGGGCCCACGCTTCTACTATTGATTACTGTTACCCTGTAGCATCCAGGGTGAGCCGTCGGATTGTTCATGTGCTACAGATCAAAACCGTTCGTTTCTCCCAACTCTGCCTATGCCCAGCTAACACGGTTGATGTACGACTAGCCCCTTCCCGACTCTTCCCGTCAGTATCCTCTCTACCTCTTCCCGATTATTCCTCCGCCGCACCCCAAACAAAATCTCCGGTGATCTCCCATCCCGGCGGCGCTCCACAAGCACCACGCCTCCCTTGGTCCGAACGTCGGCAGCTCCGACGATCCTCACACCCAGCAACCATTCACCGACCACCGCACCTGCCGCACGACGCTTCCAGCCTTCACGACTCCGGTGTAAATCAATCTGGCGCTGCCCATCCCGGTCTTCCCTACTGCAGCGCCGCTTGCGCCAGTGATCTCGAAACGGAGATAGCTCTGGGCTGTGGATTCAACGGGTGGCATCTGCAATCAGCCAATCACGGAGGCTGCTGCCCTGTTTCTCCTCCAACTGCGATTCGGATTCAACTGGCGGCATCTGTAATCACGGAGGCTGCCGCTCTGTTCGTCCTCCAACTGCGATACCCAGGTCAGAAAAAGAAGAGTTAACAAGTATTCAATTGCATTGTTAGGGTTAGCTTAATCACGGTTTAATTTTGTTGCTGTCGATTTAATTCCCTAGGAAATGAATTACAAACCACTAAAGTTCAGTGTATGCTCAGGGAAAAATGCATGTCCTGTTTCATACTTGGATGTGTCCGCTTTTCAAATTGAGATTCTACACCAGTCTCCTTTCTGATGCTTTATCATTTCAAACCACTAAAGTTCAGTGTATGCTCAGGGAAAAATGCATGCCCTGTTTCATACTTGGATGTTGTCCGCTTTTCAAATTGAGATTCTACACCTGTCTCTTTTCTGATGATTTATCTTTGCAGTTTAGCTTTCAATTTGACCACTGTGTCTAAATGCTTATCATTCCAAAATCCAATAAAAGATAGGTAGATCGCCTATATTTATGCTGCAGTTGTACCCATGCCTGAACTTTCTTCAAGGACAGACGCTAATCCAAGATATAGACACCGGCTGTTAATATTATATTTTTCTTTTTGCGACTAGAATTTAGGAAACATCTGCTTGCTTTACAGGTTAAATTATTTTCATATGTTTTGGTCACAGATTTATAACCATGTCTACATCTTCATCAAGATCACCATTTCTTGGAAGATGTAAACGAAAGCAACGTGCGTTGTTTCTTCTCAGCTATTATTTTGTTACTACAATCATACATCTATTGCCATCATAGAGAACATCTCATTTTTTTTCCCACTCAACAGCCATTTCCATTCAAGATGATGGTGTATCACCAAATGCAAAATCATTTTACCATGATGCCGACTTCCCTGCCAGTTTCCATTCGGTTTCTAGGCGTTCTGTTCGGCGTCATTTATTGCTTCAGAGTTCTGGTATAGTTATTTGCTTCTCTTTAATTTTCCTCATGATAATTTGTGTTTTATTATTACAACCATATTTGGAAAACTAAAATCAGAAACGATGTAAGTTGCTTGGTGAATTCAGATTATATTTTACCATTCTCTTTCTTTCTTATTAGAGTCGCATCAACAAGAGCTAACACTTATTCCTCGAGAGCGTCAAAAGCGTGCATTATTGGAAAGCACCGATGATTTTCCAACAGACTTTCAGTTCTCATCCAGTCGTCATGTCCGTTCCCGCCAGCTACAAAACTCATCTGGTATATGTTTGATTTCCTAATTTTCTAGCTTTGTGGATGATTTGTGCATTGGCCATGTGGTTTATACATGTATCCATCACCTTAAGCGCACTTTCATGATATGGCTATATTTACCTTTAGATTACCCACGCCCGGACACTCCAACTATTGCTCAATCGGGAGAACATCGCGAATCTGCAGGAACTGCAGTCTCCAACAGCGCTCATAAACGTAAGTAGATTTGTTATATCTCTTATTCTTAATTTTATTTTATTTTTTGGCATTTTTATTCCTTGATATTCATGTGATCCTATCAAATCATGAATAAAAAAATACTGGTGCCAAAAACAAATTGATAGTATCTGATGTCAAGAACATGCTAATAATACTCGGTGTCAGGAATATCCAAATATGTAAATAATATTTCATGCCAAAGACATGTTTGTCGTATATTTGATGCCAAGGACATGGTGGTAATAGCTGATGCCAAATCTTGAAAAATATTCGTTGTAATAAATTTGGTACAAAGGACATGCTGTAATAGCTGATGCCAAGTACATGTTGAAAATATTCGTTTTCATATACATACTGGAAATATTTGATGCCAAGGAGATGTTATTATTATTTGAATGCCAATATTATGTTGATAATATTTGATCGTACAAACATGATGTTGATATCAGAAACTCTGTTGCTTATGTTGGATGGACAGTTAACAGAATATTTATATCAATGCATAAGAAAATGGCCGTTTTGTTTATTAAATGTATCAAATTTGAGGATCTGTTGTTATGCCTCTTCCTCTTGATTCTTAGATGATTTTTTTTGGGATCCCTTCTTAAGGTGATTATCACTATTTTTTTATTGCCCCTTTTGTTATTTTGCAGTAAGAAAAAGTGTTTACTCATTTATTCCTGCAAAAAAAAAATATTCTTGATGTTCGACTACGAGTTATGACTTTGGTGTTGTTTCCTCATTATACTGATAAAAAAAATCTGTGCAGTACAGTTAAACTAATGAAAGTTTGTATACCATTCGATTTCAGGAAGGAACAGCCAGGAACTGCCAAACTTGCTTTTAGAGTGATGCTTCAGTTCTCGAATTTCACTTCCCTATCCATGGAATTCTACATGTCACCCATGGTATAAAGATTCATTCTATCTTAAGTTTCTATTTTATATATGTTGTTATGATTCTTCAAATGATAATCATATATCTCATTACTTCTATTTTGCACTTCATTTTTTAGCAATTGATTCCTTCTATATAATCATATATCTCATTACTTTCAGGAGGCGCTGCTCCCTGATTTCTTTTGTACAGATATTTAATTGTTGATGCTCCATGCTGAATACTATGCCCAGTACGCTCGATGCGCAATACTTGATTACTAATAGTGGTCGTAACGGATGGATCACAATACTTAGTGATGAATAGTTGATCTGAATACAAGACATCAAAAATATGGTGATTATGTCTGCTGCCAAAGTATTTACATGGATTCATCATAGCAATGTGTATTCCATTCTGCTTTGGAAAATTGTATTTATTGAGGCTCATGTGATGCTATCTAATTATGATATACATATATTGACATGGAGAATATGATCATAGTATTAAATGAGAAGAACATGAAGCTCATGTGACTATCAGATCATGAAATACATATGTTGATGCAAAAAACATGATCATAGTATTTGATGAGAAGAACATGTTGAATTTAATACCTGTGACATGTCGATGATGCTCGATTCCAAAGAGTCACTGATTATATTGATTGTTTAATACTCGCTTAATATTTGTTACCCGGTTTAAAGCTCAATTTGTTTAGTTTAAAAAAATGTTGCTTATGTCTCTTCATCTTCCTCCTTAATTAGGTACCATTTTTACTCCATTAAATCTTGGACCGCCTTCCTGCAAATGCCGATATTGTGGTGCATTCTTCTGGTATGAGGAGCATGTCAACCGGCGTCAAAACACAACATCGCCATCATATAACAAGTGTTGTAAAGAAGGCAGCATTCTTTTATCTCCATATAGGCCACCTCCAGAGCCTTTATACAGCCTGCTGACTGGAGCAAACCCATCACTGTCAAATCACTTCTTTGAAAATATCAGGTGCAAACCTCTACTATACCTACTTTGTCAATCCATTATTGTTAGTTTTTCTTGCTGAGCATTAACATATCTTTATAATGTTAGGTACTACAATTCCATGTTTGCATTCACATCGATGGGTGTTAAAGTAATGGATTCAATCAATGATGGTCGTGGCCCACACATATTTAAAATTAGTGGTCAGCTTTGTCATCGCATCGGATCGCTGTTACCACAAGCAGATAAGCGTCCAGAATATGCTCAGCTATATATCTTTGACACTCAGAACGAAATTAGAAACAGAATGCAGGTTGCTACTTATGAAAATAGTACCTTTCAACCTAATGAAGAGATAGTTTCTGGTCTTATAGAAATGCTCAATGCACACAATCCAATTGTTAAGTTGTTTAGAATGGCACGTGATAGAATATCTAGCAACACTGATGACCGATATTGCATAAGAATTTTTGGCACACCTGATAAGCATGGTGACATATTCAGTGCTCCGGTAGCTTCTGAAGTAGTTGGCTTAGTGGTTAGTAATTTTGGGACAACCGATGTGGGTCGTGACTTGATCGTTGAGGATCACGTTGGGCAGCTTCGTAGGGTGCATGAAAATCATTGCAAATTCATGTCAATGCAGTACCCACTTCTGTTTCCCTATGGAGAGGATGGATTCCATGAGAATATTTTATATCGCCGTTGTCGGAGATCAGAGTCAATCAAAAGGAAGCATGCTACTATGTTGGAGTTCTTTGCTTATAGACTTCACGACAGAACAGATGATTTCAACACTCCATTACGTTGCAAGAGATTGACACAATCCTATATAGTGGAAGCATATTGTTGTGTGGAAGAGTCTCGATTGAGTCACTATAGAAAAAAATCATTCCAAAGCAAGTATAGATCAGCTTCGTTTAAAGAAATTCGTGATGCAGTTGCTCAAGGAGTGATCGATGGTTCTGATACTGGTCAGGTAGTTATATTACCTTCCTCATTCATTGGTGGGCCACGCTATTGGTACCAAAATTACTTAGACTGTGTGGCACTTTGTGCAAAATATGGCTGTCCTGATTTGTTTATCACATTTACATCAAACCCATTATGGTCAGAGGTGACAGAGGCTTTGGCATTCATTCCAGGACAGCATTCATCAGACAGGGCTGACATTGTTGATCGTGTGTTCCATATGAAGCTAGAAATATTATTGGATGACATAACAAAAGGCGAGTTTTTCGGTCCTGTTATTGCAGGTAATTTTCTCCATATGTTCACATTTGTTACACTTGCATGCTGTATCTTTGTGTAGCCTTGAAGGTTATTTTTTTTACTTGATTTTAGATTTGCTTCCTTCTAAATATGTGTTGTCTTTGGGCGTTAGGTTATAGCATCTACAGTTCTGTGTTTCATTTACAGAGGTTACACTTCAGTGATAAGGAACAACATATTTTAACTCAAAACTAAATATGTTACATGGTCCATTTTTTTATTTTGTTGATCCTATTAGAAAATTATATTCTTATAAACAACAATAAAGTGAGAGTGCTGAAGCATCTGATTATAAATGACATGTGCTATTTATTATTTTCAATATCATTGTACTCACTAGGTAAATTCCTGCAGTTGTATACACAATTGAATTTCAGAAGCGTGGTCTTCCACATGCACATATCATAATATGGTTAGCCGGAAAGAAATTATTAACGGCAGAAGAAGTTAACACTTTTATATCGGCACAGCTACCTGATCCTTCTACTGATCCAATAGGCTATCGTGCTGTATCAGATTTTATGATCCATGGACCCTGTGGAGACGCAAATCCATCCTGCTCATGTATGATAAATGGTGAGTGCTCAAAGTCCTATCCAAAAGAATATTATGAAAAAACAGTCATATTGCAGAATGGCCATGTCCAGTACGCTAGACCAAAAAATGGGATCACTGCTAAAAAGAATGGCATGGATGTGGACAACCGGTTTGTTGTCCCACACAATGTTGACTTATTAGTAAAGTATCAAGCACATATAAATGTCGAGAGGGTCAACAGAGATGGCATGGAAAAGTACTTATTTAAGTATTTTACAAAAGGCCCTGACTCTGCAAATATTGGTCTTCAATCTTCATCTAATCAAGTAATCAACGAGATTCAGAATTACCTTGCGTGCAGATGTGTTACACCTAATGATGCTGCATGGCGGTTGCTTCAATTCGAACTTCATTACACGGATCCTTCTGTTGAACGTCTTCCTGTTCACTTGCCTCTGGAGAATAATGTTATATATATGGAGGATGATAACTTGGAGCAAGTCTTGAGGAATCCAAACAATCGTGTCACAAAATTAACTGCATGGTTTGAAGCAAACAAGACTCTTCCTCATGCTGTTGAGTATACATATGCCAAGTTTCCTGAGAAATTTACTTGGCATAGTGCTGACAAGTGTTGGTCCTCTCGAGAGGGTAATCAACGCAAGATTGGAAGAGTGGCACATGTTGGTCCTAATAAAGGGGAGCAATATTACCTTCGTATGTTACTGCATGTTGTGAAAGGGGCAAAATCATATTCAGATATTAGAACTGTTGAAGGTGTTTGCTATCCAACATTTCAAGCTGCTTGCCACGCTTTAGGTCTTCTTGGTGATGATCGTGAATGGTCATATGCAATGACTGATGCAGCTCGCTGGGCTATGCCAAATAAACTCCGTGAGTTCTTTGTTATACTCCTCATTTTCAACAATGTGCTGAACCCTTTAGCTTTGTTTGAGGAACACGTTTCAGCGATGAGTGAAGATATTATTTATCATGTTAAGCATGGGTCAGCATCACCTTACATGCCGTCTTTGGTAAAACATGTTAGATCTTATGTTCTTGCTGAAATAGACAATCTCCTAAAAAATTTTGGATACAATTTGCAGCACTTTGGTTTACCTTGTCCCAATATAGGTGAAGCATCTTTGATCATGAATAGACTTCTAATAGATGAACAATCATATGATTTGGACATAATATCTGCAGAGGCAGCTGAACAATGTAAAATGTTAAATTCCAATCAGAGAGCTATTTATGATGCCATCCTTCATTCTGTAAACAACAGAATTGGTCGCACATTTTTTATATATGGGCATGGTGGCACCGGGAAAACATTCTTGTGGAACACATTACTTAACACTATAAGGTCTCAAGGGAAAATTGCTTTGGCTGTTGCCTCCTCCGGAATAGCAGCATTGTTGCTTCCAGGCGGACGCACACCTCACTCTCGATTTAGAATACCACTGAACATTGAAGAGAATTCAGTTTGTGCTATTAAGAAAAATACGCATCTAGCTCAACTTATACAACAAACATCATTATTGATATGGGATGAAGCACCAGTCAATCATAGACATTGCTTTGAAGCTCTTGACCGCACTTTGAGGGATATCTTATCATCAAATGATCTATCTTTGAGCAATAAACAATTTGGGGGCATGACAGTTGTTCTTGGAGGAGACTTTAGGCAAACACTTCCAGTTCTACCTAATGCAAAGAAGCATCAGATCTTAGCTGCATCAATTACACGCTCCCGTTTATGGCCTGAGTGTGCTGTCATGAATCTCACTGAAAACATGAGGCTTCGATCACCTTCCCTGTCACATTTTCAGCGAGAGCGCCTTCAACAATTTTCAGATTGGTTGCTTCAGGTTGGAGAAGGGACGGTTCCTGGATCCTCTCCTACTGACCAGCGTGATGCTTCATGGATTGAGATTCCTGAATATCTGTTGTTGCCTACTGAATCAAGAAATCTTGAAGGATTAATATCCTTTGTCTATAATGGTTCAGAATTGACCGATCCTGCTACTTACTTTTGTGAACGAGCAATCTTGGCACCAACAAATGAGATAGCTGCTGCTATAAATTCCCATATGATTTCCCAACTAACTTCAGAGGAAATGTCATATTATAGTTTTGATACAATTGATGATGATACAAATAACCGTGCAACACTTGACGCTCTTTATCCAACGGAGTTTCTAAACACAATACAAATGAGTGGTTTGCCAGAACATCATTTGAAGTTAAAGGTGGGAGTACCAATAATGCTTCTGCGCAATCTCAACCCGGCAAAAGGTCTTTGCAATGGAACTAGACTAATAGTTACCCAGCTGACCCGTTGGGTTATCGAAGGGGAGATAATCACTGGAAAGGCTAAAGGCATGCACGGGAACGCCGGCCCAGTGTACCTGTTCCTCTTCGGCATGCGCTTCATCTCCATGGTGTCGAGGTCCACATAGAACAACCGCGTCTTCTCCACCGGCGACAGCACGACGTACCATTCCCCTGCTCTGATTATTTTCGCTGGCTTGGTGAAATACTCTTCTTTGCGCTTGCAAAGACCTCGGGTCGCTTCCGCCAGCCGGATGCTGTTCTCCAGGACCCAGTCATCGTCGGAGCAGCCATGGACCTGGCTGAAGACCTCAAGGTTGCCGTCGTCCCTGACACGAACAATGCGCACGCCGTCGCCTTCCCCGGTGACGACTCGGAGATTTCTTGCATTGTAGTTCCACTTCGGGTGGTCCGGGAGAGGCATGGTGGAGAACTCGAGCGTGTGTTCGTCGAGGACCAACACCTCTAGGTCATAGCAGCCCCAGTAGATGCGACCCCCAGTGCGGCCGGCGAACTGAACGTCAGCTGAATGCGGGAGGTACACGTCGTCATAGTCGTGGCCGTGGTACCAGCCGCCGTTGCTGCCGCCACAAGTGTACACGCTGGCGGACACGTGGCCGTGCCCGTTGTATGATCCGTCTCCGGTCGACCAGCCGAAGTCATGGTGGTAAAGCACGAGGAGCACCCGAAAGTTAGTGATGCTAATGGTTCCCCACGCTCCATCTTTGTCGTCGCCGTCGCTGTCGAGAAGGAAGGCGCTGAGGATACAGACGCGTTCCTGCGGCGGATCAATCCGCTGGTACCGCCGCGTCAACGGCTCGCAGACAACAAGGTCAGGGACGATCTTGTCGGCGCCGTGCGCGCAGCAGTGGCAGTCACGCTCGGGCAGTGCCGTGCCGTACGCTTCCTTGAGGAGCAGGAGAAGGCTGCCGCGGCTGTCGACGATCTCCCGCGGCCTTCCCTCGCACGGCACGAAATCAAGGGTGTGTTCGTTTCACCGTTTAGACCTCTCTAAAATTTAACTCTAAAGAGAATTTTATTATTTAGAAGTATTAAATAAAGTTTAATGACAAAACCTTTTTACAGATGGGTACATCTTTACGAGACGAATCTAATGAGCCTAATTAATCTATGTTTTGCTACAGTAATGCTACAGTAAATATCGTCTAATCACGGCTTAACTACCCTCGTTAAATTCGTCTCGCGATTTAGAGGGGGGTTCTGCAGTTAGTTTTGTAATTAAATTTTATTTAAGACAAAATTCTTTGTGTTTAAACTCCTCTAAATTTTAGACTCTAAAACGTCGAACACGCCCAAGCGAGAGGTGGCGCCCGTCGATCCCATCTGAGATAGGGACGTAAACAGGAGCTTCCTTCGGCCAGATGTGGAACCGGCCGAACGTACACGTCGGGTATCTGTTGATGTTGTAGAAGTGCCCGATGGGTCGGGGCGGGTGGAGGGACCGGAACCGGCGGAGGAAGGCGGCGCCGGCGATGACGTGGCACCACCGCTTGCACGTAGATGCGGCTCGGAGGAGGCACACTGGCGAGTCGAGACCGAGGAGGACCGCTTCCAGGAGGTCGTCGCTGAGGTCGTCCACGCTGGTCAACGGCCCTGTCGGCGGCTGGTTCCTCTTCCTCTTGTTGGCGATCTTGCTCAGCCGCCGGCTCTCCATCGGAGTCTTAAGAAGGATTTTTTTTTTTTCTATTACGATGGAATGTAAATCGAGATCGGGTCCTATATTGAGGGCAAATCCAGTTTTTAGGTAACTTGGTGGTCTTAATACGGTGCCCCGCTAGTTCCTTCACGCACAAGCAGTTCTGTTTCCTTGCGCAAGTTTTCGGGATACGAAACAATAATATAATTGTTTATTATTTTGTCATTTTATATATATGAGTTATTTTGCAACCTGATTTTACATATGGGTTCTCCTAGGTGACTACCATTTTCCATTTTCCATTTGATTTGTCACATCAATGTGGTTATTTGCATAATAATAGTCCTGGTATATCTTGAAAACCAAATCGGTGTCCCAAATGAAAAAGTTACCTTCATTGTAGTGCACTACCAAAATATTCATTAAGCCTGAATAGTTTGGTGAGAAAAATGTCTATGAGTTCATTAAGCGCGAATGATGTTTCTGAGTATTTTTTCCAAATCGTTTTTGTGATAAAAAAACGTGGACAGAGAACTCCCTGGTCCATGACCAATTCGTCATCAGAATATGTTGGAAACACCATTGCGAAATGGCTTGCAGCCTAATAGTTAAAAGAGCCTCAGTAGCATCTAAAGTCTTGGGTTCGCGTGGCAGTAAATTTTTTAAGATTTGATGGCATTGTGGTTTCAATTGTGAGTGTGCGTGCACTGTGATTGTCTGAGTAGTTAGAAACACCGCTATATTTATATACATGAAGCGATTAGTATAACCACATTGTACGACTAAGGCCTTCTTTGGTAGGACTTCTCCAATGGCTTCTTCAGTGGCTTTCCATGTTTTCCAACCAAAAGGGGTGCTTCATCAGGTGCTTCTCTTTAAAAAAAGGAGGAAGCCGTATCCAAAAATAAGGTGAAGTATGAAGCCACAAAATGGTAGCTTCACCGGCTTCTTTTCTCTACGGCGTCCTCACCTTTCCATATTTGTCCCTAAAAATGTGGAGAAGCTGGAGGGCCAGTAGATTGTGGTGAGATACGGAGGGGACGGGCCGGAGGAGACCAAGGTGCTCGCGTGCCGGACGGTGTACGCGTGGAACGAGCCGGTGTCGCCGCACCTGGCGGCGGAGAGGGAGGGGATGACGGTGCGGGACGAGGAGGTCAGGGGGTCCGTGGAGCAGTGGCTGGTGGAAGGTGTGGTGGAGGAGGGGGAGGAGGTGTGGAAGGTGTTGGAGACAGCCGGCGGCGTCGCCAGCCCGGGCCCGTCCGGCACACTGCAGTGTGACCTCTACCGGTGCGTGCCTTTCACTGCGTGGTTCCTGTTCGGCTATCAATTTATTAAATATGCAATTTTTTGCGAAAATGTCAGTAAACATTTGTCAACAGTAAACAGAATGACATTTGGGTTTGGACTTGGTTGTGTAATTTACATTCTCGTTCGATTGGCATTTTTGGGTTAATTAATGTTATTGGTACGATGTACATTCCCTATCTGAGAATTATTATTAGACTTTCATGGGAAAAGCTGTTTCAATTGTAGGGCAACATTCTATTTGGAGATACTTGTGAAGATTATGTATGGTTGGACGGAGTTGGTGAACACTTCATTAGTCTTCCGTTCTTGTGCTTAAAATGTTATCTGTTGATTATTGTCTTGGAGTACCCCCAATATTCAACAAACTTATGCTAAAAAACCAGAAAGATCAAACAGTAATGTCGTATGGTCGAGTTTATGTTGGCACTACTAAAGCTAATTCCAAATGGCAAACGATATAAGAAAAAGGTCCATTTATGAAGGCACTTGACTACTCCCTCCATCCCAAAATATAGTGTCCATTGAGTTTTGTCCTAAGTCAAACTTTTTGAACTTTGACCAACAATATATATAAATATAGTTTTTTCAAACTAAAAGAGTACCACATACATATTCTATTGCAGGGAGCAGGTAAAGGAAATATTAATGTAATAACTGTTAGTTTCAATCAAATTAAACATACAAAAATAGTCTTGACATAGAGGTAGCCATCAAGTTCACAATAAGTTGGACTATCACCTTTGGTAAGCATAAACAATGAGACCACTGAAGTTAAAAATCATGCAATGCATGTGGTTCTAGGAAGTACACATCTTCATACAAATACATAACTTTAGACTTGTATGCAGCAAGTTCTTCCTCTTCTTCCATTGCATGACCAGTGTATGTCTTTAAGGGGAAAACTGCCTGTTAGAGTGCAGAGAGATCATATGGACTCCTCAAGAATGCATATTTTCTTGAAACAATAGAAGAGTTCCTCCAGATTCTTGGTAACTGCTTCAAAAGGTGCTGGAATTATCATCTATAAAATAAACATAATGTCACTCAGAGTCACAGACCTAGGGAAAAGACGATGAATTAACCTCAACTCACACTTCATATAACCTCACAGCATTAATTCTTCTTTTTGGCAAAGAAACTAAAATAATAGCAAAATGCCATATGAACGCATTTTTTGCAAAGTAATAAGCTTGGAAACACGGAGAACCTGCTTGAAAGACATTTTTAAATGGTTTTTAGCATGATGGTTTCAAGATTGGGAAACTACAACATATAAAAACTGAGTGATTTAAAGGTTTCTAGCATGCTGGTTACGTAGTTTTTTTACACCTAAATTATGTAGGGCATGGAAATTATTTTTATAATACAGTTCAAAGGCAAAACACTCTACAAAATAAATTTAGCGATGGGAACGCAATACAGTGAGGAGCAACCATAATATTACTCATATGATCCATACCTTGATAAAACGTAAGTACATGAGCCAAAAAAATGCCATATCCAAGAGTTGGATTATGTTCTTCATCCTTTAACTTGCAGTGGTCTATAGAAGGCTGCAAAAAAACATTGCAAAGTTATTTTGATGGGCTGTGTAATTATGATGATAAGAGACTAAACACGATGCAGTAAGGGAGAAGTATGAGGCCATGAAATTCTATTTGATGGTAATAGTTTGAGCTGGAAAAATAAAAATCTCTTTGCAAACAATATTGTAACTAAACCGTTTAAATCACAGCAAAAAGCTCGTCAGCTAAAGGTTACACTACTGTGACACTATGATCAGAGGTACAATAACCATATGGATTTTATGGATCTAGAAACAAAAATTCTCAGGGAACACAATGAAAGTAACTTTGGAATTACTCCATGCTTTTAACATAAATCTGCATGGTACCATGTATATATAAGTCGAAAACCTTTAGCTGATGATCTTTCATTTTCGTAGGGCCATTGATTGAACAGAAACTGGCAGACCAGTTATAATATTGTGCATGGAACAGAATCCTGGGCAGTTGGGCACGCTGGTTTATTTTGTACAATCCATTTTTTGTATGAAAGTGGAACACGTTTTCCCTAGTACCTGACCATGGTATTTATCATCGATTCTAGTCAGTTCATTTGTCAGTTATATGTTTCATTTTAGCAGTGCCGGGCTATTAGCCTATTAGACATCCCCATGGTCATGCCGTCAATTTACATATTTTCCTTTAGGACAGATATCAAAACAATTTTTGAATTATCCTATTATAAGTCGGCCATCGTTAGTTGCTCTTGTATGGTGCTCCATTGTGGTTTTAATTTTGAATAAATACATCGGGGTTAATTAAAAGAACAAATGGAGCTCCTAATGAACAAACAGGCTCAATCAGACAATCAGAAGCGACAGCTATTTGGGCCTACATTGGTTCAACCGCATGCATGTAGAAAAAAAAATAGAGACTTGATTGTAGCACACACCTGCAGGCTTGAGGAGACAGAGAGTCACATATCCCTGAGGTTATGGTCATCAACAGCGGCAAGAAGGGCAGGCAAGGCCGCGGTGAAGATGGAGACGCCAAGGAGCTGAATAGCCCCTCCGGCTAGCATGAAGCCAAGCTGTAGATCGGGTTGGTGATGGTGGTAAATATCTGCTGAGAACATATATTTGCCTGCTATCACAATGGCAAACATAATCATTTTCTTTTATTTACCTGAACTCATAATTTTAAGGCTATGCAAACTGGAAGTGTCTATGGATCTAAGCAGAGTAACCTTGGACTCATGATTTTAAGGCTAATGCTAATCGATTATTTCATCATGAAACTACGACAAAAAACAGACTTACTATATTATCTAAGGTGATGGCAGTCCCCCAAAATCCACCAAGTAGCCAATAAGCAAATGCATATCCTTTTGCTTGTGCAGCAACATGTATCAGCATAGGCACAAAGAACTGCAAAGGCACAGAACAACCAACAGTATGGCAATAAATTATAAGCACTTTTGTAACCACATGACTAACATTGCAAATGGCAGACGTAGTAAGAGAGACACATCTATGATAGTTGCAAAGCTGCAAATGGGTCCCTCCCTCCCTCCGTTCAGAGTTTTTGATGAGTCACAAAACCCAAATTAAAATAGATGTACAACAGGAAACAAATCATGAGCTATAACTGCTTACCTTGTGATTCGGCTTAGATGGTTGATTGTTCAATGGCTGTCCCAAAAGAGTATCAAGTTGCCAATGAGTGCAAGCAAACGATAGTATGAGTGAGAATATTTGCATTCCTGGAAAAATAATATATAAACTTAAATTAGTAACCAGAAGAAGTCTTTCAATTTCATAAAAACGTTGCTAGCATTCACTCATAAAACTGCAGTTATGCTAACAAAATTTAAATTAGTAGCCTGAGGAAGTTTTAAAATTTCCTAAAAACATTGCTACCGTTAGGTCAAAATAAAACTGCAGTTAGGCCAACTATCAGAACTGATTTGTTTTAAGTGGACAGAGAGAAACTAAATCATTACTAATGAAGTACTAACATCCTAATTTATTTCAGTAAGAATATCACGCATGCACACGGTACATCATCCTTTTAGCTCCAATCAGCAATAATGCTTTGTTGTAAATACCATTCGTTGGCATGGTTTGTTGCGACCAGAGGTACTCGACACTTTGACAGCTTCAGCATTTGACTTAATTATCCCTTACTCCGTCAGATTGGACAAATCTTAAAGAACAGACAGAGGTCTAAGCATATAGCGCATGAATAGGGACCAGATTGAGGGCACGGGAGGGAATTTGGTACCTTGATTTCTTACCAAGATGTCGGATCCCTGAATCGTCATCACGTGATTCAAGCCACCCAGGTCGAAGCATGGATCATCCCGACCCCTAACACCATTATCATCTGGTAATTCGACAGAACATCACCAAAACATACACAGGTGGCAGTCTTCGATTCGCACGCCCCAGGAGTTCCCCATCCGTGCGCGCCACACCACCGGAATCACCCCCGCTCGCCTCGCTCGCCTCAGAGCCGCCGCCGCGCCATGAGCCAGTGGGGCTCCAGCCGAGCTAGGGTTTCAAGGAGGAAGGGAAGTCGGCGAGTGCGAAGCGGAGCACGCCCAAGTTGCGAGAGGATGGAGAGGAAGCGGCGCGGTGCTAGGCAGCCCGCGGCTGCGAGGAGAAGGGCACCGAGATGGCGGCGTCGGCGGGTAGGGAAGCGTGCGGCGGCGCGGGGAGAGGGCGATGGGGAGGGAAATCGGGGCTGGGTCGGGCATGGCAGACGCGCTGCCGCGGGGGAGAGGATAAGGCCCGCTGGGGACGGCTGCGGTGGCTCCACACGAAGGCAACGGACGGCCACGATGGAGCAACTGTTGGTAGAACAGTAAAACAGTAATAGTGAACAGTACATGTGACGCGCAAAACTAAGGATTCTATATATGACTAGATGGGAACCCCGCGGCAAACTGCCGCGGGGCTAGGTTCAACTACAAAAGGTTATGAAACCCATGTTTTGTATATGGTACATAGTGAAAAGTTGCTCAATTGGTACTAAGATCATGAGTACTATGCACTCTTCTTTCCTACATGCACCTTGGATTAAATTGACATTCTAAATGAGGGTAAATCAATTGGACAGATAGGAAAACAAAATTTGAAAAAATGAGATTCAACCTCTAGATGGTGCTAGACGGTTTTTAATTAAGAAGAAATACAACCAAACAGGTACTCTAGAGATTATAAATGGGGGTAAATCAATTGAATACAACTATTTGTAGTTGCATTTCAAAGTTGCATTCACATAAGGCACTGCTTCAAGTTCAGTGACATTTCAAAGACTGCATTGACATAAGGCACTGTATCCAACATTTCAAATATACTAAGAACTTTACTCTGCATCGAGGCATTCGGTTGGGCACTTGTACGGCATCTGAAACTAATCTTGCCAGCAATACATTTCATATTGTTGAAATAGTTGGTTCTCCTCCCTGAAGCCATCACAACTGGTTCTGCCAAGACTTCATTGAGGGGTTTTTTGATGCCCTTGCTTGAGCATCATTCACTGCGTTTCTTCTGCACAGAGAATCAGATAAGCTTGTTCAAAAATATAGCAATAGGAACTGTTTCAGATTATTTGAACCGACAATGGGGACAACCCCTAATCCAATTCAGAGTCAGAAAAAAACATGTTACAGGCAAAAAAATTTGCTGGACTGTTCAATATAACAATTCTTATAAAGGGGTCATTGTTCTAAAAAGCTAACCAAGCTCCATGGCCCATCTATTTTGTAAAAGGAATATTTGGCACAATTAGAAAGAGCAGGTGAAAGGAAGGCCAGAGTTGTAGATAGTGAGAAAAAATCTGCTGTACTATAAGAAAAAGAAAGAATTATTCTTATAAAGGATCCAAGGCAGCAGAGGTTCATGCTCCAATGAATTAAAGGAAACAAAATGTTATTCTACATACTACAGGGTACAGCTGATCAGTGATCATGAAATTACTTCGAAAAATAAGAAAAAAGAGATGGCACGTTAATCATGGTTAGTACTAAATTTTGTCCGCGTATCATGGGCTGCCAACATTTCATGTTAATATAGAAAATGGCAACATATTCAGTTACCTAGAAATAATCGAAACAAAAGAGAGACCAGCAGAGTATTTTCAATGATCATTCATTTTGGGTTGGAAATCACAGTCGCCAGTTCTCCACCACGATATCACACACATGAGAACATAACCTAGTCATAAATTGCGATTGTAGCGTAGAAAACGAAAACGTTAATGTAGTATGCTTATACCGTGTTTCATATGACCTGAAATCAGCAATACCCAGGCTCTTTTGAGTGGATGAGCTGCATCCCTGTAATGTTGTGGGATACCCGACCTGAAGTGAATCATAACTAATAATATGTTAGTGCAGTGGAAACAGGAAAAAAAAAGGTATATGAGAATCCTATTTTTCTATGGTCTTTCAATTGAGAATGCAAACGTATTTAGCACCGAAACATCATATTTGAATATAAACAAATAGCATAACCCAATCACAACTTTGATTGGAGTCAGGTAAACAAATGCACGATTGATGTTAACCGATTATACTGTTTTTCTTATGAGCTTATATCAGCAGGGGTATTTGGGAGTGGATCAGTTTTGTTGCTGTGCTGCTCTTGCTTGCTGCCACAGACGGCTGCAAATTACAGAGACTCAAAACATGAGATAGAGCTAAATTGGTGTATTTTAGGGGCATGGGCATACCATAAATAACTGATACCTGAATGTAGTTTCACAAATTCGACGACGCTATTGTGTGAACCTGTTAAAACTGAATCATTCTTGTCTTTGAAGGCATATCTTGGAAGGAACCATTCTTCCCCGTTACCTGCAGGTAAGAAAATCAAGGTAGGTAAAAAAACCAATAAATATATAATAATAAATTGTATATTTCAGATTCATACGACTAGATACAAATGTTGAGATTCTAGAATATGGTGTCAGTAAAAAAAAAAAAAGATCCAAAACATGGGACAAACTGAATCAAATCGGTGGATGCTCCAAGTGATAAGATGTAAAGATTGATGGAAGATCAATCATATCATTATGACATACAAAAAGTAGTCCTAGATAGTATCAATGTCCAACATATAGATGCGCACTCAAAGGTGTGACCAATTTGAATACTGCAAGCAGCTGTAGATAGATTATATTATTCAGGACAAAACTGAGGCAGAACCATTTATACAACAGGTGCCATCCACATTCTTATTCAATCATGGATAAAGGTTCAAAATATTGTTGAAATTTAATAAATAACTGAACTCAATGGCAAGGTTGAATTGCCTCAAACCTGAAGCTCTCCTAGCCAATGCTCATCAACAACTGATTCTGCAGTTTCTTCAACTTGTGCTTTTTACATTTGCAATAGGATACAATACAAACAATCAATCAGATACTAAAAACATGTGTTCTTCTTCGAGATGTAAAAAATTAGTAGTAGAACTGACGTTATCCTAAGATGTACCAGTATTTAGTAGGATAAACAGCGTCAAAACACAGTGGTCTTATACCTGATGGTGCATCATAGTGGACATGGGAAGTGAAGGCGATGGCTGCGAACAAAAGAATAGAATATGTTAGGCAACTTACATGAATGTAATAAATCACAAAGGTCCAGTTATGGCGACAACAATAGACAATTAAGGAAATAAATGTGCATTAGCTGTGCTTAGACGTGCATTAAGAAGTAATTGCGAAGAAGATGCAGAAACATGTCTGCAAGAAGCATGGCACGACAGTGAAGCAATAACCAGATATAAGTGAAGCAACCCAATTGGCAGTCTCTAGTTTATTTTCGAAGCATAAACATCTAAGACTCTATGCAACAGCTGGAGAAGAAATTAGGAATTTAACCCTCTCAAAATAATCAGAGATACTTCCTAGTCCCATCAACCAACAACAACAAAGCCATGACAGCTAAGCCAAACAAATTTGTATTCGAATATCTAATTTTTCAAACCATATATAAATCATCAGCAGGAGACATACCACAGATTATATATGTGCACTTCCTCATACAGATGGAGCTCCAGTACGGGTCCTAACTCAAGGGCACGAACAAACAGTACTTCCCTTGGATACGTGGTCCTCCTCAGCAGGGCAGGAGACTCCTAGGAGCGTAGAGCAACCCAACAGTTGTGGAGATCGAAAGGAAAAGTACCTGGCACCGGAAACGACAATCCCAGGGGGCTGGAGGCCTAGAGCGCGGCTGACCTGGGTGTTGCCGAACGGGGTCACCGTTTGTTGGAGTGAGGAGATGCCGCGGGAGCTGCTGTGAGAAGAAGGCGGGGAATGGGGCGGTCGCCGGATGGAGTGAGGAGATGCGGCGGGCGCTCGAGGAGAAGCGGGGAAACGGAGCGGCCGCCGGTTGCAGCGAGATGTCGCGGGCGCTCGCTGAGAGGCAATCGGCGGCGCATGAGTGTGTGGAGCCGGCCTGCCGGCGCCGTGAAGCTTCTGGGAATCGGAAGTGGGAGCTCGGCAGATGAGCAGTTTATACCAGATAAAAGAATGTGCTGCTGATAATGTTGCAAATAATGTTTCATTCCACATTTCCAGTTTTCTTGAATGTCCATATGACATTCAACTACAAAGAAACATTTAAATTCAGAAGTAAAACACACCATAAAAACCATTATTGAAAAATAAATCTGCGCAGATAAAAAGGGTACCACATACATATTCTATTGCAGGGAGCAGGTAAAGGAAATATTAATGTAATAACTGTTAGTTTCAATCAAATTAAACATACAAAAATAGTCTTGACATAGAGGTAGCCATCAAGTTCACAATAAGTTGGACTATCACCTTTGGTAAGCATAAACAATGAGACCACTGAAGTTAAAAATCATGCAATGCATGTGGTTCTAGGAAGTACACATCTTCATACAAATACATAACTTTAGACTTGTATGCAGCAAGTTCTTCCTCTTCTTCCATTGCATGACCAGTGTATGTCTTTAAGGGGAAAACTGCCTGTTAGAGTGCAGAGAGATCATATGGACTCCTCAAGAATGCATATTTTCTTGAAACAATAGAAGAGTTCCTCCAGATTCTTGGTAACTGCTTCAAAAGGTGCTGGAATTATCATCTATAAAATAAACATAATGTCACTCAGAGTCACAGACCTAGGGAAAAGACGATGAATTAACCTCAACTCACACTTCATATAACCTCACAGCATTAATTCTTCTTTTTGGCAAAGAAACTAAAATAATAGCAAAATGCCATATGAACGCATTTTTTGCAAAGTAATAAGCTTGGAAACACGGAGAACCTGCTTGAAAGACATTTTTAAATGGTTTTTAGCATGATGGTTTCAAGATTGGGAAACTACAACATATAAAAACTGAGTGATTTAAAGGTTTCTAGCATGCTGGTTACGTAGTTTTTTTACACCTAAATTATGTAGGGCATGGAAATTATTTTTATAATACAGTTCAAAGGCAAAACACTCTACAAAATAAATTTAGCGATGGGAACGCAATACAGTGAGGAGCAACCATAATATTACTCATATGATCCATACCTTGATAAAACGTAAGTACATGAGCCAAAAAAATGCCATATCCAAGAGTTGGATTATGTTCTTCAGCCTTTAACTTGCAGTGGTCTATAGAAGGCTGCAAAAAAACATTGCAAAGTTATTTTGATGGGCTGTGTAATTATGATGATAAGAGACTAAACACGATGCAGTAAGGGAGAAGTATGAGGCCATGAAATTCTATTTGATGGTAATAGTTTGAGCTGGAAAAATAAAAATCTCTTTGCAAACAATATTGTAACTAAACCGTTTAAATCACAGCAAAAAGCTCGTCAGCTAAAGGTTACACTACTGTGACACTATGATCAGAGGTACAATAACCATATGGATTTTATGGATCTAGAAACAAAAATTCTCAGGGAACACAATGAAAGTAACTTTGGAATTACTCCATGCTTTTAACATAAATCTGCATGGTACCATGTATATATAAGTCGAAAACCTTTAGCTGATGATCTTTCATTTTCGTAGGGCCATTGATTGAACAGAAACTGGCAGACCAGTTATAATATTGTGCATGGAACAGAATCCTGGGCAGTTGGGCACGCTGGTTTATTTTGTACAATCCATTTTTTGTATGAAAGTGGAACACGTTTTCCCTAGTACCTGACCATGGTATTTATCATCGATTCTAGTCAGTTCATTTGTCAGTTATATGTTTCATTTTAGCAGTGCCGGGCTATTAGCCTATTAGACATCCCCATGGTCATGCCGTCAATTTACATATTTTCCTTTAGGACAGATATCAAAACAATTTTTGAATTATCCTATTATAAGTCGGCCATCGTTAGTTGCTCTTGTATGGTGCTCCATTGTGGTTTTAATTTTGAATAAATACATCGGGGTTAATTAAAAGAACAAATGGAGCTCCTAATGAACAAACAGGCTCAATCAGACAATCAGAAGCGACAGCTATTTGGGCCTACATTGGTTCAACCGCATGCATGTAGAAAAAAAAATAGAGACTTGATTGTAGCACACACCTGCAGGCTTGAGGAGACAGAGAGTCACATATCCCTGAGGTTATGGTCATCAACAGCGGCAAGAAGGGCAGGCAAGGCCGCGGTGAAGATGGAGACGCCAAGGAGCTGAATAGCCCCTCCGGCTAGCATGAAGCCAAGCTGTAGATCGGGTTGGTGATGGTGGTAAATATCTGCTGAGAACATATATTTGCCTGCTATCACAATGGCAAACATAATCATTTTCTTTTATTTACCTGAACTCATAATTTTAAGGCTATGCAAACTGGAAGTGTCTATGGATCTAAGCAGAGTAACCTTGGACTCATGATTTTAAGGCTAATGCTAATCGATTATTTCATCATGAAACTACGACAAAAAACAGACTTACTATATTATCTAAGGTGATGGCAGTCCCCCAAAATCCACCAAGTAGCCAATAAGCAAATGCATATCCTTTTGCTTGTGCAGCAACATGTATCAGCATAGGCACAAAGAACTGCAAAGGCACAGAACAACCAACAGTATGGCAATAAATTATAAGCACTTTTGTAACCACATGACTAACATTGCAAATGGCAGACGTAGTAAGAGAGACACATCTATGATAGTTGCAAAGCTGCAAATGGGTCCCTCCCTCCCTCCGTTCAGAGTTTTTGATGAGTCACAAAACCCAAATTAAAATAGATGTACAACAGGAAACAAATCATGAGCTATAACTGCTTACCTTGTGATTCGGCTTAGATGGTTGATTGTTCAATGGCTGTCCCAAAAGAGTATCAAGTTGCCAATGAGTGCAAGCAAACGATAGTATGAGTGAGAATATTTGCATTCCTGGAAAAATAATATATAAACTTAAATTAGTAACCAGAAGAAGTCTTTCAATTTCATAAAAACGTTGCTAGCATTCACTCATAAAACTGCAGTTATGCTAACAAAATTTAAATTAGTAGCCTGAGGAAGTTTTAAAATTTCCTAAAAACATTGCTACCGTTAGGTCAAAATAAAACTGCAGTTAGGCCAACTATCAGAACTGATTTGTTTTAAGTGGACAGAGAGAAACTAAATCATTACTAATGAAGTACTAACATCCTAATTTATTTCAGTAAGAATATCACGCATGCACACGGTACATCATCGTTTTAGCTCCAATCAGCAATAATGCTTTGTTGTAAATACCATTCGTTGGCATGGTTTGTTGCGACCAGAGGTACTCGACACTTTGACAGCTTCAGCATTTGACTTAATTATCCCTTACTCCGTCAGATTGGACAAATCTTAAAGAACAGACAGAGGTCTAAGCATATAGCGCATGAATAGGGACCAGATTGAGGGCACGGGAGGGAATTTGGTACCTTGATTTCTTACCAAGATGTCGGATCCCTGAATCGTCATCACGTGATTCAAGCCACCCAGGTCGAAGCATTGATCATCCCGACCCCTAACACCATTATCATCTGGTAATTCGACAGAACATCACCAAAACATACACAGGTGGCAGTCTTCGATTCGCACGCCCCAGGAGTTCCCCATCCGTGCGCGCCACACCACCGGAATCACCCCCGCTCGCCTCGCTCGCCTCAGAGCCGCCGCCGCGCCATGAGCCAGTGGGGCTCCAGCCGAGCTAGGGTTTCAAGGAGGAAGGGAAGTCGGCGAGTGCGAAGCGGAGCACGCCCAAGTTGCGAGAGGATGGAGAGGAAGCGGCGCGGTGCTAGGCAGCCCGCGGCTGCGAGGAGAAGGGCACCGAGATGGCGGCGTCGGCGGGTAGGGAAGCGTGCGGCGGCGCGGGGAGAGGGCGATGGGGAGGGAAATCGGGGCTGGGTCGGGCATGGCAGGATGTCATATGGACATTCAAGAAAACTGGAAATGTGGAATGAAACATTATTTGCAACATTATCAGCAGCACATTCTTTTATCTGGTATAAATTGAGCAATAAAGAAACATTTAAATTCAGAAGTAAAACACACCATAAAAACCATTATTGAAAAATAAATCTGCGCAGATAAAAAGGGTACCACATACATATTCTATTGCAGGGAGCAGGTAAAGGAAATATTAATGTAATAACTGTTAGTTTCAATCAAATTAAACATACAAAAATAGTCTTGACATAGAGGTAGCCATCAAGTTCACAATAAGTTGGACTATCACCACGTTGTGTTCGTCTCGAAGCGTCCATCGTCCTCTCATCTGCCGAGCTCCCACTTCCGATTCCCAGAAGCTTCACGGCGCCGGCAGGCCGGCTCCACACACTCATGCGCCGCCGATTGCCTCTCAGCGAGCGCCCGCGACATCTCGCTGCAACCGGCGGCCGCTCCGTTTCCCCGCTTCTCCTCGAGCGCCCGCCGCATCTCCTCACTCCATCCGGCGACCGCCCCATTCCCCGCCTTCTTCTCACAGCAGCTCCCGCGGCATCTCCTCACTCCAACAGACGGTGACCCCGTTCGGCAACACCCAGGTCAGCCGCGCTCTAGGCCACCAGCCCCCTGGGATTGTCGTTTCCGGTGCCAGGTACTTTTCCTTTCGATCTCCACAACTGTTGGGTTGCTCTACGCTCCTAGGAGTCTCCTGCCCTGCTGAGGAGGACCACGTATCCAAGGGAAGTACTGTTTGTTCGTGCCCTTGAGTTAGGACCCGTACTGGAGCTCCATCTGTATGAGGAAGTGCACATATATAATCTGTGGTATGTCTCCTGCTGATGATTTATATATGGTTTGAAAAATTAGATATTCGAATACAAATTTGTTTGGCTTAGCTGTCATGGCTTTGTTGTTGTTGGTTGATGGGACTAGGAAGTATCTCTGATTATTTTGAGAGGGTTAAATTCCTAATTTCTCTGGAGCTCCATCTGTATGAGGAAGTGCACATATATAATCTTTGGTATGTCTCCTGCTGATGATTTATATATGGTTTGAAAAATTAGATATTCGAATACAAATTTGTTTGGCTTAGCTGTCATGGCTTTGTTGTTGTTGGTTGATGGGACTAGGAAGTATCTCTGATTATTTTGAGAGGGTTAAATTCCTAATTTCTTCTCCAGCTGTTGCATAGAGTCTTAGATGTTTATGCTTCGAAAATAAACTAGAGACTGCTAATTGGGTTGCTTCACTTATATCTGGTTATTGCTTCACTGTCGTGCCATGCTTCTTGCAGACATGTTTCTGCATCTTCTTCGCAATTACTTCTTAATGCACGTCTAAGCACAGCTAATGCACATTTATTTCCTTAATTGTCTATTGTTGTCGCCATAACTGGACCTTTGTGATTTATTACATTCATGTAAGTTGCATTACATATTCTATTCTTTTGTTCGCAGCCATCGCCTTCACTTCCCATGTCCACTATGATGCACCATCAGGTATAAGACCACTGTGTTTTGACGCTGTTTATCCTACTAAATACTGGTACATCTTAGGATAACGTCAGTTCTACTACTAATTTTTTACATCTCGAAGAAGAACACATGTTTTTAGTATCTGATTGATTGTTTGTATTGTATCCTATTGCAAATGTAAAAAGCACAAGTTGAAGAAACTGCAGAATCAGTTGTTGATGAGCATTGGCTAGGAGAGCTTCAGGTTTGAGGCAATTCAACCTTGCCATTGAGTTCAGTTATTTATTAAATTTCAACAATATTTTGAACCTTTATCCATGATTGAATAAGAATGTGGATGGCACCTGTTGTATAAATGGTTCTGCCTCAGTTTTGTCCTGAATAATATAATCTATCTACAGCTGCTTGCAGTATTCAAATTGGTCACACCTTTGAGTGCGCATCTATATGTTGGACATTGATACTATCTAGGACTACTTTTTGTATGTCATAATGATATGATTGATCTTCCATCAATCTTTACATCTTATCACTTGGAGCATCCACCGATTTGATTCAGTTTGTCCCATGTTTTGGATCTTTTTTGTTTTTTACTGACACCATATTCTAGAATCTCAACATTTGTATCTAGTCGTATGAATCTGAAATATACAATTTATTATTATATATTTATTGGTTTTTTTACCTACCTTGATTTTCTTACCTGCAGGTAACGGGGAAGAATGGTTCCTTCCAAGATATGCCTTCAAAGACAAGAATGATTCAGTTTTAACAGGTTCACACAATAGCGTCGTCGAATTTGTGAAACTACATTCAGGTATCAGTTATTTATGGTATGCCCATGCCCCTAAAATACACCAATTTAGCTCTATCTCATGTTTTGAGTCTCTGTAATTTGCAGCCGTCTGTGAATGATGATTTTTAGGGAATGTTGATATTTATAATGAGCTAAAATTGTAGGGAATTCTACCAACTTGTACTAAAAACATCGTTGGCCTTCACAAAAAGTACTCTAAAAATAAGTACCTACCTATATTCTAACTCAAACAAGGGAGTGTTGGTTTGGGTTTCTTGAGTGAAACTGTATCACGAGAGAGAGAGAGAGAGAGAGAGAGAGAGAACTAATTTGTTCCCCTTTCTTGGTTCTTCAGCCTGATACTGATTAATGCGATGATGTGTGCACGGCGTAATAATCTCATCGCTTAGAAGGGTAGCAGGTTCAACAATGTATGGTAACATGTCCTCTCCTCAAAAGCAGAGAACCTCTATGAACAAAGGATAAATCATCTCCACCGCAACCATTCACTTCAGCGGTCAGTGGACGATGTTCAGAGGCACACATGATGCTTGCATGTAGTAGTACGTATGTGTTAATATTGTGTATGCTTTCGAATGGACCCGTGGATCCAGGGGCTTAAGCCCCCCCCCCCCCCCCCCCCCCCCCCCCCCCCCCCCCCCCCACACACACACACACACCCACACCCACACCACTACAAGATATGTAATATTTACCGACAGTTCTCTTAAGGTGCCCAATAGTTTTAGTAGTCTTCATTATTTTCTAGCAAGTGGCCAACAGGTTTTGCAAATTCCCAACAATGTCATTCTCCATAAAGCTATCACCCACAGTTTGGATTACACTTAGCTAAACACACTTCAATTGTTGGCCACTAAAAAGCAAACTGTCGGGAAAGACTTCTTGTAGTGCACACACACGGGAAAATATGTTTGCTTTTGAACATGGAAAAAACCTACACTAACAAATGAACTGTCCTTGTAACATGATTAAGTGATCCAACTATCTTTAGGTCTCGTGCAAATGATTTAAAATATGAGGTCAACAAACGCTTACACCATTGAATTGCTTCACGTGCATAAAATGCGACTTCGCATTAGAAGATATAACGTCTATCCATACCACTCTCTCTACGGTTGCAACCACTCTCTAAATTCGTCCTCTAAATTGTCTAGCATGATGGTAATAAAAATGTTTATATTTTTTGTAATAATTGCAGAAACAACATTATGGCTCTCTTGCATTAAACCATCCTCTTTTGTTCCCTTTGTTCGTTGTTCTATCTGTCCGGTTTGACACAGGACCATGGGCTCCTCCGTCCGCTATTATTTGTTCAGTGCGATGATGCGTGCTTAGTGTAACCTCACGCCCGAACTAATTAAAACCCAATAGTTGTTACCGCCAACAAATAATTAACGATGCCTGGAGCTTAGCTGTTCCCTGTATCTTCTCTGTTCCACCCTTTCTCGGAAAGGAATCCGAAACTTCGCTGCCTCTGCTTTGCCATTTTCGTCCCGGTTGCTGCTGACGGTGACTGCTGTTCGGAGCCTCGCCGTACAGCGTTCGCCGACGAAGCGGCTTACGTGGTACCGTGCTTCGGAGAACGCGAGGGGTCGAGGCAAACGAGTGGTGCAGTGTACACCCAAAAAACGTTTCAGCCAACGAAACGGCTCCGTCCGACGGGTATTCTCTGCAGGTGATGTGAGGGCTAGAGTTAGATGGTAAAAATAACGTCATTTGGAGCGCAAGCTTTGATAGCGTTTGCATACATTTTACAGCTTTGATCATTATTTGTAATTGTAAACTTTAACTGGATGAGATAGGGTACATATGTTTCAATGGCATGTATACTTTGCTAGTCGGAGGGCATCCAGTAACGTATAAGCTCTCTGTTCCATCAATCAACTGATGTCAACATTTCTTGAGAAATCAAGGGATGACAGCTATTCTTCACGTACTATCAAATAAGCTCCATGCATCTAGCTTCACTCGAAACTAAGCAAATAAATTAATCAGTCTCCTGTACTTCCACATCAAAAGACGGTAACCTCTATGCATATACGAGCTAATTAGTTGTTCATTTTGTAAGCATCTTGTCCTCTGCACCTTGCATTCTGTACGATTTCCCACGCGCCATGCATATGCATATACGAGGCATATGCACATCATATTAAGAATCAATTTTATCACCCTGGACCTCTCACATCCTTGCTATTTAAATAGTCAAGCTCTCTTGCTTTTGTCTACCTAGTTATTTTCCCAATCGTCTATTCATCTGTATATATCAAAACAGGGGCAGCTCCGAAACATGCAACTCCTGTCGTAAAACCAGGCTCGAGCTCTCACCTCACTGTCCTGTTCAGCAACACATGCAGTTTTGGGCATTTTTTTAAAAAAAACTAGATGAAACCCCGCGGCAAATGCCGCGGGTGGGTGCATTGTGCCACCTGAAAAAACCACATCATAAGGAAAAAAAGTTTTGAAAGTGATATTATAGATGAGTAATTATCACTGGACACTTGGGTGGGCTGTGGGCGAAGCTATCTAAATCTACTCTGAAGAGGTGGGATAGAAGGATGCATGATATAACGTATGGATACAAATAAAGTTGTGTCCATTAATTCCAAACAATATTTTTGAAGAGTTGTCTTGCTTTGAATGAATAGTCACAGATTCAATGGACTATGTAGGTCAAGGTGCAAGGATTTACAGGTATACAACACATATGAGCTTAATATCCAGGTTGCACAACATGTTGCCTTGTTTTCACCTTCTAGAGTCCATCTCTACAGCAATGAGATGACTATTTCACTGACTTTAATTTAACGGTCAGTAGATTATAATTTCCCTTGAGTCAGTTAGAAAATTTAATTTGCAATTCGCAATCAATTGCAATCAATTGGCCTGTAACCTGTACAAAACCAAGAAGGTAAAAAACAAATAATAGAATGGTGAGGGATTCTCTGTATCTAGTCTAAAGTTCATACGTGTCTAAATGCATCTTTAGTTACAAAGTTATGAGAAGAAAACAATACCAGACATACTTGAATATGACACGAATGCAGTTTCTTCATAGAGCATAAATTCTAATTGAGAGACCCCTTTCTTTTCAAATCATTTCTTTCTTATCAGCCTATTATTGAAGAAAAAGTAACTAAATTCTCATTGGGAGAGCCTTTTGCATTCCAATCATTAATCTAATACCATTACCATCAGCAGATCCAAAGTCCACGGTGGTAATGGGTTTGCACCAGATCTTGCTGATCTGATTGGATAAGCATCTTTCTTCATCCAGCACCTCATCATCTACCTTTTATTTACTGCCACCGCTTGTCATGTCTAATATCTACAATTGACAGGAAATAAAATTTGAAGTAAAAAAAACAATGCAAATTGAACTGTCAGGTGTGACACATCTGTTGAATAAATAGAAATTTTGCAAATCATACCTGCGAGCATTGCAGAGATAACATTAAGTTAAAGATTTAAAGAGGATAACTTTTGTAGTGTTGCCTATCTCTGTCTCTATTAACGGGCCTAATAGAGACCTTGCTATAACATTCCAGAGATCATGGCTTCCGTTGCAAACCCATCACAACATCCAAGTCATTAATGTTGTTATGGCTAAAACCAATTTTGACAACCACATCATTTCACTGTGACTGAATCAAAAGGTCCATATAATCTGTGATCCTACACGAAAACGGTATCAATAAAAAAAATTAACAGCTAGAAAAGGATAGGCCGTCTACTACACAATTCAACATAACAAAGCAGTCTGCAAAAAATAATCTGTTATAGTCTTCAAGCCATTTTAGCAAATCCTCCTCTGTTATAATCATTATTGATGCATGGAAACCTGGCTCTTAGGAAGAGAGAGAAAGGAAACAACTCAAGAAACAGTAAATTGGCGTAACAGAACTGTGCAGCAGAAGGGAAAGGCAAGCATCAAACCTAGCAGTAGATGATTTTTGGTAATCAAATTAGATAACATGTACAATGTTGGTCGAGAAAGCTAATCTATTGATGGGAACATGAAGACTCTTTGATCAGTCAATTAATAAAGGAATGATAGAAAACTGTGGATACGTTGACACTGAAACTTATAATAGAAAAAATCATACAATCCGTCTGTTCACTAAAAAGATCAAAAATATGGTGTGTAATAGATCATTGGGAAAGTTGATAAAGGAATGATAGAAAAAATGGACGTGCCGTGATAAAATGTTCCAATTTATTCAGCATTGAACTGTTATTAATTTGCTCCAGCTTTGTACACATTACAAAAAGGTGAAATCAAATGAAATTATATGGCAAGAAATAAAATAAACAAAAAGAGGAACATAATAGAAGTTGGATCTGAAGAAAGAGATGTAGAAGGGGAACAGATGCTAGTACGTACCTGCTTGATGTGTCGTAGAAGACGGATTACACGGCCACCTGATCGCGGGGTGAGTAGATGTGCGAGGGATCTCTGGGATCTCGTATTGATGTGGCAAAGCAGCTGTCCGATGGCTTCATGAAGTGAACAGGAGATGGGGAGGAGGAGTGGTGGTGCACTGGCGGCTTCCGGCGAAAGTGCAGAGGCAGGGGAGGCCGGGTTCGTGCGGCGCACAGATACGGCGAGGCGGAGCGAGGAGCCCGCCGTCCTCTCTCGCCTAGGAACTGCAGTTGAAGTAGAGGAAGCATCCCGGCGAGATGTCGCCTGATTGGAGAGTGGAGGCGTCGTGCTTGGCCGCTGTAATCGGTGAGCGAGCCGTCCCGGCCGAGCGGAGCGAGGCGAGGAAGAAGAATCTGGAAGGGGACCGATGGTTTGCGAATCGTTCGCCGCACATAGTTAACGGAAGGCTGGATGAACTCGACTGACACAATCGGACGGACGATGGCAACTGCTACAGGGTAACAGTAACAAACAGTAAAAGCGTAGGGCCCGCCGGGAAAAACTATAGTCTTATTATGATATGCACATGGAAAAAATTTATATAATATGCAGAGCAATTCTAAAAAAATGACTGTAAAATTAATAATATGTGGATCAAATAAATTGACAATATGTGAATAAAATGGTAAATTGACACTATGATTTTTGGTTAACCACATACTATTATTTGAGATGACAAATATTGTCCCTTTCACACTGATCGATGCTGAAGTTATTTCCATTTTGGATAAATGTGGTTGGGGACCCATCGTTTTCAGCAGTTGATGAGATGTGTTATGGGTTGAGCATGGGACCCACCACATGGGAGGAGTGTTCTCAAAGAAGTGAGCAGAGAACAGAGCAGAGAACAGAGCCTGTGGATCATCCTGCTAGCAGCATTCGATGATGAACATAAGTTTTCTCATTCCTTCGATCGTAGACAGCTGCCATAGATCCCCCGAATAAAAAACTTATTTAAAGTTATCTCCATTATTCGATTGATTACGGGTCAACCATTCTTTCAAATTTAGAGAAAATAAGATTGGCCAAAGATTAGAAGGAATAACCTGTTCCCAAATTCCTCTTGCATGAAAGCAGTCACGTATGGCATGTAAGGTTGATTCTGCGTGCGCATAAGAAAGGTGTACAAGTTCACTAAAAACACAGGATTTGGGTGGGCCAGGTCCCGGTAGAACTCGAGGAGGATCCTCACCTTAGAGGTTTGGTCAGAGTAGCCTATTCTATGTTATAAGGGCCCCTCTGAGGCAATAGTAGAATGCGAGTCTTTATAGAGAAGTTTGTGGGGAAGTCACTTAGTTACGGCCTTTATCGATTTGGAATCGTAGAAGCAGAAGGAATGAAAGCAATCAAAGGATTGGAATACCCGAAATACCAGGGCAGAGGAGCTGAGCAAGCGAAGAGCCTCGCTGCTGTAGGTCTCCGCTATCTTCTATAGTAGCGGTGTGAGCCAAAGGATTTATTCTATAGTCCCTAGAGCTAGGGTCGGTAGAAAGCCATATTCTTGACTTGCCAAGCGTATAGACCTATGATTAGGTAACTACTTCTTTTATTCGGAGTATGCAACGGAAAGTGGGCCTCTATCTACAGATCATGGATACCTGGGCGCTAGAAAGGTTACCAAACCAGGGTTAAGTGTTGCTGTTCAAACTTCACGGCCTTAACTATCGGATGTATATGAGTAAAATCAGACATCAGTATCACACAACCTAGCGCTATCCAGATCTTTCATTGATCCAGGCGATTTTGGGAAGGACTCCGCATTCTCCCTCAAAAGGCCAGGCCTTGAGTTTCTAGCCGACTCATATAAGTGAGGGTGTAAATTGAGTTTAGGTGACGTATCTTTCTCTCTGATGTTCTCTGTGGTCTCAAAGGATGATCAGTCGGATAGCGACATTGGTAAATAAAAAGAAGAAGTTTACACGCCGGGTGCATACTTCAGTGCCACTAATTAGCGACTTTTTATTGGCCCTTTACCTACACCATATAGGCCGTTGGATTACATAGAATCCCATTGGCGAGTTTCAGACAGCTAGTTCCGAGAATGAAGTTAAGGATTCTTTAATTGCCTACGGGCCGGAGTTCGCTGTAGAAACTCTCAGGTTTTTAAAAAACTTCAGTGGTTTCGAGAAAGAATAATGTCGTACTCCATTTCTGAAGCACTAGTGTTTACCGTATCAGTCTCTGGATCAGACGTTGATACAAGCACTTACACAGAATGTCATCACAGAGTCATCACTTACGTAATATTACAAGTTTCATACAAGCCTTTTCTTACAGAAAGGTCTTACAACAACGGCCAACGGCCTTACACTTATAACAGACATCACTTCAACAAGCTACTAAAACAGAACCACTTAAACACTGCTACAGCGGAAGACAGAAGCGAGACCACTCCTGCAGGCATCTTGAGTGCGAACGGAACCCTACTCTTCATCTTCATCATCTTGATACTTGTACTTGGAATCTTCATCTGGATGATTAAAACAAGGGTGAGTACATAAGGTACTCAGGAAGCCCTAACAAGAGGGGTATGTATATGCAAGGGTATAAACAAGGTATAGGCTAGGGGTTTATCATATCGGCGGAAAGCTAATTTTATGCAAGGGTTGTTTGGAAAACAAAACAGTTCACAAACTACAGTCAAGATTATCAGTGGTATTTAGTGGGGTTTTTGGCCCTGGAGGAGATGTGGTCATCCCGCCAGTTCCCAAGTTTTAATGCTGGCAGGAAATCAGCGCACGGTTCCACACCGGAGTATTCCAAAAACACACCAAGGGGGTAACTCACACCGTTATACTAATTATTGTGTGGCACAAGCTTTCGCATTGTCCAATACCGTGGAACATGGCTATTCGGATAGGTTTTAACTCTGCAGAGGTTGTACACAGTTCCCCACAAGGTATACCAGCCCTCCCCATCGTCATAGAGTGGACAGGCATACTAATGGTCCCGTACCTACTTGGTGTCACCACGGCACCACCGTGAAAATACACCGACCAGGGGCTTCACAAGTATCATCTTCATCATGTAGAAAGGCCTGAATAATTACCATATGCCGGATCCCGACGCCTGCTACATCGGGTCTTCTCCTGGCTTTCGCTGCAACTCCTGCGCTCCAGGTGGGTACCGGGTGAACACTATAGTAGGGTGTGGTTCCAAACCTTTCCCATTCAAGGCATGTGATTGTACGAAGGGTGCTAGGCAAGGCGGCACATGAACCGGTCCTTATACGACCGGAGCAGGCATCTTCAATAGCTATCCTCATAGAGGACTCGCATCCCAGAGATAGCCCTCCCCACTGAGGACTACCTCACCTGTTCCCGCCAAGTAATATCCCCACTATGGGTTGCACATTTATCACTAGTATAAATATACCATCCCACATTTCAAGTTCACACGCACTCCATCAATCACACACACCATTTTACACAAAAAGCATGTATAGTAAGATTAATTAAATACACCTGGTAACAAGTCCTAAGCAGCATGTCATTCCAACATATCATTAAAGTATTAACGATAGTTGATCCTAGGTTTAACAATGGAATTAGGGTAAGTAATATCAAGGAATGGCAATCAATAAGTACTTAGGATCATACTAAGCATTTAAATCACATTTAAATATCATGCACATTTATTTATGAACTGGGCTCTATATTGGATCATTTGCAATCATAGGGTCAATATGATCAAAGGGGTTAGGACTTGCCTTTCACCAAAATCTTCTTCTTCAAGTCCTCGTAATCCAAGTCTTCAACTCTTCCTCACAAGCTTGATCGTCTATGGATTAAAAGTAAACAACGATTGAATAAAACTAACAATCAAACAATTACCTATCAAGCAAATAACCAAATGAAGGCCAACAGAGGCCAAACAACAGAGGGTTATGGAACCAACGGATAGATCATGAAATGTGATAAATTTTGGCGCAATAATCGTTAAAATCGGAGCTAGGCTGATGGAGATACGGATTTTACACGATTGCCAGGTTGGAAATAATTAGGATTTAAGCTAGAGATTAAGTATAGCCAAAATCCTAATTAATTTAGAGTAACCAAAGGCTGGACAGTGTTTAGAATAAATTCTAGTATTTTCTAGAATTTTATGGGATTTTTCTTATATAGGAAAAGTGCACGAAAAGGTTTCTGTGTGCATAAGCCGTGTGAACCTAGCAGTTTTTGCCCATGTGTTAGGCTGACCGATGGGCCCAACAGGGCCGGTGCACTGCAGGGCGCTGTTTTGTGGACTCAGTCCACGTGCTTGGTGGACCGGGAGTGCGCGTTAGAACGGTCCATGGTGCACCGGGTACAGGGGCGCGCGGGCTGACTTAGCGGGGCGACCGGGTCGCACGGGCCCACGTGGCGACGTGGCACGCCACGTTGGCGGCTGCGGGACGCGGTCAAAGGGCGCCAGAATGGGGGTACGCGCAGCGGCGCTCGACGGTGACTCACCGGAAAACTCGACGGCGGCGGCTACAAGCGGCAGAACGTGACGAGATGCACACCTACGGGCTCTATGCGGCGCGGCGAAGCTTCCAGGGCTACGCGTCGACGTCACCGGCGAGTGGAGCGGCGGCGCGCACTCATCGGAGCTCGACGGCGCGGCAGCGTGCGAGCGGGAGGCTCTCATGTGCGCGCATGTGCGAGAGCGTGTTGCCGAGGACTTGCGCGCGAGTGTGGGGAAGCGAGCAACGCTACGCGTTGACAACGGCGCTGAGCGAAGCGGCGGCGCGGGCTCGCCGGAGACGGGCGCGCGGCGACGTGCGACTGGGAGGGCGCATGCGTGTGTTCTTGCGTGTGTTTGTGTGGCCGTGCGCGTGCCCGTGAGTGCTTCTTGTGTGGCGTGCACCTCGACGTGACCGGGCGTGGCCGGGAAGGTCGCCGGCGACGAGGTCGCGTGGTGACGATGGGCGGTGCTCGGTGCGCGGGCAGTACGAGTGCTAGAGAGGGAAAAAGAAGAAGCGCACAAGAGAGAGGAGAGGGGGGCGAAGCTCACGGTGGCGTCGGTGGGTACGATGAAGGCGGAGGGGCTTGGTGACGTGCCATCGACGAGGTGAGGTGGCCGGAACCCTAGCTCATAGTCGACTCCGCCGCTCCAAGGCTCGGCTACGCAAAGGAAAGGCGAGACAGGGTTGGCAACGTCACGACGACGCCAAGGAAGAAGAAATAGGGGCGGAGCTCCACTGTTGGCTCGACAGGGAGTCGCCGAAGGGGGTCGCCGGAGTTGAGGAAGACGACGGGTGAAATATGCGTTTCCAAGCTTGGTGAGCGCAGAGGCGAGGAGCGGTGGGTGTGGGATCATGTGCGAGGAGGAGAGAGAGCTCGGCTCTTATATGCGCAGGCCAATGGGAGGCTTCTGTTCGCCGGCGAATGGGAGCGCATGCGAGTTTAAGGCGCGGCCAGGCGCGCGTGCACGTCGTACCACGGCGGCGAGGCACTGCTGAAAGGACCGTGTGACCGAGAGGGGGGGGGGGGGGTGAATCGGTGCACACTATCGATTTTTCTCCTAACACAAAAGCCCACTCAATTTCTAGCAAGTAGTTCTAGTGTAAGTAAAGAGACATACTAAGGAGAGGCCTTAATCTAGTGAACTAGTATGAGAAAAGAACTAACAACAAGAGAGCAAGCTAGTTCACTAGATAAGAGCAAACCTAAGTTACACTACAAACTAGACAAGCACAAGGTACTAGAGGATCTACTAGATCAAGCACACTAAGTAGAGTCCTTAGATCAACTAGCAACCAAGATATACAAGAGCAACACAAGCAAGCATGTATGATAGAGACAACAAGAGAGCAAAGTGAATAGGTCAAGGAAAACAACTAGAGCAACAAGTAATCGAGGCAATCTCAAGTACTACTAGCAAGTATAGTAAAGACGGTAAGTAAGTGCAAGTAGTAATGAGAAAAGGGATAAAAAGGCTCATGATGTTTTCCGTGGTATCGGGAGGATGGCGCCTCCCCCTAGTCCACGTTGGGTCACTCCCGCCGGAGTCTTGACCCGTCCCTCCGCTCGATAGCGATCCCCTCTAGAGCATTCTTCACCCTCCAAGTGAAGACGCGGGCACGTCCCGCCGGCAACTCCGGATACTCCTCCGAGGGTAAGGATCCGTACGTGATGCGGTCCAAAGGGCGCTCTCTCCTTGTTGCTTCTTTCACACGGGAAGCACGAAGACCGTGTACAAACTTGTAGAGACTTCCACACACTTTGGCAAGCTCTCTACCAAGGCCTAACCGGTCTAGGCCTTGCCATAGACCAAGAGTAACAGCCCTAGTTGATCCTCTCAAGTACTCACTAGCCTAGAGATCAAGGATGCACATGGTGTCACTCTTCTCAAGCACTTGGATCACTCAAATCCCTCAAAGTGCTTGTTCTCCCTTCACTTGGCTTCTTGACAGCACCTCCCCTCCTTTGGACTGTCCAAGAGCACCTCAAAGAGGCAAGCAACCAGCTATTTATAGCCTCAAGCCACGAAACTAGCCGTTGCAACTTTCTGCCCAGATTCTTCTGGTCACCGTATGATAGATGACTAGAGCCACCGTATCATATGGTGACTATCCAACGGTCGACTGGGACTTCCTTTTCCTGAGTAAGGCACTGTCCTCTTAGTCACCGTATCATACGGTGACTAGCACCGTATCATACGGTGACTTCTTCATTCCAGCTTCAGCAAACTTCTCATTTTGCACTTCTCCTGGAAACCTTACGGTGACCCATCATGCGGTGACTCTATCAGTGACTCTTCTTACACTGGATTTTCTGCTCCATAGTCACCGTATTACACGCTGACTGTCACCGTATCATACGGTGACTCCACTTCATCTTTTCTTCGACTTCATCCAATTTTGCAGCTCCCCTGGAAACCATACGGTGACCCACCGTATCATACGGTGACTGTCCACCCTGCTTCACCCTCTGAGCTCTTCAGAACTGGATCTTCATCTTCCTGTAGTCACCGTATCCACCGTATCATACGGTGGCTTTGCTCCTTCTTCTTCTCGAACTTGCCCAAAATGCAGTTCCCCTGGAAACCATACAGTGGCCCACCGTATCATACGGTCACCATCATACGATGACTCCTACCAGTGACTCTCCTTTCACTGGATTTCCTGCCTGCAGTCACCGTATCATACGGTGATTGGCACCGTATCATACGGTGGCTTCCCGTCAGCTGGAACTTGATCTTCTCCATTGATCCTCGCTTCCAACTCCTTCTTCCTTGGTTCCTGCACTCTTCCTCTGCAACCCTAGCGCCTGAGAAACACACCATGCATCCAAGATCTCTACACTAGTGTTTACCGAAAAGTACCAACTCGAACCCTCTTGATAGTCCGGTGTTTCCTATGGACTCAAGCCTAACATCTAACCAAGCCAACACTTGCTTGGATCTAACATGTCCTTAGTCTTGATCCATCTCCTCGACTGCGACCTTCGTCAAGTCCGTCCTTGAGTTGGTGAGGCAACCAATCGTCCTTGACTTGGGGTTTTTGGGTTGGTTGTTGCAATACTTCCTCCAATGTGACCTATAAGATAATATACTCAAAAGCACACGTTAGTCACATTTATGGTTCTCATCCAATCACCAAAACATTCATACCTTGGGGTTTCCAAACTCCAATGGTCATGAAGCTTACAACTGCTGCGTCCAGTGGTCCGTCGGGACGAAGCAGCTGTCAGTGAGGAGACGTCGTGAGCGGGCTGGCAGAGCGACTGGGCCGAGGGAACGGGCCAGCTGGGCCAGGGGGAGATGGAAGAGGCTGGGGAGAAGGAAAATGAAAGGTTGGGCCGACAGGGAAGAAAAGAGGAGGTGGCGGCCCAAAAGAGAAATAATTGCTTTTCTATTTTCCGGAATTTGATTTAGAACTCAAATTTGAATGGATTTCAAATTTGAGATGAAGACAAGCAAACAACACTTAGCATAAAAACAGAAAGAACCAGAAATGCACAATGTTGGAGTTTTATGCAGGTTTGGAATCAAATTTTGAAATGTGTCTCAATGATCTAAACTAATTAATTGAGTTTGTTGGAAAATTTTAAAAAGTTCAAATTTTTAGTGGTTTTTAACATGAAGCAAAACACAGGGTGTTACAAATAAGTAGTTAAGTTTCTCGGGAAAAGGCACAACTTCTTTGGTTTCTAAATATCTTGTGGTAGCCGAAGGTAGTCCAGTCCGCTTGTTAGAATGAATTGAATCTTATATAACCTACGTAGCTTAAGATAAAATCATAATAGTCTAAGTGGACCTCTCAAAGGTATAAATAAGTAGACATTAGTCTTACAGGTTCGGTCTTTTTCTTTTTTTTTTGTTATGATACCCACATTTCATACTTCTCAATTCTTATTTATTCAAGGGTTCGTATGTACTGAGTGACTCTAGGTCTATTCAGATGCAGCTTCAAGAGAGCTTTATTCGGCCTTTGTATGACCGTCTTCCCTTCCTGTCTATCTCCCTTCGGTCAGGTAGTTCTGCTTCCGATGCCGGAGGAGCAGGGTGGGATGGATAGAAGGGTAGTTTCTGAGTTCGAGATGTCTGAGCTTGGAGGTTCCGCTTCTCTAATGATAATAAAGCAACAAGCAACGTCGCTCCCGTGCGCTCATCCCTTGCTTGTTCTTGAGCGCTAGTCATTCATCCCTAGCAGGGTTCTCGTATGTCTACAGAGATGTCATATAAAACAGAATTACATTCACATATTCCAGCGCGTGGGCCCAAGCGTGCACGTATCACGAAGGAGGGGGCAGGCTAATGAACGGTTGCATGTGGCATGGGACGTCCCACGCGTGTGTGAAAATATACTTTCCAAAGGAAGGTGCCAAAGCAATGATAAGGAAGCAATAGTGATTTCAACTGTGCGTGAGCTACGCTCCATCGAGCTCTACCCGCAAAGACCTCACCACTCAAGGGCTGAAGGACATCCTTGAGAAGTACCCCCACTTGGAGTCCGATGACATACTAAGCTACCGTGATATCCTTGTGGACAATGCCGCGCGGGCGAAGTCTACCCAATTCAAGCTGGAGTCCCTAGGCACACACAACCATTGAATGCAAGATGAATGCACCCAGATCAAGACTCACACACTGGCCGCCAGACTACTGAGGAACTGGTTTGATTATGACATTGTTAACCCGGAGGGCCTTGACATAAGGAACTGCCGTGATATAATCATGGACTTCTTTGGAGCTGAGTACGACCGGGTCACTCTCGGAAAAAAGATAAAAAACTATCAACGCAAGACCAAGTATCTGATGGTGAAAAGAGAACAGATGACCAAACAGCCCAATAATAACTTTAGTTGCTGGGAATTTTGTGGTCAGGAGTTTGGTTCCGGCAGTCTGATGGTTGAACGAACTGATTTCAATTATTATTTTACAGAAGAATTCGGTCCTCAGGAGTTTGAGCCTTGCAGTCCTATAGAATGTTCGACGTGTCTAATGTTTGAACACTTTGCTCAACCTGGGGGAGCATTAGACCTTGATGACTATGCTGACTACTACGATCCTTCTTATGGCCTCGATAGCCATGATGAAACAGATATCAGAGTTCAGGAAACGATGCTTGGCAAGAGGTCGCGCAGGTACCTGAAAGTGGTATGAAAATGAGATGTTGATGTTAAGAGAACATGTTTCGGTAGCATGGAATTTTCTCTCCTAACTATGCACATCATGATCTACTACATAGCCTTGCAATCTGAAGGTATATATATAGTAAAGGAATGAACATGTGAAACAATTACATATAACAAAACTAAGTAGCCATACCTGTTAGTGCCATGCTCTGCGAAATGGAGTATAGGCTTAGCAAGCATAAACCGACCCTTTTGAACACAATACTGCAATAAAATACCAAGACTGCCTAAGACATCAAGGTTTTACTCAAAACTACAAAATACATTATCTGAAAACTATAGTATTTTACTGATGTGGCAATGAAAACCGTGGTTTTCAAATACTATGGTTTTCAAATAACACAACATCCAAACATAGTGTTTATTTGCAGCTTCCATGCCCTACAGTATGGGAAAAAAAAAGGTGGTCACTGTGTGCCGGAATATGGCTTCATAATTTTTTTTTGGGTATTTTGGTCCTATAGTATGGAAAAAGCTGGTCACTGTTCTCATTGATTTTGCCTGGCACAAATCGTGAATTTGCCTAGGACGACACTAGGCGGTGTGTTGCAGACCACGATCCCTACTTGTTACTACTAGGAGTATTTCTTTCGGTTCTGTTATAATCCTGGTCGAGATCAGTCAAGCCCGTCGATTAGCAGGGCCAGAGTGGCTGACGGCACAGGGCCCCCAAAAAACTGGGGCCCCCAACTCGGCAACTCCTAACCTTGCTTATATAGAGAAAAAAGACCAGCAAAACCATCGATAGAAGACTAAGACGAGAGGCCTCCAGTCCAGGTCATGAGCGAATGGCCTCCTTTCTGTCCGGGCACCCCAGCTTCCTCCGTCGAGCTCTGCAGCTTTTGCGTTTCGCCATTGTTGCCTACTGGTGTTGTCTGACTCACGACGAGGAGGAAGAAGAAAGTAACGTTTGGGGGCATGGGCCATAGGCCACTAAATCCCTTTTCTAATTCAACTACCGTTGTGGCCCAATAGTCTAATTGAGCCTATTAGTCAGATAGCACCAGGTACTCGGAATCCCTATGGGCGCGTTTGGAAGCCTGCACAAGCTTCATCCTGCATCGTGAGCCTGCACCGGCCCCGTTGATCCAGTAGCAGCGTGTGCAACTCGTTTTGTTTGGTAGCCTGTGAAGTGGGAAAGTGGCTCACGTGGTCCTTTGTTTGTTAGCCTGCACAGGTAGATGTATTTACCTTGCATTTGGGATATGGTATAGTTACCGTTCATCTCTTTCCCCAATCTTCCCTGGAATCTAGTCGAACTAGTCCAGACAGCGCGTCCAGCCGGCGTTGCCGTCGAGGTGGTGCTCACAGCAGCCTGCCATTGAGAGCTTGAGCGCGTACTCGCTCGTCGCAAGAGCCTTGGCGACGCGCTCGCCGCTCTTGCCTCTGCGCTGCCGCCGTGATTGGTTTGTCCAGCAGCCATGGGTGCGTGCTCCGGCCAAGAGCAGCACGGCCGCGACAGCTCGGGTGCGCGCGGTGGCTCGGAGCGGCGCCTACAAGCTCACCCGCCCACGCCGCCGTCGATTCGTCTCGCCGAGCCGTCCCTCCCCACCACGCTCCGCTCATGCGCGCCGCCAGCGAGCTCGAACAGGCGCCGCAAGCGAGCTCGTCGGAGGTGGAGCTCGCGCTGCCACCGAATCCTCAAATCGCTGGTGGCCGCAGCTCGCCCATGGCCATGGGGAAGAGAGTGGGAAAGGCTATGGCGTAGGAAAGAGAGAGCGAAAGGTTCACGGGAGGTGACGGCATCTTCACGCGGGTGGACGAACCGAGCCTGGCTCTCCGGGAACGAAATTTTTTTTCGTTCCCCGCGATGCAGCAAAATGGGCTCTATCTGCATCCGCCCGGCCTGGCTCAGAGGCTTATTCAGCCTACCAAACTTGTCAAGTTGCATCTGCGGGTGCAGCTTGCACGCGCGTTCACCCTACCAAACGCGCTCTATATGTAACGCGCGCTACTCAAAACTCTGGAGTAGCGCGCTTTGAGATTCGGGTTGTAGTTCGGACGAAGGGCGAGGAAAGAGCCACGTACTGCCTGCGGGAGAGACCAGCGCACCGCGCGCATGCGGAAGCCTGAACAAATTGCGACACGTGTCATCATATTAATGGACAAGCGAATGAATGGTTTGCAAACTTTAAATTGATTTTTCTCTTTTTTCAAATCCGTTTGAACCATAATGATCCTTTCAATTAATGCAACAAAACAAGATCTCACATTAATATATTTTTATAATTTTGAAAATCAATATTTTTTTTTACTTGTTCAACATTGTTCTAACAATTACAACCAATTGTTCTAGCTTTTTAACTAAATGTTCTATAAAGGAAAACCGATTGTTCTAGCAATTACAACAAATTGTTCTAGCCTTTTAACTAAATGTTCTACGAAAGAAAACCGATTGTTCTAGCAATTACAACTAATTGTTCTAACCTTTTAACCAAATGTTCTATGAACAAAAACCAATTATTCTAGCAATTACAATCAATTGTTATAGTCTTTTTAACCAAGTGTTCCAAAAAAAAAAAATTAAATGTTCCATCCAAAAAAATCGATTGTTCCAAAAATACTGTAAAGAAGTTGTGTGTAAAACAAAAATAAAAAAACGCCCCGTAGCTTTGCACACCGTGTGCACACAGCGAAAGTTTTTCATAAGTGTGCCCAAGTACGTGCTATTGGCCACTGCGTTCCTCTCGGGCGGGCACAGAGGAACGTGCGTCGTGACGTTTGGCCTGCCCGCTGATAGGCTGTGGGCCGCGCTATATGTCAGCTCCCGGTAGCACGGGCTAGGGATAGGGGCTCCGCTAGGTACTAGCAGCCAACAATCACGCAGCTAACACCCCTAATCATAATAGATTCTTAGTTTTTTCCGGCAGGCCCACACATTACTGTTTTACTGTTACCCTGTAGCAAACATTCAGCACCGTTGGATTTGAATCAACGCCTCTTTAGCCCGTAGCCACATCGCGTGCCTTCGCGAAGCTCCCGGCCGTGTCCTCTTCCTCCGGGAGTCACGTCTTCCCGTTCCGGCCCTGCCCACCCCCAATTGCCAAATCCCCCCACGATAGCTCACCAAGCCATCCTCTCCCGCCGCCTCCCTTGCCGCCTTGGCCACTGGCTGCTGTGATAACTTCGCCTCACGCCTCTCGCTGCCCAACCTTTGCAAGTGAGCACCAAAGACCGTCGACCACAGCCAGCAGTGACGGATGGCGGCGCCTCATAGCGACTCACCCCCGCCCGACGACGTCATCACCTCTTCTTAGTTTTCTCAGTGGGCCCCACACATTACTGTTTTACTGTTACCCTGTAGCAAACGTTCAGCATCGTTGGATTTGAATCACCGCCTTTTTAGCCAGTAGCCACATCGCGTGCCTTCGCGAAGCTCCCGACCGTGTCCTCTTCCTCCGGGAGTCCGGTCTTCCCGTTCCGGCCCTGCCCACCCCCAATTGCCAAATCCCCCCACGATAGCTCACCAAGCCATCCTCTCCTGCCGCCTCCCTTGCCGCCTTGGCCACCGGCTGCTGTGATAACTTCACCTCACGCCTCTCGCTGCCCAACCTTTGCAAGTGAGCACCAAAGACCGTCGACCACAACCAGCAGTGACGGATGGCGGCGCCTCATAGCGACTCACCCCCGCCCGACGACGTCATCGCCTCTTCTTAGTTTTTTCCGACGGGCCCCACACATTACTGTTTTACTGTTACCCTGTAGCAAACGTTCAGCACCGTTGGATTTGAATCAACGCCTCTTTAGCCAGTAGCCACATCGTGTGCCTTCGCGAAGCTCCCGGCCATGTCCTCTTCCTCCGGGAGTCCTGTCTTCCCGTTCCGGCCCTGCCCACCCCCAATTGCCAAATCCCCCCACGATAGCTCACCAAGCCATCCTCTCCCGCCGCCTCCCTTGCCGCCTTGGCCACCGGCTGCTGTGATAACTTCGCCTCACACCTCTCGCTGCCCAACCTTTGCAAGTGAGCACCAAAGACCGTCGACCACAGCCAGCAGTGACGGATGGCGGCGCCTCATAGCGACTCACCCCCGCCCGACGACGTCATCGCCTCTTCTTAGTTTTTTCTGGCAGGCCCCACACATTACTGTTTTACTGTTACCCTGTAGCAAATGTTCAACACCGTTGGATTTGAATCAACGCCTCTTTAGCCAGTAGCCACATCCCGTGCCTTCGCGAAGCTCCCGGCCGTGTCCTCTTCCTCCGGGAGTCCCGTCTTCCCGTTCCGGCCCTGCCCACCCCCAACTGCCAAATCCCCCACCAAGCCATCCTCTTCTGTCTCCTCCCTTGCCGCCTTGGCCACCAGCTGCTGTGATAACTTTGCCTCACGCCTCTCGCTGACACTACAATAGAAGAGGCCTGTAGCGACGGTTCAAAATGGCCTGTAGCGACGGACCAGGCCAACCGTCGCTACGCCACTGTCGCTAGAAATCACGAGCCTGCCGTCAACCGCCCCTACAAATGGATTTGTTGCGGCGGTTCCTGGTATCAACCGCTGCTACGTTTTCGACAGGAAAAAAAATAAAATTGGTTTCTTTAATTCACATTCCAGAATACACAGAAATCACAGATAACACAATTATAACATAAATTCCATTCCAGATTTGCCAACATCATTCCAGCAAGTCCAAACACAAGTGTTAACATCACTTAGCCATCATACACCCATCCATACACTAAATTGTCAACAAAATACTTTCATAGAACAATATTCACGAGTATATACATCCCTAAGTCATCATCATGCAGCACAAGTGTCATTTATGCTCCTTCTCTAACACTTCATAGTCATCCAACTCACTAGGATCTAGGTTAGGCTCATATGGGCGATTTGGAACCAGCCCAGTCACAAAGATCCCAATGATTTGCTGCTAACTCACTATCGGCATCAAAGAACTTACCCAAAGGATGAATGACCTCTCTTAGAAGGAAACGACATATGTTAGCAACCACCCGATACATTACATTTGTCGTCAAATGTATTGAGTCCGGAGGGATTATTCCCTTTCTAATCATTTCATATTCCTTTTGCCTTTTTTGTTTGTTGTCGCTTCTTCCTTTGTTCTTTCTACAATGCAATTTTAAAGGTGTGTTAATTGAAGAATGAGTGAAAGAGTGACCACAAGAATACAACTTCATGATACACAAACCAAATACATACCTCTTCTTTGGACTCCTCGATGATGCAGTCTAAGTACTTTGAGCTACTCTGCGAGAATATACATATGTAGTAACCACAATGCACGGATCCTTTGGGCTGCTTATAGCACTAAAATAGAGAAAACATAATTAGCAATTTCATAAAATCATTGGATCGATATACGATAAACGACGTAGCATGTCTTACCCAATATTTATGACGGAAGTACATAAATTTGTCTCGATAAGGGTTGTGCTTGCCCCTCGCTTTCCAATAGTTCGCATAAGCGCTGTTCGATTGAGAAAAGCGTATCGTTAGATAAAAATATTTGTCGTAACTGAAAAACGATGCTTAACTTCTTACCAATCTATGACGTTGATGATATCTTGGTACTTCTTTTTGTCCACATCGAGACTATTGTTGGTATTTCTTACGTCACAGATAAATCCGCAAGCGCACGGAATACCGTTGTAGCACTTCACCCGGGAGTATTCCAAGGTATCGTATTTGTTTTCCCCAAGGAACGGAGTTAATCTACCGCAAGGCAAGTTTTACCCAAGGACAACCAAGACAACTAGCAGCTTAGGATTGAGAGGGTGATTATTATCTAGATATTTCTAAGGTTAGACGAACTCAGGTTCTACTCGTCTACTTCGAGCACCGGCTTAGGCTTTGGTCTGCCAAGCCCCTCCGGCTAAGGCTCTACTATGTACCCGAACGTGGAGGGTTCCTTTGGATGGATAGGGCTGTCACTTCCTGCCACCTACCTCTACAAACCGTGGAGCACACAGCGGTCAAAGGCAACCTCCAGCCTAGACACCACGTCTATGCTATCGATCACTACTCTAGTCCCGGCCTGATACTGATTCAGAGAACTAGAGCACTCCTTGCGGAGCGACGATCCCGTTGAACGAGTATAACAAGAATTATGCCTAAACGAATGATAAAGCTCAATAGATAGATAATCACCACGTATAATCACTAGAAGTGTTTACACGCCAAGGTAAAAGAATAGGAACTAAACCTCCAATGAAAAGGGGAGGAGAACTCCTATCTCTTCCTTGCCCTCTCTCCTATTCTACTAAAATACAAGAGGCTCTCGGCCTGTGGATTGGAAATGAGGAGAGTCTTGTGTCTTGTGGTGTGTTCTTGTGAGAGAGGGGGGGGGGGGGTACCCCTTTATTTATAGCCTTGGAAGGTCGGCAACTTTGAGGCGGTTCCCGAGGTCGGTGACAATTAATGCAGTGGGAACCGACCTCCAGAGGTCGGTTGTGAACCGCCAGAAAAAGATGGGCCAGGGGGGCCTCCCTGTCAGGTCGGCCGACCTGGCCAGGGGGGGTCGGCCGACCTGGCCTGGGCCCCACTGGGTCTCATCCTCCTCTGGCTTCCTCCCTTGGCTGTGTACAGGCCCAATCCACTTGCATTATTTGATCTTGACACTTGATTCTGTGGTTTTGGGCTTTTGGACTAAGTTCTTTAGTCCGGGAAAATCTGTTGATTGCAAAAGTTCATGCTTAGAGCCTGTTTTCCCTTGTTTTTATACGAATTGCAGCTGCACTCATAATTTCACCAAGACTAGTGGAATTTGTTAGAAATAAGCCCTATGTCTACTCTTGGTGATGGTGTTAGGTCCAAAAGGTGCATAAAGTTGACGGTAAAAATGGGTCGTAAGGACCGTCAACAAGATCCCCCACACTTAGCTCTTTGCTCGTCCTCGAGTAAAGCTGTGAGTGGAAACTGAGAGGAACTCTTCCCTTAGGTAAGTTAAATCTGCGCACAAGCTATTACAAGCCACACCTTTCCACCTGTGAACATGATGGTGGCTAACATGTTTTCTTGGATGATTGAAAAGTGGAACGATTCATGACTTAAGTCACCTTGCCTTCACCTACTAAGTACCTTGGGTTTTTGAAAGAGTTTTGAAAAATATAAACAACATAGCTCTTGCTCCTCTATTGATTCTCTCGGATCGCTCAAAAAGTGTATTTTCCTTACCAAAGCATTATCTTGCCTCTTTTGTCCTACTTCTAAGGCTTGTATGTGGAGCTCAAGGTAGGGATAGAAGAGGCATACTTGTATCACAAATATTGCTGAACCAAAAGAAAGGATCCACGGAGAATTCAAGTCATACAACCTTGATCAAGAAGTGCATGTGTGGACGGATGTGTGGATGTTTATATGTGACGACTCCTTTATTGGATTTTTACCTCTCGTTGTTTTGTATTTCCGAGACATGGCTATCATTTTTCTTTCTTTTCTATTCATGCTCTGTACATGAGCATTTTTCTCTTTCTTTTATCTTGCTCATCTTTGTGAGCCTTCTCTCTCTCTCTTTTTTTTTTTTCCTTTTGCATAGCCATGTCCCTCTTTTGTTTATTTGAGAGAGAGAGAGGTAAAATGGGATAAATGTGAGGAGTGTCTTTATTTGGATGGGTGGATGTGCTAACTCCCGGTGTAGGAGTTTAGCATTTTTGGTGGATCGTGTACGTGATCTTGATCAAGAGAGCATGACAGGTTTCTCACTAGGGTCGCCAAATTTTGGAAAAGCTCATTGCAAAAACAAGTAGCATATGTATGTATGTTTGATTGTTGTGATTAACATATGGCATTGGTAGGAATTTATGTATCAAAAGAGGAGCAGCAAGCCATGATATTTTAGCTTTTTGAAATAAAACTCCCAAGGACTTCGTAGATTTAAACAAAGGATCATTTCATCGAACCATATCACACTCGCCAATTATCTAGAAAAACATGGGTCCTATGGATAGTTTGTTCACAAGCAGGTGGTGATGGAGCGAGTAATAACAAGTGTGCATGATTATGTTGAGAGCAAAAGGGAGAGTATTGGGTTTTATAAAGATGTGCTAAAAAGAAATTTTCCCAAGTTTTAATTGGTCAAGTTTTATTTTCGTATCTCAGAATGAACTTGACAGGTATGGTAGGCAAAAAGGGAGTGTGGGAAACAAACTTAAGTAGCACGGGAAAGCAGAGGCCCAGTGGGACCCACCAGGGGTCGGCCGACCTGGTCCAGGGGGGTCGGCCGACCTGGTGTGGCCTCTACTGGTGCCCAATTTTCGCTCATTTGTTGGTGTTGCCCTTCCCATGATGGTTCTGAGTGATTTGCGCGTGTTTGTTTCTGTTTTCGCGATGTATCCCCCCACACTTGCCTTTTTGCCTGTTTCCTTCAAAATAGACAAAGATATTTTGGAAACACAAATTGCTCTACCGGTATGGAAGCCCGGGGAGCACTAATTTGATTGAATTTAGCAAATAGGCAAGCGCATTACAAATTTGAGGAAATTAAAATGATGAAAGGAATTAAAGTGCGCCCTAAAGTCTAATCTTATTCTATCTTAGACTTCTCGGCTTCCCTCAGCTTTTTCTTCTCTTCTTCGATCAGCTCTAAAGCGAGATCATACTGCGCCCACCCTCCTGTGAGGGTCTTGATAAGGTCTTCATCTTTCTTCTTTTCCTTCCAGAGGTGGTTGTAGAGGTTTTGCAGAACCCCGTTCTCCTTTTTAGCGCGTGCTACTTCTTGTCGGAGCCTCCTTATGGTGCGATAGGCGTCGTCCAGAGCTTGTTCTTCATTGATCCCCCAAAGAGGGCTACCTTTCGTGGGCGAGTCTTCTGAGATGGTGGACGAAGCGTCGCTTTGTTCATTCATGGTGCGGGAGGAGGAAGAGATGAAGAGGTGGGTTGAGGGAGAGAGGTATAAATAGGTGCTTTCTCCACCCCTTGGCGTAGAGAAAAAAATATTTCCTTCCAAAAACAGCACGGAAGTAGCAAGGAAAGATGAGGTGGCCGATTGGGCAAAAGATGGGAGGCAGAGGAGCCAGGGGGGCGTCGGCCGACCTCCCTTCCCTGGGTCGGCCGACCTGCTGTGGGACCCTCTGGTCCCTTTCTTTTTCTGGTTGATTTCTTGCTATTTTTATTATAAGGAAAGTGCTACTACGGGTGATAAAACAAATCAGAGGATATCATGATAAAGATCTTAACTCAATTAAGTGCATGACATCAAATTCTTTATTTGTATCGGGCTCAAGATAAATTTTTAGACGCTGGCCATTTACCTTGAATATCTTACCTTCGTCGTCTTGGAGTGTGATTGCTCCGTGCGGCGAAGTGTCAATAACTGTATATGGCCCGTCCCATTTGCTTCGTAATTTTCCGTGCCCGAAGAGCTTCACCCGTGAGTTGAATAGCAAGACTTTGTCTCCAACTTTGAATTCTTTTCTTCTTATCCTTTGATCGTGCCACCGTTTAGTCCTCTCTTTGTATATAGCTGAGTTGTGATATGCTTTGTCTCTCCATTCTTCCAACTCTGCTATCTCCATTTTTCTCTTTCGTCCAGCATCCCTCAGGTCCATTTTCCATGTTCGGATGGCCCAATATGCTCGGTGCTCCAACTCGATGGGTAAATGACATGTTTTTCCATATACGAGTTGGTATGGTGACATGCCTATGGGCGTCTTGTATGCTGTTCGGTATGCCCATAGTGCATCGGGTAGCTTGCTTCTCCATGAATTCCCCATCTCTAGTACGGTCTTTTGCAGGATCCGTTTGATTTGTTTGTTTGATGTCTCGGCCTGCCCACTTGTTTGGGGATGGTATGGAGTGGCAATATTGTGTCGTGCTCCAAGCTCTCTAAGGAAGCTACGGAAGGTCTTATCGATGAAATGAGACCCTCCGTCGCTTATCACTAGCCTCGGTGTTCCAAATCTTGGGAAGATAATCTCGTGGAACATCCGGCGAGCATGCTTGGAGTCAGCGGCTCTGCAAGGCATTGCTTCTACCCATTTGGATACGTAGTCAACTGCCACCAAGATGTATTCATAGCCTTGGGATTTGGGGAATGGCCCCATGAAGTTGATGCCCCATACGTCGAAGATTTCGACTTGTAGATTGAAGTTGAGGGGCATAGCATCCCTTGCTGTGATGCCTCCAAATCTTTGGCATTGTGGGCATCGTCTGATGAATTCTTTTGTGTCTTCGTACATTGTTGGCCAAAAGAATCCGCTTTGCCATATCTTGGCCTGAGTACGAAACACTCCATAGTGTCCCCCGTATGGAGCTGCATGGCATTTTGTGATGATTTGTGTGCTCTCGGGTGTTGGCACACATCGTCTGAGCAGTCCATCGGCGCAGACACGGTACAGGTAGGGATCATTCCATAAGTGACGGCGACTTTCGTAGATGAGTCGTTTCTTGTTTTCTCCGGGCGGTACGTACCCCGTCACGATGAAGTTCACGATGTTGGCGTACCATGGGTGCGCGTCCCTCACTTGAAGCAACATGTCGTCGCGCAAGAAGTCATTGATGGGTAGTTCCTGCGGGTTAGTGAATTGCATGCGCGACAAATGATCCGCTACAGAATTTTCTACTCCTTTCTTATCACGAATTTCTAAATCAAACTCTTGGAGCAGAAGAATCCATCTTATCAAACGAGGTTTAGCATCTTTCTTAGAGAGCAAAAATTTTAAAGCGGCATGATCAGTGTAAACAATAACTTTTGCCCCGGCTAAGTAAGATCTAACTTGTCAAAGGCAAACACAACAGCAAGGAGCTCTTTTTCAGTGGTAGTGTAATTTAATTGAGCCCTGTCAGCGTTTTGCTTGCAAAAGAAATTGCATGATGCTTTTTATCTCTAGTTTGACCAAGAACAGCCTCCACAGCATAGTCACTAGCATCACACATAATTTCAAAAGGCAGCGTCCAATCAGGGGGTTGGATAATTGGAGCTGAGATGAGTGCATTTTTTAGAGTAGTAAAGGCAATCATGCAATCATCAGAAAACTCAAAGGGTGCATCTTTTGCGAGCAGATGTGTAAGGGGTCTAGCAATTTGAGAAAAATCTTTAATGAAACGACGATAGAACCCCGCATGTCCAAGAAAACTGCGAACACCCTTAATATTAACAGGAGGAGGAAGTTTTTCTATTACTTCTAATTTAGCTTTGTCCACCTCTATCCCTCTTTCAGAGATTAAGTGCCCAAGGACTATGCCTTCTCTAACCATGAAGTGGCACTTTTCCCAATTGAGCACTAAATCCTTTTCTTGGCAACGTTGCAGGACTTTGTCTAAATTTTCTAAACAATGATCGAAGGTTTTTCCATAAACAGAGAAATCATCCATGAAAACTTCCATAATTTCCTCGATCATGTCAGAAAAGATAGACATCATGCATCGTTGAAAAGAAGCAGGAGCATTACATAGCCCGAAAGACATTCGTCGATAAGCATAAGTTCCGTAAGGGCATGTAAAAGTGGTCTTACTTTGATCGTCGGGATGGATGGGGATTTGATGATATCCCGAATACCCATCAAGGAAACAAAAGAAAGAATGATTTGCCAGCCGTTCCAACATCTCATCGATGAAGGGCAGCGGAAAATGATCTTTCTTTGTGGCCTTGTTAAGTTTTCGGTAATCAATGCACATCCTCCATCCCGTGACGGTTCGTTGAGGGATTAACTCATCCTTGTCGTTATGGACGACCGTCATTCCTCCCTTCTCGGGCATAACCTGCACTGGACTCACCCACTCGTTGTGTGGAACAGGATAGATAATACCAGCATGCAATAGTTTTAAGACCTCTTTCTTAACAACCTCTCTCATCGCATTATTTAGCCTCCTTTGAGGTTCCCTAGATGGTGTACTTTCAGGATCTATGGGAATGCGATGGGTGCAAAGAGCAGGGCTGATTCCTTTGAGGTCTCCTAGCGAGTAGCCAAGAACGGAGCGATGCTTTTCTAACACGGCTAAGAGTTTAGTGCTTTCTTCCTCCGAAAGCTTGTCACTTAAGATGACAGGGGTTTCGGGGTTTCCGTGAAGAAAAGCGTAGCGCAAGCCTGGTGGAAGTGGTTTAAGTTCTATTGGAGGTGGTGGCAGTGCAAGGGTTTCAGGTAGCTCTAAAACTTCCTCCGGATCATCTTCTTCTAGAACAAAATCAAGAGCATCTTCATCCAAAGATGATTCGGGGGTTTTATGAAGAAATAACGCCATAACATCCTCTATACATTCATCTTCCTTAGGTAGTTCCTCGGTGAAGGAATTTCGTGCTTGAGTGATAGGAATAGAGAAAGGTTCATCGCCGAGGGTGAAGTCGATGGTTCCAAAAGGTGACGTCCCCAAGAAAAGTTTTTCTATGGGATATCCTACAAGGACATCGAAATCCGAGATTCCGAAGACATGGAAGTCCAAGGATACCTCCGCTTCATCGTGCTTGATGCGAACGCCTCTAACGATCCCCAAACCCTCAAAGATATGCCCCGGAGAGGTTCTAAGGAGTTTGCTAGTGGGTTCCCATGCTTCGCTGCCGAACATGGTTAAAGCAAAGGATTCGGACATGATGTTGGCTCCTACTAGAGGGCTGTAGAGAACGTCAACTTTGGAGTCCCGAATTAAGCTTTGAATGGTTGAGGTGGGGAGGACAAATTGAATTATATCGGAAGAAAGCTCATTTTCCTTCAACCATTCATCGCTCATGAGCGCCGTCAACTCCCGAATAGTTTTTAAGAGAAAATCTTTTTCCAAAGGTTCGGGGGTTGATGCACGGATCTGAGGTTTCTTTTGACAAGAGTAGTTCAAGGTGTTTCCAAAATTTTCGAAAATCTCTTCCTCGAACTCAAATGGGAACTCAAGAGGTTCATCTTCCTCTATCATGGTTCTTATGTTAGATGAGAACTCGGGTGTCGGCTCTACCAAAGTAGGCACCAATTGTTGTGTTTCTTGCACAACGAGTTCCTCATCTATTGACTCCGGCTCAACTAGTAAATCAGCGGAAAAAGGCGTGTTTTCCACAATTCGATCCAAAAGTTCGTGTGCTTCCGCTATGGTCTTATGAGTAAAAGATCCACCAGCGGCCGTGTCAAGATAAAGTGCGGTATCGCTGCTCAATCCCGAATAAAAATGTTGCAATAAAACTGGTTCGGGGAGCAACAATTCTGGTCCAGAGTCTGTTAATGAACAGAATCTGATCCAAGATGCACTTAAAGTTTCCTCCTCTTCTTGACGAAAGTTAATTATTTCCGCTCGTAGAGAAGTAATGCGAGATACGGGGAAGAATGCTAGACAAAATTTGTCTCGCAATTCTTTCCAATCACCGTTCACTCTCTTAGCGGTGTAAATGTACCATTGCCTCGCCTTCTCATTGAGAGAGAAGGGAAACAATTTCCATTTCAATGTTTCTTGTGTCATGCCATGGATTGATCGCCATGAACACAAATGCTCAAACTCTCGCAAGTGTTCATAAGGATTTTCATGTTTAGAACCCGAAAAGGATAAACTTCTTATCATCAAAATGTAATCGGGGGAAAACTCATAGCCAGATGAAGAAATAGGTTGTGATGATGATGGTGGCTCTAAGAGCTCGCCCCGTGGAGTAGAGAATGATTGGATGGTGAGTTGTGACTCCATGAAATGTTTTTGTGAGTTTTTGAATTTAAGGGAAATAAAAACAGAACGGTAAGTAAGATAGATTACGAGGGCAAACTTAATTTGCAATAGAGATATCAACCGTTCCCCGGCAACGGCGCCAGAAATGCTTGTTGGTATTTCTTACGTCACTGATAAATCCGCAAGCGCACGGAATACCGTTGTAGCACTTCACCCGGGAGTATTCCAAGGTATCGTATTTGTTTTCCCCAAGGAACGGAGTTAATCTACCGCAAGGCAAGTTTTACCCAAGGACAACCAAGACAACTAGCAGCTTAGGATTGAGAGGGTGATTATTATCTAGATATTTCTAAGGTTAGACGAACTCAGGTTCTACTCGTCTACTTCGAGCACCGGCTTAGGCTTTGGTCTGCCAAGCCCCTCCGGCTAAGGCTCTACTATGTACCCGAACGTGGAGGGTTCCTTTGGATGGATAGGGCTGTCACTTCCTGCCACCTACCTCTACAAACCGTGGAGCACACAGCGGTCAAAGGCAACCTCCAGCCTAGACACCACGTCTATGCTATCGATCACTACTCTAGTCCCGGCCTGATACTGATTCAGAGAACTAGAGCACTCCTTGCGGAGCGACGATCCCGTTGAACGAGTATAACAAGAATTATGCCTAAACGAATGATAAAGCTCAATAGATAGATAATCACCACGTATAATCACTAGAAGTGTTTACACGCCAAGGTAAAAGAATAGGAACTAAACCTCCAATGAAAAGGGGAGGAGAACTCCTATCTCTTCCTTGCCCTCTCTCCTATTCTACTAAAATACAAGAGGCTCTCGGCCTGTGGATTGGAAATGAGGAGAGTCTTGTGTCTTGTGGTGTGTTGTTGTGAGAGAGGGGGGTACCCCTTTATTTATAGCCTTGGAAGGTCGGCAACTTTGAGGCGGTTCCCGAGGTTGGTGACAATTAATGCAGTGGGAACCGACCTCCAGAGGTCGGTTGTGAACCGCCAGAAAAAGATGGGCCAGGGGGGCCTCCCTGTCAGGTCGGCCGACCTGGCCAGAGGGGGTCGGCCGACCTGGCCTGGGCCCCACTGGGTCTCATCCTCCCCTGGCTTCCTCCCTTGGCTGTGTACAGGTCCAATCCACTTGCATTATTTGATCTTGACACTTGATTCTGTGGTTTTGGGCTTTTGGACTAAGTTCTTTAGTCCGGGAAAATCTGTTGATTGCAAAAGTTCATGCTTGGAGCCTGTTTTCCCTTGTTTTTATACGAATTGCACCTGCACTCATAATTTCACCAAGACTAGTGGAATTTGTTAGAAATAAGCCCTATGTCTACTCTTGGTGATGGTGTTAGGTCTAAAAGGTGCATAAAGTTGACGGTAAAAATGGGTCGTAAGGACCGTCAATAACTATCGAGCACTAGAAGGTACCCATTTGTCGGTATAAGGCACAGACATATCCAGTGGTTACTACATCAATGATCGTGTTAGTTCTCATTACATTAGAGAAGTAGAAGGAGATTAAGACAGTGGTTCAACTTACTCAAAGTTGTATGGGGCCATAATCACCTCTTTATCCTGCCACTTCATGAAACAATCAAAGATATATTTGGCCACATGAGTCCTTGCGGTTTGGACCAACTCCTTTTGCATTGTCTCTACCTCCGCAGCCGTCTATCAGCGTACCTGGGGTCTTTAGTGTTTAGTCTTGGGTTGATCGCGGTTTGATTTATCATTTAGGGGTTCAAGTACGCTAGCTTCCAAAACTCCCTGGTGTGTAAGTGAGTCTTCTGTTGGTAGATGGAACACAACCTACAAAACAAGAAAAGCTGTCAAAGCTCGTTTGTAAGTGAGTCTTCCGCTTGTGCTCGTTTTCGATCCATTCATCTGACTGGTCCTGATTATTCTGGCGAAGCTCAGCTTGGTGTCTCTCAAAGTAAGGTGTC
>RWGY01000005.1:11669165-11872044 GCA_007726485.1 Eragrostis curvula
GGTCAAAAGCTGGCAAGGCGCATAACTTTGTAGTACATAGTGATGCATGGCTCCTTCATAAAAACTGCAACGTTTCATGCAACGCTGTCTGTCTAGCCACCTCGACTCCTCGAGTATAAACGATGCTTTGCTGGAACGCACTTTTAGCGTGTGGGAAGAAAAACTACAGTAGCATCTGCATCAGTTCAGAACTAAGAAGTCGCATGGATTTGAGTTAGGTTGCTGTAAGTAATCACCCCAATTTTCATTTGTAAGTTTTTGCAATAAAATCTAGTGAGTGAGTGAGTGAGAATTTACAAAAAAAAAAAAAAAACACTTTGTGTGGGAATCTCAAACTTCAAGTGACTCATTGGGTGATTTATGCAATTAAGCCAATAAGAAACTAGTCTCTTTTTCTTTTGGAAACTTTCTATCAGTCATTTTTATGCATATTTAACTGATTTCCGGAATTAATGCTTATTGAAGAATGATAGAAAGTAGTGGTATGATGATGACTGATGAGCTTCCAAGCGAACTTCTCTGAAATATAAGTGATATGAATAACTAGCAGGTGTGCGCGACCAAGTTTAAAACACACACTAAATGGCTCGTGATTAACTGTAACATAAGCAACCTGCAGTGTAACCAACTCGTTTTGTTTTTAGGTGAAACCAACTGGTAATCACTGAAGCACATAAAGCCACATACGGATAATTCTGGACCACTACAGTTAGGCCTATGGGATTGCAAACACATTGAGCTAACCAAACAAGTGCTTTAGATTTTTTTTTTTTTTTTTGAGAGACAAACAAGTGCTTTAGATGGGCTGCTCTAAGTAAGGCCTGAAACTTGGGTTTATCTGTCTAGGCTTGCCTAAATCAAAATTGGGCTTATCTCAAGTTAGCACGGGCTGCCTCTGTTTCCATGCCTCTCCCCGTGAATTCTATATGTAGTGTGCACTATGAGTAGCTTACCCATAGCGTGCTTTAAGATACGCGTCACAGGTATCTTAAAGCGCTATGTTATAAATAGACAGTCCCTCTCTCCCTTCCCTGTTTTATTTCTCTACTTACTGGGCCACCCGATAACTAATCAGGCTTTAGGACCATAGGCCCATAGCATGGCCCAAAACGTCCAGAGGTTGGTAAGGTTTGGACCTAACGCATGAGAGATATTCTAATAAATTAATATATTTATACTCGGAATTACTTCAGAATCAGAAACGGAAATTTTATATCTCCCACATCGAAGCTCCATTTGACCTGACTCTTGTTCACAAATTCATCTAAAATCAAGCCCTATCCATTCCATGCAATTTCATAACGTTTGGACTTCATTTGGTATTTACTGAATTTCTTTGAAATTTATAGCATGTCGGCAAAACTTTAATGAACATTTCTCCTCTCATGTTGCTTTAAAAGCTCCTTACATTTTGTGAATGAATAATTCTTATCACTATTCCCCTACTTGCTATGTATGCAATTCAAGTGGCCAACTACTAACTTGTGATTTTGAATTATAGGAAAATTCAACCGCATTTTTAGAATGTTCTGACGTTGTTATGAATGAATCGTATTGATAACTATTGATCTTTCAGCTCATTAACTCCCGTAGTAACACACGGGCTTATAACTAGTTGATAGCTTAAAGTCTATAAACGTCCTTGTCCAAACGATTATTCTACAGGGACCTACTCGAAGATCTAACTTGCGCGCATTTCAAAGAAAAAAGTCAAGTCCGCAGCACATGTGCTGAACTCAATTCATTAGACGAGATGCTGCACACAGTTTTGTGCGGCTGCTTTACTCGTAAGTCTACCGCACTTGACTGCTGATTTGAGAATTGAGATCCCGAGCCCCCTCATCATCACAACGAAAGTAAACGTACGTGGAACTCTCGCACGTGTTTCTACTTTCTACTCCCTCCGGTCTTCTGTTCGTGACTAAAGGAACAAGTGCTTCATAATTATCAAAAGAACAGAGGGATAATTAGGAAGACTAATTATCAAAATACTCAGCCAGGGCTACTACTGTGAAAAGAGCAAGATATTGTCATGTACAATAGCATGCTTACCCCATGTACAGTAGCATGGAAATAAAGTATACGGAGTAGTCACTAATTTTGATTAGATTTGCTCTCGTAAAGATGCCACAAAACCTTGGTACGTCACTTTGTCTCTAGGAATTTTCAGTCTCTAGAAGTTGGATGAACATAAATCGATAAAATTTTCATCTGAAATTAAAGGTTTGTTCACTGGTACTGCAACAACCAAAACCCACAAAACTTTGCCTACATGCAAAGAAAGATTCAAAGCGTGCTGGAAACTCTATTTTCGGATCGGATCCCGCCAGGAACTACTTGGGGAATGCTTACAGGGACTAATTCAGGCCATGTCATTCTTTTTAGATAAAGGAAACTTTTATTTCAAGGTGAAATAATGTTCCGGCCTCTGTACAACAAAGGTACATTTAGCCTTTACATACAAACACCATGGTGAGCCGAATAAATCAGCCTAAAACACCAAAAAAAACCATAAACTCTATCATCTAGCTCAGCACATACAAAGTCCTATGGTGTCAACAAAACACTATTGTTGCAGCTATATCTTGATCTCCTATGAAGAAGTCCTCCCCGCAGGAATGTTGTCGTCGCTTAAACAATACTTCATCACTTACATCCGCATTCCGGTAGGCAAGGTCGTGCGGAGGTTCAACGCCTCCCCGCGCACACGCGCGACGCTTTCGCTGCACTCTCTTCAAAATCATACACATAAACAAAGTCGGACTGTGCGAAGGTGAAGCACCTCCTCGCGCTCCACGCGATGCTTTCGCTACACTTACTTTCGACATTGATCTTGCATGAACAGAAGAATCCTTGCATCATGTCCTTGTGCACACAAGGCTCGATCGGAACCGATACACTGGAAGGAAGTCCGCAAACAACCATACCCCAGGCGGCACGGGCGGACTCCATCGCGCCGCCACTAGATCTTCCTCCTCCCTCCACCCACCTCACCGTCGCCGGAGCCGGGTGGCGTGTCACTACCCTCGCAGCGGCGAGGACGGCGGCAGCGGGGCCGTTGTTCCGTTTTCCCTCCTGAAATTCTGGATCTCGCATCCATGGTGGTGCAGCGGTGGCGGTAGCCGATTGCGATCCTGGTTGGTGCAGCTACACGATCCTTGCCTGCCAGGGGAGGCAGGGCTAATCCTTCGCTGATCGTCATCATGAGGTTCGATGGAGCTTGGCGGCGGACGTGGTTCTGGATGGAGGCATCTGGATGAAGGTGTGGCTCTGTTCCATGGCAAGGCCATGGCGATCCTGCAAGGGCGTGTGGATGGCAGCTCTGGTGTTGAGTACGGGCTGGATGGTTGAGGAATCCGGAAGCTTAAAGGAGATGCAGATCAGAGACAACCATGTCTTCTTTGTATTGATCTTTCATGGATCCTAAGGGAGGCATTGTCTATCAATGGAGAATACGAAGGTCGTTTAATTTCTCCAATCTCAAGGTTTGCATTTGGATAATGTGTCAGTGCCATCTCTGAGTCAGTTCAGTACATTTTGTCATTGTGGTGGTCAATGTTGCGAAGAAAAGGAGGTAGCATTTCGATTGGAGTTTGCGGCAACATTGGCCTGTGGTGGCTAGATCCTCGCTTAGTTCGGGAGAGGCCATGTCATTCTGAACGTGTCAATTCAAACATTTTAACTGTATATCTCACTGACCGTATATGTAACACCCCAATTTCAAATCAATAATTAAATGGAATAAAAATCACTCCGAATTTGAATTTTTGCTTATTTCTTTCCTTCTCACAAGATTTTCAAAATAAAATTAACTAAAGTAATTCAAACTTGGTTGAATCTGAAATTTTCGAAATATAAAATTTATGCTCAAGTGTTTGTTTACATTTATTATTTACTAAAAGTTTGAACTTTGGAATTTACAATAAATTAAGATAGTTATATGTCAAACCCTAGCGAATACACCCTGAATTTAAACATCTTGAATTTAAAATTTGCACAAATGGCACCATATGCATTTCTGTATTTTAATGTGTTTATTTTGAATATTTGGTTGACTTTTATTTTTGTGCGAATTTGAAATTCTTTCAAATTTGAAATCCCAGGAAAGGTTAAAAACCTTTTCCTCTCTTTTTCCCTATGGGCCTCATCTCTCCTTCCTCTTCTCGCCGGCCCATCCCACCTCCCACTCCTCTCTTCCTCTTTCCCTGCGAATGGGCCGCGCTCCTTCTCTCCTTTCTCCTCGGCCCATTTCGGCCCGTCTCGGCCTGGCCCAGCCCGGCCGCGCCATCGTCTTCCTCCTCCAGCTCGGCCAAGCCGTCCGACGTCGCCGCCGCCTCGTCCTCCAGCTCGACACCGCGCCTGCACACGTGGACCGCCGCAACTTCAAGACACGACGAACTCCGCGTCCACACACCGCCGCCTTGACTCCGCGTGACCATATCAGATAAGGACGTCGCCGCAATTGTTGACCGCAGAGGATGAGGTCGCCGCCGCAACCTTAACTCCGGCAATCCTTCGCCTCGAAGTTTCCTCTGCCCCGCCTTGCTTTGCACGCCTCTGCTCCCCTATAAAACCGAGCCGCGCCGCCCCTCTCCTTTCCCCGAACCCTAACCCTAGCCTCGCCGCGCGTCGCCGTCCGTCGCCGTGCGAGCTCGACGCTGGCCATCTCCCGGCCTCGCCCTGCTCTCTTCGCGCGCGCACCAGCATCGCCTCGCCGCCGCGCGTCACCCTGGCTAACAGCAACACGACGAGGAGCACCGGAGCATCCTTCCCCGCAAGCGCCGCCTCTGCGAGCCGCTCCCCTTCGTCGCCGGCCTCCTCCGTAGCTCCCCGTCGACGACACGTCCTCCAGGTGAACTCGCCGTATCCTTCTCCCCCTCCTCGATCTGTCGCGGCGAGCTTTTGGTCGCCGGAGCGCCGTTCCGGCCAACTCCGGCGAGTCGCCGCCGTCTCCCGCGCCGCTCAGCCGCCACCGGTCGCCGCACCCATCTCCCCTTCATCCTCCACCGTCCAATCCTGATCCAACGGCCCAGATCGATCTGGTCCACCGTGGACCGGTGGACCGCAGCCCTCGGCCGGTCCACGAGCCTGTGGACCCAGTCCATGGGATTTCCAATAGGAAAATAAATCCGAAATTACTAGAAATCCCGGGGCCCTGTACATTTTGCAGATAAGCCCCTCTAGTTTATTTTAATTATGTTTAGACCCTGTCTTTTTACAGAAAAGCCCTTGTACTTTTCTGTAATTACCATTTAGCCCCTATCTTTTTACACTTAGGCCCCTAAACCTTTCTTAATTACAGATAAGCCCCCAAAACCTTTTGTAATTACATGTAAGTCCTCTGTAATTACAAATAACCCTTTGAATCTTTAAATCTCCGTAACTTTGCAACCATAGCTCCGTTTTGAGTGATTCTTGCGCTCACGCGTTCGTGGCAACGCGTAGAATCTTTTGATACTGCTTTTAGAGCTTCACACTAGATCTATAAACCATCTATACCCTAAGTTCCTCTCTCGCTCGATAAATTCTATTTCGATAAATCATTCGACGTCTATCCCGCAAAGCGCCAATGTTCCTTCACTTTAGTGTTGAACCTAGCCAATATCGCCGTGTCCTCCTATACCAAAGCATAGTAACCTCTTTTCATCGTGACCTAGATTCAACCATAACCTAGTTCAGCTATCACTTAGTTGAACTTAATCCCGTGTTGCCATCGACCGCCACCAACCTATTTGATTTGTCGATCTTGTTTAAATGCGGTCTTTTCATTGGATCTTATTGAATTATATTGTTGTTTATTGCTCTTTTAATTGCAGTTGTGCATTCATAGCATGCATGATCACATGCACGTGCTGCTGTCATGTCAACAACTCATACACGTTTATAACAAACGCCTGCCCTTTCATATAACTGTATATATATGCTCACATGCACAAACACATAGTGATAGCTTAGTACACATCATGATACCCTAAGAGCATATGCATGGCATGCCTTTTACTTATAATATCTCTTATGCATTCATACATATAAAATATCCTGGTAACCTCCCTTAAATAGATGGCATGTAGAGAACCTCAACCAGAAAATAACTAATCTTAACAAACATATGCATGTAAGTTCTTTAAATACTTGTATACCTAACCTTGCATGTAAATGCATGCTTACATATCCTCGCCATGCATAGTTCATATAATTAAACATTTACATGCTTGTTCTTTAATAGGAATAATATAGAAGCTTACATATTATATATGCACACAATCACCATCAATAAAGCATGTGCATCTCATCATACTCACCTTAAGATTTCAGTAAGTACAGTTTTATGCAAAACCATGCACCCTTACTTCTTTTAAGAGAAATTAGATAATTAATAATTTGTCTAGGTGAATATGGCCTTTACAAGGCCAATAACATAACCAGTAATGTATAACCTTTCATAAATAGAATATGATGCATCATGCATGATTCATACCCCTTGTTCTTCATTGGAGTTCTATCGGCTCTTATTGGAGTTAATCGAATCTTATTTGGCTCTTTTCGATCTTTATTCCTTTTGTGGTAGTTTATTTATACGGTATGTTTCTATGCGTTAGCTTACGCAAGATCCGAGGAAGAGCCACACGAATTCGAGGAGCATTCAATCTTCAAGGACGAGCCGAAGAAACCAAGTCAAGGACGAATCAGAAGATACAAACTTCGAAGAAAGACTTAAAGATATCGACAGAAGATCCTGAAGACTCAGAATTGAAAGATTAGGATAGCGTCTTTCAGGCAAGCTCTACTTCTCCTTGATCATGATTGAACCTACAGTTTTCGCAACGCACCCATATGGCCTATTCTCGTACTTGCATTACTTGTTATTTTACTACTTGTGTAGCTATGGTCCTATTTGCTTATCGATATTGATGCCATTTACTTAGGCGTTAATATCTAAATTCTTGTTTGCCCTTGTTTACCTGTCACCTTGATAACCCTAGGATAGTTCCATTATTTCTATGATGGCACGATCACCTTGCTACTAGACTGCTTAGGACCCCTCGCAATGTTTCTACGTTGCCACACCTTATTCACATATATGCTTTACAACTATGTTAAATGAGTTTGGTGGTGTGCGTGTGATATTTGGGGTTGGGAGTAGCACAACTGTGTTAGGCGATGATGATAATGATGATGATGATGGAGGCGGTGATGATGGGATGGTTGGATCGCGGGCAATGCCATTAGTAAGTGATTGATGATGAGATGGATAAGTATGATAGTCCCTTAGTATGGGAGACATGGTGCTTGCCCGGCCACATAAGGACCGGTTCATTCAACCTTAACTAGATGATTCTCGTACTACCACGGATCCTGTTATGGGCAGGACTTGACCCTAACTTTCTGGTACCTACCACCTTGATCCATCCAGGAGGCAGTAGCGCAAACGAGCGCCCAAGAGAAGACTCCGGAGTGTGTATTGCTTAGGAGATCTGGCTTGAGATCCCCACCTTGATGTGCAGACGGGTCTGCATGATGACTACTTGTAGTCTCATGAATGAGCCTCTAGGTATGGCTTGTGGGTGGCATTGTGGGGATACTCGGGAAAGGTGGGTTTCGCTATGTTGCTCCCTCGCCAAGAGCAATGTAGTCGGTGGGAAAAGATGTACAACCTCTGCAGAGTGTAAAATTCATCCGGATGGACGTTGTCACGGCATATGACGCATCTATGTTGAGTTCGATATGATTAGCCACTTTCATGATAATTCCTTGATGTGTGCGTGAGCAGTAGCCTGCTCGTGTTTTGGAAGTGATGGCAATTGTGCCGGGTCGGTATGACCATTGAGGTCAGAAGGCTGAACTAAAACTTGGAAACTGGCGGGAACGTTTCATTCTCCCCAGGGCCAACCAACTAAAATATTGTCAAACTATGATTTTCCTTCTCTCATCCTTGATATATCTTCCTGAACCCTACATAAAAGTTGCTTTCTGCAAATGAACCAATAAACCTAAATCCTTGCTAGAACCATATATGCATGTATTTATACCCTTGTGTAGTGTAGGGCTTGCTGAGTACCTTATGTACTCACGCGTTTGTGAATGTTGGTTTAGTAGGAGAAGACTTCGTAGAAGACGACGACGATTGGGTTTTCGGTTCTGCTTCTCAAGTTTGCTTGTGGCTTTGGGCCAAAGTCTTCCGCTGTCTGCTTCACCTTTTGTCGGTCGGATGCACTGGGATAGTCTTCGAATCCTAGTCGTTCGCCACTGAAGGTCGTTAACAGGTATCATATTTATTCGAAGTATGCTTTTGATTATCATATCTGTGTTCTTGTGCGTATCAGCTACTGATCTAGGGACTGATACAGGATGCACAACAGATTTCAGAAATGGGGTCTAACAGTATATATGGGGAATGCTTACAGGGACTAATTCAGGCCATGTCATTCTGAACGTGTCAATTCAAAAACTCTGAACTGTAACCCTGTACTAAGATTACTCGTTAATCTTAGTAGCCACTCTGGGTTAAGATAGAATCGTCACACATCCTTATTCTTGTGAACATTCCTAGTCGTCCTTTTTGTCTCAAATCACAAGTGGTACACTTGTCGTCCAGCAACCCCTATCATTTTCTTTAGAAACTGCATGCGACGAATTATCATTTGACTTGTTCGTTTCTTAAGCACACATGCCGAGACTCAGTTGCTGGTCAAGAACACATGCAACTATCCCTTTGCCTATAAGTACAGGTGCAATCCAGCAGGGACAGCCACCAAGAAATCTGGTTGCAGATCCAGAAGATGGCACCTACACCTGCAGTTGGCTCTGTCAATGATGCTCAGGAGCCACGTAAGGCTCCGACTTTCCACCGAAGTCTGTGGGGTGATTTCTTCCTGACATACCAGCCACCCACTGCACCACAGGTAATTTATGCATCTTCAGAGAATGAAGGTACAATCAGATTCTGATGAACAAAAAAAAAACTGATCAATGTTGCTTGTCTGTTGTAGCGTGCATACATGGAGGAAAGGGTCGAAGTGTTAAAAGAACAGGTTAGGAAGATGTTTGAGGGCACAAAGGAGATACCAAAAATATTGGATCTTATAATCACGCTACAACGCCTTGGACTGGATACCCACTATGAGAATGAGATCGAAGAGCTGTTGAACTTTGTTTACTGTTCTGACTACGACGATAAAGATCTGCATTTAGTTTCACTGCGATTTTATCTTCTTCGAAAGAATGGCTATGATGTGTCATCAGGTAAGGCCCAGCTGTTCCTAGAAAACCTGCTCAGAAGACAACGATAATAATACTATATATATACTCCCTCTGCTCTTGAATTGATGCGCCTATTAGCTCAAACTCGAGCTAATGACGTCATCAATAAAAGAATGAAGGAACACAGTTGCTACTTAGTATTCCTGTAAAGCCTTAAAAAAGTACTAAATAAAATAACTGCATATTGTAGATTATTTGTATTCTTTTGGATTTGTAGAACTAATATTTTTTTTCTCCAACTATTTTGCAGATATGTTCAAAAATTTTAAAGATAAGGAAGGAGATTTTGCTGCTGATGATATACAAAGTCTATTGAGTCTATATAATGCAGCATACCTTAGGACCCATGGAGAGGAAGTACTTGATGAAGCAATTGTCTTCACAAGAGGCAAACTTGAAGCTGCATTAGACACTTTGGAACCGACAGTAGCTGACCAAGTGTCACTTGCCCTTCAAACACCTCTCTTTCGAAGGGTTAGAATATTGGAAACTAGAAATTATATCCCAATTTACGAACGGGAGGCTGCACGAAATGAGGCCATATTGGAGTTTGCAAAATTGAATTTTAACCTTCTTCAACTTCTTTACTGTGAGGAGTTAAAGAATGTCACACTGTAAGATTATTCAAACTTTGAATTTAAAGTTTTATTCACTTATAGTCAATTACACAGTATATTTACCTTTCTATCATTGCAGGTGGTGGAAGCAATTTAATGTTGAAAAAAGTTTAAGTTTTATCAGAAATAGAATAGTGGAAATGCATTTTTGGATGACAGGAGCATGCTCAGAGCCAAAATATTCCCTTTCACGAGTCATATCCACGAAGATTACAGCATATATCACCATATTAGATGATATCTTTGATACGTACGGAACAACAGAGGAGGCATTGCTACTTGCTGAGGCGATGTACAGGTACAAGAGTCTCCCTGCTTACACTCTAAAAATCCTTATTGTTGCACAATAGGGGATTCTCCTCCTGTATTTCACGTCCAAAATTAAAACAGTTAACATTGTTAAAGATAAATTATTTCTCCATTAATTGCATGTGTGAAACATCAATCATGGTCAGGCCACGTGCCCTATGTTCCAAAGGGATCAGATAGGTGTACAAGAACATTCCTCAATTCAATAATTGCATGTAACAAACATTGTTAACTTGCCATGATCTACTTCAAACACGCCTCTGAATCTCCCATTCCTCTGACCAAAACTCCAAAATGCTGTGTCATGCTTCTTCCTCTCCCTAAAAGTACCTCCTCTCTTGCTCCCTAGAACCAAAACTCCACTCACTTGACAACGGACTACTCCATTGTTTCCAACAAAAGATCTAATAACTGGATTTTAAGAGTTTTATGTCAGTATAAAAAATTCTAGTACCGAAGGAAATACATACTTCGAACCATATACCCCCAACACCTAATATAGGAATTTTGATCTGAAATGTTGACTAAGACACTATTTGGTCAGTGAACTATTCAATGGAATGTAAAATGTAGGTGTGACGAGAGTGCCACAGAACAACTTCCAGAGTACATGAAGGATTTCTACATGTTCTTCTTGAAAACATTTGATTCGTTTGAGGATGACTTAGGACCAAACAGAAGCTATCGGGTGTTTTATCTCAAAGAAGTGGTAAGTATTATATTTAGTCTTATGATGTTGATTGCAAATCTTTGTTCAACTACCAGTCTGGGTGCACAATTATAGGAACTATAATCTGGAGTCACATATTTGCGCATTCAATGCAGTTAAAGATGTTGGTCCGTGGATACTGTCAAGAGATAAAATGGCGTGATGAACGTTACGTTCCAGAAACAATCGATGAACATCTAGAACTTTCAAGAGCAACTGTTGGAGCTTTTGAAGTAACATGTGCTTCAATTGTTGGGATGAGTGATATCGTGACGAAGGAAATCCTTGATTGGCTTTTGACGTATCCAAAACTTATCAAGAGTTATACAACACTTTCACGACTCTGCAATGATATCTCGTCAACTAAGGTATTTCTCTATCTTGGACACATGAATATGACCCTTTTTAAGTGTTTTTATGCACCTTAGAATATGGCTAGAGAAATTTAACTTTCACACCAAAAATTGTGTCACTGAAATATCATAGGATGCATGCTCATAATTTAACAGCTTCAGAGTTAAGAAGTACCTAACTAATGTTTTTTCGTGTTGCAGCGTGAGCAAACAGGAGGCCACTATGCTTCAACTGTCCAATGTTATATGTTGCAACATGGGACAACAATGCACGAAGCATGTGAAAAGATAAAAGAGTTAACTGAAGATTCATGGAAGGATATGATGAAACTCAACATTACACCAACAGAGCAGCCAAAGGTCGTGACACAAACGGTCATTGATTTTGCCAGGACCGCTGACTACATGTACAAGACAACAGACGCGTTCACTTTCTCCCATACAATCAAAGATATGATAGGATTACTCTATATGGAGCCAACAGTAGTCTAATACCTCAATTACAATTTGTAACCACACTTTGAGTTATATTGAATAAAGTGGCACCTGATCCATGTTCACCAAATTATAGTTGGGGACATCTGAATCCACTACTACAAAATTTGCCATTGCCATGGTTGGTGGTTGCAAGTTGCAACTAGACAATATGAATAACATGCTCCATTTTTTTCCGCAATTTCGGCATTGGTCTTGTGAACAGTTTCTATAGTTATTGACTCCCCCATGCGGGGAGCCTAAGCGGTGAGTCGTTTATGGTTGAGATGGTATCTACGACGTCCTCATGCAATACATCTATCTATTATATTATATATATAATTGAACAAGAAAAGGAGCCACCACGTTCGCTCTAAAATATTAGAAATTCCCACGTTAATCGGAGAAAATAAGAAGAGAAAATTACCCACCACTGCCATTATGAAAATATAGTCTAAAATGCCCTCCACGTGTTTTAAAAATTACCCACCATTGTCATTATGAAGAAACATAGTTGGGTATGCTCTAAAAATATATTAGATATTATGCATCGATCAATGCTATTAAAAAATAGCTTGAATATGCGGTTAGATTTAATAGTCCATCTATACGTGAGAGAGAGATTTAGAAATTTGGAATGCGTGTGTGACATCGGAATTTTACCATGTGAACAGAGTCCAAAGTATGATATTTTTAATACTATATGGAGATGTCCATTCCGTATTTCTGTTGGTCTTTCATATGCGGCGGCGGAACCGAGGAGCTGTGGCGTCGGCCCGCCCCGTGTTCATCAACCTGCAGGATGTCCTCCTCGCTACCAATCTCGACGTTCTCTTCTCCATCGGCATCGAGGAGATCGGAGGCAAGGTCGACATGGCAGCGTCTTCACCCGCGACGAGCACATCACCGACGACCACTGGAACTTCACGTACTCAGCCCACAACCAGGTAGCTAGATATGCATCTTGGGCGCCACTGCAGTCGCGGCTCAGCCTGGTCGTCTCTCTCTCTCAATTTTTTTTTTTTTCTCGAGCCTGGCACTGCAACTTGCAGTACTCGCTGATCTGATTTGATCGATAGTTAGTAAGGGATTTTCTTGGTAGATCTATAACTAACGGAGACTAATTGTCTCATTACAAGGGCATTTGAGGCAATTGCAAAGGTACATTCAAAACTTATTTGCTCAAACCTGCGTTACCTTCACCGACAGATTTCTCGCCTGGATGGATTTATTTATGCTCACTGATATGTAGATGCCAATAGAGTTCTCGCCTGGGTTCAATTATTTCTGTTTGCTGACAGATATGTCAGTGGACCAACTTATAGCCGGCCCAGCTTCATGATTCATGCTCAGATATCGATACAGGTAATCTCATCTTGCAAACAGGCACAGGGTATCTACGTACCTTTCTACCTTGATTTTTTATATTTCAAACTTGCAGATAGATTAGAGATTCAAACTAGCCTCGATGCCCTCATGCAACAAGCCATCGTAAAACTGATATGATGCATGTGTCCAGCTTTTCTTGATGCATGTTGCTTTATTGACCTGTATATATTTTATAACGTCCCACATTATTTAGATGCAAAAAATATTTTTCTGAATAGATTTACAAGTATTGATATAAGAATTTATTGATTGTAGAGGTATACTTATGTTTTAAATATTGATGTGTAGCCATAAATATGTATAGGGTGCAGAGACCAAAGTTCTGATGTGATTTCAATAAATTTATAACATGATCTTATGCTTCCTGATAGATTAAACTAACGTATCCATGAATCAAACAGTTCTATCCCTAAAGAAACTAGCGACACAAGGTATAGGGATTTAGATGCACAAGGAACGTGGAAACTTATTATTGATGTGGCTCCCGTATGTTTTTCTTAATTTTTGAAAATATTGAAAAGTTAATGACTGCTTTTCAGTACATATGTATTAACAGGATATATAAAATAGCAGCAGGTTAAGGAATTTGCAGAGTGGAAGCAAATGATCTACTGCTAAAGAAAGGACATGACCCAATGGAAAGAATTATAAAAAGCAAGGGACGAACGTCCTCTATATCCTACTGATGAGAAGGGGACTTTCTACAGGAAAGAGAGATATTCTGGCCAAGAAGCAAATAAACAAGTAAATCATGAGCCAAGTACATGGTGAAGATGTAGGTACCCAATTGCATCTCTGCACGCAACACATTCACAAACAGCATATGGAGCACAGGTACCCTAAAGAGTTCCTCAACGCCTTAAAGTTTCCAGACATTTCAAATTAGAAATCTAAAGCTGGATGATACAAAGGAATATACATCGGCATGTGTTATCAGTAAATTTTCATACCTAATAACTATTGAATTAATGAGTCTATCATTTATAAATATCAAACGATGGCTGCAAGTACCAAAAAAAAAGTAAGCTAAAATGTAAATCAGTGAGTTTTCTTACTATGTGGATACATGTAAAAAAAAAAAGACACAAACGAATATAAAAATAACTTATTTTTCTATAAATTTCCTACTCAGTGCGGAAATCCAACAAACATATTCCATGCGAAAACCTAAAATAACTAAAGCATCATACGTACAAATATTTCTGTTTGTACCATGCAAATCAAAAGAAAGCACCTGAAGATAGAATCGCTAAATAGCAGATTCGAGGACATATGGATCGATGAGACGTTACTGTTAAGTACTCCGAAAATGGAAGAAGCCTTCGCAAAAGAGATTTTGCTACGAGGATCTGAGAGAAACCGCGACGAAGCAACAAAGACAGAAGGTGAAGAATGGAGAATAGGGAAAATTCTACAATAACGAAATAGCGAATACTACACACGGCATGTTTTTTAGATAACCAACGATTCACTTTGTTATATGTAAAATAAAATAAAGCATCTCAGTCTCTACATCTTTTGATGTATAGAACCAACGATTCACTTTGTTATATGTAAAATAAAATAAATAGAACTCAACAAAAAGTGCATAGCTATATTAATAAAAATAAACATAACAAAAATAATAAATAGCTATAACAGGTCTAGCCGCGCAAATGCGCGGGCTGCCTTACTAGTTCAACAAATAACACGTCAATGCAATTATATTTGTGGTCCACCTCCTGATCTTCGTGGAAATTGTGTGCATTTCGTAAGCACAAAATATATTGCATTTCAAAAGGCTTCTATAAGATCAGTTTATGTTACCTCAAAATAAATGTGGACCGTCCATTTTAACTTGGATGGGGACCTTTTACCTCTTAGGAGGTAATATGTCCCATGATTATAGGTAGATTTGTTTCCAAAGTAATTAGGATAATGTGATGAGTTGAATATATATATCCATATTAGTTGGTGGAGTTGATTTTTCTCCTTTGATGAGAAACAAAAATCAGCCGTGCTTACCTCATGTACATTTCCTCTTTTTTTTTCACGTACCAAAAATTCATAGAGACCTGTCGAAGTTGATTTTTTTTTTTTTTGTCTCACAAGATCAGCGTGAGACCTCCTGCACGTTTCCTGTTTCCAGTTTTACGTAGAACACTTCTATGGACACTTCTATGAACACTTCCTGATATAGAAATATTCATATAGAAACTTCCTGCACGTTTCCTGTTCTTTCCCTTTTATTCAATCTAAGCAAAAAAGTGTTGCAGATGGACCGCTACAATTATTGGGCATGAAAGCGAGAAGTTTCGTTTATTAGTATGGGACTTGCTCAAATCAAAACGGAAAGTCTTCCGTGCGTACAGTCGCGGGGGCGACCTTGTGCGACTCAAGCCATTGTGCCCCGCGCGACCCAACATACGTTTCTAATGTACGGAGATCGAGGAAGAAGCAGCAGCAATGCAGAGGAAGTCCGGATGGCGACGCCGCCGCCGCATCACCAGAGGTGGGGAACGTTGGCGGGGTTAGGGTACCGGGAGTTGTCGGGAGTGGAGATTCAATCGCCGGCACACGTAGAAGGGTTCAGCGGCGGTGTGCATCGAGGCGGCAGTGGCATCGCCGGAGCTGTGGGCGGCCCGCAGGCAGGTGGTGGGGGGTAGGTGGCTGGGGTTACACATCCTGACGAGTTTAGCTGTGGGCGGTGGCGGGTGCAGGCAACGACACAAGGTGTTTTAGCCGCATTCAACACTCAACACAGACCTCGTCTTGAAGCAAACCATGGCGGAGGTCGTGGAACTATTTGTCAGCGGGCTTGGCTATGGGCGATCTTCATTTGGGAAATTCAAAGCTCATTACATTGATTGTGTTCGAAGGAGCTTGGTTTTTCTATGCTGCGCGCAATAATGGGGTGTAGCCGTAAAGGATCTCGATTATCAATAACCAAGCTAGCTAGCTCAATTCGATGAGGGTGTTGCACTTGGCTTTAGGTGATTGGTAGGGAAGCAGTGAATAGACACATTTCCCCTAGACTGCAGAAAACTAACTCTCAATATTCAAAATGTTTTGGGGATCACATCTCATCTGGAGGAGATAAGATTGGGCCGGTATCAGGTATCCTAGCAGACAGAGAACGTCCAGAGCAATAGAGCATGGCTTAAACCAAAGTATAGTAAGTCTTACTCAACAGGCTAAGAGATGTCTTTGTCATAAAAAATTGGTGGAGGTATGAGAAGAGAGGAGAGAGAGTGTGGCGGGCTATTGTTTCTTCGCCGGCTGAAGCAACATGCCCGAGAGGAGTCCTCTCTTCTGTCAATCACCGAATACCTAAGCAAACATTGAATGATTAAATTACTCCATCAAGGTAGGTAGGCTAGCAGCCAAAGCCCATTAGAGCTTCTCTAAAGGTAGAGATAGCTAAGAGCTAGTTGTTAGCTCTTAGAAGAGAATAATATGGTGTGGGCTTCATATTTCACTCTCTATACTTTGCTAAAAGCTAGAGCTAGCTGCAGTGGCGAGTCTAGGCCCAGACTTGGGGGTGGGCCGAAAGTTTGTTGGGCTCACATGGGTGGGCCAAAACAAAGGAAAAAAATTGAAAAAGAAAAGAAAAAATGGTGCTACAGTGCTGCAAAATCACTTTGGGCTGGATCTGGGGGTGGGCCCCCCCCCCGGCTGGACTCGCCACTGGCTAGCTGTTTTCTCTCTTTTTTCTCTAATATAAACAATTCTAAGAGCTAGCTTAAAATCAGCCTTTGGGGAAGCTCTTACTACTCCTGTTTGCTAATGGCTTAAAGTGACGTGGAGATGGTTTTGCGCCAGCAGCCAGCGATTCTATTAGCCATGCTCAAAGGAGAGAGTTTCTTCGTAGCTGTTTCGTACCGATTAAAGTTCTAGCGTGTGTAGACTTTTCCCCTCAAAATTGAGCCTTTCTCAGATCCTTTGGGTCATGAGAGAGTTTCTTCCTAGCAGTCTGTTTTCCAAAAGATGAGTAGTTCAAAGTCGACAAAGGTCCGTTTCAACAAAAGAATCTATATAAAAGTCCTTCTCCAAACGACTGAATGAGGAGGGCCGCACGGAAGATCTGACTTTCTTTTCTTTTCCTTTTTTTTTGTCTGAAAGGGGAGACCTGACTTGAGAACATTAGGAAGAAAAAATGTCAAGCCCGGCACTAATAAGATCTAGTCGAGTCTACCGACTACCGCACATGACCAACTTTGTACAGTTTAGTTCATAGCACATGCGAGGAACTTTGACGAGGTTGGGAAAGCTGATTGTTTTTTTGTGCGGCTTTTTACATGTCTACCGCGCGCACATGACTGACTTGAGATTGGAACCCACGCACGTGGTTATGAAAGTATGTGAAGAGAACGACACAAATAAATACCATTTACTTCCTTCGATGTTCTGTTTAATTAGGCCAGTCTCAGTGGATACTTTCGTTTTATATTTTTCAAAGGTGCCACATCAGATTTAGAGTTTTCACATGATAAATGAAATGGTCTCTCTCAATGCACAATTTCATCTCACGGTTTCATAAGCAAAGTATAATATTAAATTCTTGCATTGAGATTGGTCAAAACATGTTAGGATGAAAGTTTTTGCTCTCAATAGGTCTTTCAATAAGCTTTCATATATATGAAACTGTGCCAACTTCCTTTCATTAGAATGAAAGGAACTTCTCCTCTTTCATCTTAATTGATGTGCCATGTCATATGTTTTGTTGATGTGGCACCTTATTTAATATTGATGAAAGGCCCATTGAGACTGGCCTTATGACGACATTTCTCATTTCCCAGTGTCTACAAGACACAAATCTATATTACTAAGAATCCCATATAGCCCATGAAGGATCTTACCTAAGACTTAAGTGGGCCATATGTAAACTACTTCCATTTTCAAAAAAAAAAGGTGTTGTCGAAGTATAACTGCATTACTAGTCTTTCATTCTCCATTAGCTTAGACTTACAGGTATATTGGTGCATGGTACCCTAATATAGCTGACGCGTGAGCTTACTTTAGTTTCAATCGATGGTAACATGCTTGTATCACATTGGACATCAGTTTGACTCCTATTAGCATTCTTGCCGTACATCTGTCATTATCTGTATACGAAGCATTATGGTCGATGATCAACGCCGGCGAGATGGTGACGGCGGGTCACGCGGCTAGGGCAGAGGGGGTGGGGGCGGTGGCAGCATGAGAGTGAGAGAGATTTGGAGGGAAGTCTTTTTTTTTTTCTTTCTTGATTAAATCTGGTACAAATCCTTATAGAGTGAACTCGACTTTTTTTTAAGAAAGACTCCAACAAAATTTAATCTCAACTATATCTCAAATTACCTAATTTAAAACAACTTCTCAGACTCAATCTCTTATTTCACAAATAAACTCTAACTTGACCTAGTCACTTTTGGGAGGGCGCCGAGGTCGCATCCTGGCTGCTTCCCTTGCGGAGCCCCAAGGGCGGCGACGGCTTTTGGGTCCTGTCTCACTGCTCATCGCTACCGCATTGTCGTCGCTCTCATCTCGGCCCATAACATCTCCTGGTGCTTGGGCACCTTCAAGCTCGATCCTAACTACGTACGGCATGTGCGACTTCGGTGAGGTACGAAGGCAAAGTGTGACAACGATGTTCCTGAGTACAAGGTCATCGACGAGATTGCACCCGGTTTGGTCCACATGTAGACAAAAGTTGTAGACGAGTGCTCCCACAATGCCAGTGGTGCCGAAGTAGTGCGACAATGGACGAGGATCGTTCACGCACACAGCCGTCGTGCCGGGCGGGAGTATGAGGAATACCAAAGATTAAGAACACAAGCCGAACCAAAAGGAACACTCCTCCAGTGATATCAATGAACCTGACTTGTACTCAGTTAGTGGTGGAGGCTCACGTTAGGTGAAGCGCCGAAGAGGTGAATCAGTGAGCAACGTTCCCCACGCCCGGCATGTGCGTTCTCACGACCACCTGCCAAAGGAGTGCCTCATCTCCGTAAGCCGGGGGCATATGCATTTCCACGACCACCGAACACCATCTCGAGGGAGACGAGGAAGAAGAGGTGACGAGGCCGGAAGGGTAGACGCGTTTGTCAAAGAAGATGAGGCCGTCTCGTGCCGCCCAAGCACAGCAAGCCTCTCCCGCCTGGATATATGCTCCCCAACAGGGACAGAGAGCTTGTCACCGTGGTGCATCTCCCAGCGGATGTCGTGGAAGATATTGAACTGTGACGTCAGCAGGTTGTAGATGCCGTGCACGCGGCGAAGTCCGCCCATGACCGCCACCAGCGGACCGCACAAGGCCCGTGAGCTTAGAGTTAGGTGACTGCATTAATCACTAGAATCTGGCAATACATCAGAACAAATTAGCAGTACAAATCTCACGGATTTTCAGAACTCAAGCTTGATTAAAGCTTGACGTACGCTCAAAATTTTCAGCTAATCAGGTGATCGTCACTAACTGAACACAGTGTGATGTTCCGCGCCGTCCGCGTCGCTCGCGAGTTGCGATCGCGATTCCCGTTTTGCGGCGCTGCGTGCGCCCGATCAGTTGCGACTTGCGAGGAAGGCGGCAGGTCGTTTTTAGTCAATGGGCCTTAGCAATCAACTTGGTAAACATATTAATCATTGGGCCATGCCGTTTTTATTAGTCTATGCCGGGCATAGACAGCATATACTGTGGGTCCGCCCCTGGTGATGTTCAGAGGAAACTGAGCTAGATGTACAAACTACTATCAAATGCTCATACATTCTAAGAGCATGGGTTTGTGCGGTAGTGGTTCGGTGAATGACCGTTGGGCCCCCACGTAATCATCATGATCCCTTGTCGCCACCGCACAAGCGAACAATTTTTGACCTTATATCTCACAAACCATATATATAGGGTTCAGGCCCACATGTCAACGACATATGAAGTAAAATAAAATTCTGAACTGTAACCCGGCCTATACTAGATGGCAGGATCTCAAATCGGGAAATCCCCAGCTTACTCGTTAATCTTAGTAGCCACTCTGGGTTAAGATAGAATCGACACACATCCTTATGCTTGTGAACATTCCTAGTCGTCCTGTTTGTCTCAAATCACAAGTGGCACACTTGTCGTCCAGCAACCCCTATCATTTTTTTTAGAAACTGCATGCGACGAATTATCATTTGACTTCTTCGTTTCTTAAGCACATGCCGAGACTCAGTTGCTGGTCAAGAACACATGCAACTATCCCTTGCCTATAAGTACAGGTGCAATCCAGTAGGGACAGCCACCAAGAAATCTGGTTGCAGATCCAGAAGATGGCACCTACACCTGCAGTTTGCTCTGTCAATGATGCTCAGGAGCCGCGTAAGGCTCCGACTTTCCACCGAAGCCTGTGGGGTGATTTCTTCCTGACATACCAGCCACCCACTGCGCCACAGGTAACTTCTGCATCATCAGAATGAAGGTACAAATCAGATTCTGATCAACAAAAAAAAACTGATCAATGTTGCTTGTCTGTTGTAGCGTGCATACATGGAGGAAAGGGTTGAAGTATTAAAAGAACAGGTTAGGAAGAAGTTGGAGGGCACAAAAGAGATACCAAAAATATTGGATCTTATAATCACGCTACAACGCCTTGGACTGGATACCCACTATGAGAATGAGATCGAAGAGCTGCTGAACTTTGTTTACTGTTCTGACTACGACGATAAAGATCTGCTTTTAGTTTCACTGCGATTTTATCTTCTTCGAAAGAATGGCTACGATGTGCCATCTGGTAAGGCCTTGCTGTTCCTAGAAAAACTGCTCAGAAGACAACGATAATAATACTATATATACTCTTTCTGCTATTGAATTGATGCGCCTATTAGCTCAAATTTGAGCTAATTGGCGTCATTAATAAAAGAACGAAGGAACACAGTTGCTACTTAGTATTCCTGTAAAGCCTTAAAGAAGTACTAAGTATAATAACTGCATATTGTAGGTTATTTGTATTCTTTGGGATCTGTACAAGTAATATTTTTTTTCTTCAATTAATTTGCAGATGTGTTTAAAAATTTTAAAGATGAGGAAGGAAATTTTGCTGCTGATGATATACAAAGTCTATTGAGTTTATATAATGCAGCATACCTTAGGACCCATGGAGAGGAAATACTTGATGAAGCAATTGTCTTCACAAGAGGCAAACTTGAAGCTGCATTAGACACTTTGGAACCGACAGTAGCTGACCAAGTGTCACTTGCCCTTCAAACACCTCTCTTTCGAAGGGTTAGAATATTGGAAACTAGAAATTATATCCCAATTTACGAACGGGAGGCTGCACGAAATGAGGCCATATTGGAGTTTGCAAAATTGAATTTTAACCTTCTTCAACTTCTTTACTGTGAGGAGTTAAAGAATGTCACACTGTAAGATTATTCAAACTTTGAATTTAAAGTTTTATTCACTTATAGTCAATTACACAGTATATTTACCTTTCTATCATTGCAGGTGGTGGAAGCAATTTAATGTTGAAAAAAGTTTAAGTTTTATCAGAAATAGAATAGTGGAAATGCATTTTTGGATGACAGGAGCATGCTCTGAGCCAAAATACTCCCTTTCACGAGTTATATCCGCGAAGATTACAGCATATATCACCATATTAGATGATATCTTTGATACGTACGGTACAACAGAGGAGGCATTGCTGCTTGCTGAGGCAATGTACAGGTACAAGAGTCTCCCTTACAATCTAATAATCCATAGTGTTGCACAATAGGGGATTCTCCTGCTGTATTTCACGTCCAAAAATTAAAACAGTTAACATTGTTAAAGATAAATGCATTCTCCATTAATTGCATGTGTGAGACATCAATCATGGTCAGGCCACATGCCCTGTGTTCCAAAGGGATCACGTAGGAGTACAAGAACATTCCTCAATCCAATAATTGCATATAACAAACATTGTCAACTTGTCATGATCTACCTCAAAGACGCCTCTGAATCTCCCATTCCTCTGACCAAAAATCCAAAATGCTTTATCATGCTTCTCCATAAAAATACCTCCTTCGCCTAAAAAAAAAATACCTCCTTGCTTGCTCCCTAGAACCAAATAACTCCACTCACTTGACTACGGACTACTCCATTTTATTTTATTTTTTTTACACAAAAGATCTAATCACTGGATTGTAAGAGTTCTATGTCAGTAAAAAAATATAAAAAAATCTAGTACCGAAGGAAATACATACTTTGAATCATATACCCCTAACACCTAATATAGGAATTTTGATCTGAAATGTTGACTAAGACACTATTTGGTCAGTGAACTATTCAATGGAATGTAAAATGCAGGTGTGACGAGAGTGCCGCAGAACTACTTCCAGAGTACATGAAGGATTTCTACATGTTCTTCTTGAAAACATTTGATTCGTTTGAGGATGACTTAGGACCAAACAGAAGCTATCGGGTGTTTTATCTCAAAGAAGTGGTAAGTATTATATTTGGTCTTATGATGTTGATTGCAAATCTTTGTTCAACTACCAGTCTGGGTGTACAATTATATATATGAACTATAATCTGAAGTCACATATTTGCGCATTCAATGCAGTTAAAGATGTTGGTCCGTGGATACTGTCAAGAGATAAAATGGCGTGATGAACATTACGTTCCAGAAACAATCAATGAACATCTAGAACTTTCAAGAGCAACTGTTGGAGCTTTTGAAGTGACATGTGCTTCGTTTGTTGGGATGAGTGATATCGTGACAAAGGAAATCCTTGATTGGCTTTTGACGTATCCAAAACTTATCAAGAGTTACACAACACTTTCACGACTCTGCAATGATATCTCGTCAACTAAGGTCTTTCTCTATCTTTACACATATTTATGACACTTTTTAAGTGTTTTAATGCACCTTACAATATGGCTAGAGAAATTTAACGTTCGCATAAAAAAAATATCACTGAAATATCCTAGGATGCATGCTCATAACAAGTTAACAGCTCCAGAGTTATGAATTACCTAACTAATGTTTGTGTGTGTGTTGCAGCGTGAGCAAACAGGAGGCCACTATGCTTCCACTGTCCAATGTTATATGTTGCAACATGGGACAACAATGCACGAAGCATGTGAAAAGATAAAAGAGTTAACTGAAGATTCATGGAAGGATATGATGAAACTCAACATTACACCAACAAAGCAGCCAAAGGTCGTGACACAAACGGTCATTGATTTTGCCAGGACCGCTGACTACATGTACAAGACAACAGACGCATTCACTTTCTCCCATACAATCAAAGATATGATAGCATTACTCTATATAGAGCCAACACTAGTCTAATACATCAATTACTATTTGTAACCGCACTTTTACTTATATTGAATAAAGTGGCATATCCACATGATCCATTTTTACATAAATTATAGTTGGGGACATCTGGATCCACTACTGTCAAAGTTTTGCCAAATTGGCACAACATAACTTGACTTAACTAGATGCCCACCTATTGTTAATGTCTGATGTCTTCGAGCTAGCTAGAGTAGCGGAGGAACAGAGCCTTTCGAACTTACATGTGCAGGTCAGCAGGTGTACAAGTCTATCTTAGCGGTCAAAGCTGGTCAGGGCGCATACCTTTTTTTGGGGTACATGGTTGCTCCTTCATAAAGGGGCTGATTGGTTCCCTGCAAATGGGGGAACCAGGCCCGTGAGATGCAGCTTGGCCATGATTGGATGCCTGGAGTGGGTAGCGGTCCTGGTTCATGCGGTGCAAATACTGCTCCTGAGCCTGGCTCTCGGCATGCGATCGATTTGCTCGTTTCCAGCGAGCCAGGCTCGCGTCGTGCGGACGGGTGCACGTTGGAGAATGTGCGTGAGGGGAAAAACTGATTCCACATCAGCTGAACAGGTAACCAATCAACTGCTCTTCTCAGCGTGGCTAGGTTCATACGGCAACCAATCAAAAAGGTCATGCACCTGGCGAGCCTGGCCGGCGAGGGCATGTATCTGGCGTGCGAGCCAGCCTCCGCTGCTACGGAAACCAATCACGCCCAAAAGGTGCAGCGTTTCCTGCAACGCTGTCTAGCCACTTCGACTCCTCGAGTACCTGATAAACGGTGCGTTGCCGTTGCGCACTTAGCGTGTGGAGAAATCGAAAAGCAAAGACCATATTTTCACTCCACACCAGGTTATAGATCATTTTTCACAAAAAGTGAAGCGCACAGTCGGTCCCTAAACTTATTCGGCTGTGTCATTTAGGTCCTTCTACTTAGAAAATACTGATTTGACATCCCTAAACTTGTTTTGGTGTGTTATTTAGCTCCCTTTACTTATATTAACATCCCTAAACTTGTTTCAGTGTGTCACTTAGGTCTCTCTACTTGCCCGACAGTGTCATTTAAATCCGCCTATAGGCTCAAAAACTGACCCGACGTCGATATGTGGCGCATCTGACGTGGAAATGTATTGCATGACGTCGATGTGTGGCGCACTTGACGTGGAAATGCGTTGCATGACGTCGATGTGGCGTATCTGACGTGAAAATACTCTATATACAATTGTATTGCTATCAGATAAATAAGCACTATTTTGTTGATATCCCTTTGAAAAGAAACAAAAGTCATGTTACCCATTGCAACATATGGTGCAACTAGTGATGAGATTAATGTGGACGAGTATATGTGAAATATGATGGCTAATATTTTACACCGTTTAAAAGTATATGCGAAATTCTAATTTGTGATGACAATGCAAAAAAAACCTAAAAGGTCAATGAAAGAACCACCCTGTTATCAATACAATTACACGAAACGTGTTTCCGTCAAATATGAAATGTCAGATCGGTTTGAGACTAGTTGGACCTAGATGATATAGTCGAACAAGTTTAGAGATGTTAAAATAACTAAAGGGACCTAAGTGACACAACAAAACAAGTTTAGATATGCCAAATCAGCGTTTTCTAAGTAGAGGGACCTAAGTGACACAGCCAGACAAGTTTAGGGACCGGTTGTGCACTTTACTCTTTCACAAAACACTAGGTTTTAGCTCAAGATTTCTCAGTTTACACTACCTTTTACTCTTCTCACATTAGGCCCACTTGTCAATGTAACAAGCACATTGATGATCTTGCCACATGTGCATCTGACTTTTATTTTGGCAGGAGTAAAAATGGAAAGTTTCAAGGAAATTATTGTTTACATGGGATTGTACAGAACTAATAACCAAATCCACAATTTCAAGATAAATACCTTGTCGTACGTTCAATGTACGAAAATGGAACTAAAAAAAACTAGAAATTGAATAATTAACATTAAAAACATATTTTCATACTTTTAGCATATGAAATATTGAATTTTTGCACATCAAACTAATGTGGGGTGGGCCTAAGAGTGAAAGAAGTAATAGGTAGTGTAAATATCAGCATATTTTGTGAAATTTTGCATATTAGGATATTATTTTTGTAAATGGAAGAAACTAACGTTATTTTATAAAAAATCACTTTTCCTCCTATGATAAGATAATTAACATGCATGTTACATTGATGGGTGGGCCTAAGGATGAAAGTAGTAAAATGGAGTGTAAAATGAGAAAGCTTGTGCTTAAACCTAGTGTTTTGTGGAAAGAAGGCTATAACTTAGTGTGAAGGGAGAGTATGGTCACAAAACCTAGTGTTTTGTGCAATTCACTCAAAAGCAAAACTACAGCAGCCTCTGCATCCGTTCAGAAAACTCCTAAATCACTAGAATTCATCCATCGAATTGAGGTAGGTGACTGCAATTAACCACTAAAATATGACACTAAGTCAGAACAAATTAACGGTACAAATTTCAGGGATTTTCAAATTCTAGCTTGATAGTAAAGCTTGACGTACACACAAGTTCTGCCCATCAGGTGACCATCGATCACTAACTGAAAACAACATGATATTCAGAGGAAACTGAGCTAGGCGTACAAACTACTCAATGCTCACATTCTACGAGCATGGACCGCATGGGTTTGTGCGGTGGTGGTTCGGTGAATGACCACTCGGCCCCACGTAATCCTCATGGACCCTTCCCGTCATCGCACGAGTGCTCATCATTTCCACCTCTCCGACCACACCCCCCTCCGCAGGACCACGAGCAGTGCTCGTCCGGTGCTCCAACGCCGCATCACCAAAGCCGCCTCTGCTGTCGGATGCATGGCGCCTGTCCATCTGACGGCCAGCAGACTGTTGTTGCCACTTTGAATCAGGAGCATCCCCCTAGTACATATCGAAAAACCACATGGGAATGATGAAGAAAAGCTGCATAACTATACTGCTGGCCCATGAAGTGCTACTGACCTTGTCCAATGCTCCATGCCGGTGGATTTGCAGGCTCCTAAATGCTGAAAAACAGGGGAATAGAATGGCGCAAAGATGTTAAGAAAAAAAAATGAAACACCACTAAATTCAACAGAGACTTCTTTTAACAGAAAAACGGCTTTATATATTAGATAATTTAGCATTACCGTGAGCCCTTGTGGCCAGGAAGAGGAGGAAGAAAAGAGAGGCAAAGACCATTGAACTCCTCATTTGCAAGTGACGATATGAAGCTATCAAAAGCTCCAAGGAAATAGGAGTTGTGTCAGAATGGAACCCTAACCTCTCAGGGCACAAACATGTCGAAACCAAGTGCATTTGAATGCGTATATATAGGAAGTGGGTTCCCATGATGCACATATACAATTATTGTGAATCATCTGAAGGGGCATGTCTTCTAGCAAGCTGATCGATGTGATGTGTTTCCGGTCATATATAATAGTTCTTACTTTTGAAGTTGGATTGCAAAGAAAGATCACGATGCGATTCTTTAATCCAGCCAACATATATAGCTCTAGATTCAGTTGTGGCGCCACCCTTTAAGGAATGATGTTCCCGGAAATGCGGTGCTTGTTTTGCTCGGCCACCCTAGTTCTGCGTGTCTTTGACTCTGAACCTGTAATAAGGAGATTCGGTCTCCCCCCCCCCCCCACCCTTTTTTTTTTTGAGCTCCCCCTTTTATTCGATCCAAGCAAACAAGTGCTGCAGGTGGGCCACTACAACGATAAACTTTCGAGACACACGTACGAACAGAACATTACGAAGCAACCACATCATAACAGGCCCACTCGCTAGGTTTCGTAAACAAGCCCAAGTCTCGGTGTCGCATCGCATGAGCCATGAGGCCTCATGGCCCATGACCTCCAGTGTTACTGCAGACTCATCTCTCTTCTCTATCTATATTCCTCACCCGTAGTTCTCCTGAAGAAACCCATGCTGCCTCTGCCTGAGGTGAAGACGAAACGATGGCACTCTGACAGCATTATGCTGCTTGCGATGTGCGACCATGTGGGATTGGAGCTGTTTGTCAACGGGCTTGGCTATGGACGATCTTCATTTGGGCTATTCAAAGCTCGATTTGTATTTGCCAAGAGATTGATTGTTGGTGAAGGAGCTCGGTTTTGTCCACGCTGCGAGTAAAAACGTGATGGAGACATAGAGGATCTCGATTAGCAATAACCAAGCTTGATTCGATGATGGTGTTGCGCTTGGCTTTAGGTGATTAGCTAGGGGAGCAGCGAATACTCTTCTTTTTTTGCGAGGAAAATATGTTTTTCTCTAGACTGCAGAAAATTCACTCTCAACATTCAAAGAATTGTTTTGGGGATGAGATCTCATCTGGAGGAGATAAGATTGGGTGGGAATCAGATATCCTAGCAGAGGCTTAAGAGAGTTTCTTCGTAGCTGTTTCGTACCAAAGTTTTAGTATGTGTAGACTTTTCCAATCAAAATTGGGCCTTTCTCAGATCCTCAGTTCTATAAAAGTTATTTTCAAAAAAAGAATCTATAAAAGTCCTCCTCCAAACGACTGAACAAGGAGGACCGCAGGGAAGACCTGACGTGAACATTAAGAAGAAAAAAATGTCAATCACAAAAAAAAAAAAAAGAAGAACAAAATGTCAAACCGGGCACTAATAAGATCTAGAGTCTACGGCACATGACCGACTTGTACAGTTTAGTTCACAGCACATGCGAGGAACTTTGACGAGGTGGTGAAAGCTGATTGTTTCTGTGCGGCTTTTTACTGCTCATGAATGACTTGAGATTGGAACTCAACGCGCACGTGGTCATGAAAGTATGTGAAGAAAACGATACAAATGGACACCTCCGATGTTCTGTTTATGATGATATTTCTCATTTCCCAAGGTCTTCAAGGTACAAATCTATTTACTATTTAATTCCATATAGCCAATCTAGTTTTAAACATATAGCATAGGTCTCATTACACAAAAAGGAACAAACGGATCACTAGTATTATCATGAGAACAATACAACAAAAGCATAATTAGGAACACTACTAACTGACATGTTGGCTCCGCATGGAAGGAGGTAGAGGTACTAAGAAAGAAAATGTAAGTTCATTTGTGGAGCTTAACCATATGTAAACTATTTCCATTTTTAATTAAAAAAAAAGTGTTCTCGAAGTATAAGTGCATTGCTAGTCTTTCATTCTCCATTAGCACATTTAGGTAAATTGTTGCATTGTACTGGTACCCCAATATAGCTGAGTTGAACTTGAGCTTTAATTTCAATCGCTGATGCTAACATGCTTGTACCACAGTGGTCATCAGTTTGAATCCTATTAGCATTCTCCTCGTACATGTCATTATCTGTATACGAAGCTTTATCATTGGACGCACATGTTGAGACTCAGTTGCTGGGCAAGGTGACGTTGCTGCTATCCATTGCCTATAAGTACGGGTGCAATCCAGAAGAGACAACCACCAAGAAATCTGGCTGCAGATCAGAGATAAGCAAGAGCAAAACAAAAAACAAAAATTGAGATCGAGAAGATGGCCATTACACCTGCAGTTCGCTATGTCAATGATAATCAGGAGACGCGTCAGACTCCGACGACTTTCCACCGGAGTCTATGGGGAGATTTCTTTCTCACATACCAGCCTCCCACTGCACCACAGGTAACTTCTGCATCAGAATGAAGGTACATTGAGATTCTGATCAACAAACAAAACTGATCAATGCTGCATGTCCTCTGTAGCGTGCATTGATGGAAGAAAGGGTTGAAGTGTTAAAAGAACAGGTTAGGAAGATGTTGGAGGGCACAAATGAGATATCAAAAATATTGGATCTTATAATCATGCTACAACGCCTTGGACTGGATAGCCACTACGAGAATGAGATCGACAGGCTGTTGAAGTTTGTTTACTGTTCTGATTATGATAACAAAGATCTGAATTTAGTTTCACTGCGATTTTATCTTCTTCGGAAAAATGGCTATGACGTGCCATCTGGTAAGGCCTAACTATTCCTAGAAAAAATGCTCAGAACTTATTAAGTAAAACGATAAACAAGTACTAAATAAATCAAGTGAAGTTGTATTTGATTTTTACTCTTTTGGGGCTGTCTGGCTAACATTCTCTATTTGCTTCAACTAATTTGCAGGTGTGTTTCTAAATTTCAAAGATAACGAAGGAAATTTTGTTGCCGATGGCATTAAAAGTCTTTTGAGCTTATATAATGCAGCATACCTTAGGACCCATGGAGACAAAGTGCTTGATGAAGCCATCGTATTCACTAGAGGCAAACTTGAAGCTGCATTAGACTCTTTGGAATCGACAGTAGCTGACGAAGTGTCGCTTACCCTTCAAACACCTCTCTTTCGAAGGGTTAGAATGTTGGAAACTAGAAATTATATCCCAATTTACGAAAGGGAGGCTGCACGAAATGAGGCCATATTGGAGTTTGCGAAACTGAATTTCAACCTTATTCAACTTCTGTACTGTGAGGAGTTGAAGAAGGTCACACTGTAAGACTATCAAACTTTGAATTCTGAAGTTCTCTTCACTTATAGTCAATTACACAATATATTTAACCTCTGTATCATCACAGGTGGTGGAAGCAACTTAATGTTGAAACAAACTTAAGTTTTATTCGAGACAGGATAGTAGAAATGCATTTCTGGATGACAGGAGCGTGCTCTGAGCCAAAATATTCTCTTTCACGAATTATACTTACAAAGATGACAGCCTATATCACCATACTAGATGATATCATGGACACCTATGGTACAACCGAGGAGGGCATGCTGCTTGCTGAGGCAATATATAGGTACAAATCAAACATAATAAGATAATATAATAGTCAATATTGATATCATATTGTTCTTTACCTTCTGATTCACCGGCAGCAGCAAACAGTGTAGCAGCACAGGTTCGACCATGTTAAGTTGATATCTGTAGCATAGCACAGGCATTTTACTTATGAATACTTCCATTGTCCATAATGGGTTGTAACATGCAGGTGCAATGAGGATGCAGCAGAACAACTTCCAGAATACATGAAGGACTTCTACTTGTATTTATTGAAGACATATGATTCATGTGAGGACGATCTAGGACCAAACAAAAGCTACCGGGTGTTTTATCTCAAAGAAATGGCAAGTATTGTATTTGACCTCATTGAATTAGTTATCGAACACATGCACTCTGTAGTGTATACATACTGTCATAGAGGTTTCACCATCTAACCAAATAAAGAAAAGAGAATAAGAAGATTATTGTTGTCATAATGTTTTGTTTACTGTTTTAAAGTACAATGAATAATAGTTAAACATTTTCAAATGGATATTCACGATCACTTCAACCTTTATACTGATTTTTCAATAGTTCCTAAGTTCGAATTTTTATTTAGAAAAAATCTCCAGTTTGTTTGTAGAATTTAAAAGATGTATAATAGACAACAACAAGCCCTGTACACAACATGAAGTAAAAGCATTATTGATTCACAATATTATATTGATTAAAATGCATGTTTACATATTCAACGCAGTTAAAGATTTTGGTCAGAGGATACTGTCAGGAGACAAAATGGCGTGATGAACACTATGTCCCAGAAACAATCAACGAACATCTAGAAATTTCAAGAGTAACTGTTGGAGCTTTTCAGCTAGCATGTTCCTCATTCGTTGGGATGGGGGATGTCGTAACAAAAGAAATGCTCGACTGGCTTTTAACCTATCCAGAACTCCTCAAGTGTTTCACAACATTTGTACGGCTCTCCAATGATATTGCATCAACAAAGGTCGGTAACCAAATACCAAATGATAAATGAAAATGACTCACAAACTATTAGCTTGACCAATCTATTGAAAGATATTATCTTGATATACACTTACTGCATCACTTTAACATATTTTATCCTTTATCAAATATTGCAGCGTGAGCAAACAGGGGGACATCATGCCTCTACTATCCAATGTTATATGTTGCAGCATGGGACAACAATGCATGATGCATGTGACAATATAAAAGAGTTGATTGAAGATTCGTGGAAGGATATGATGAGGCACTACCTTAAACCAACAGAACAGACAAATATCGTGGCACGGACAGTTGTTGATTTTGCAAGGACAGGTGACTACATGTACAAGAAAACTGACGCGTTCACTTTTGCCGATACAATCAAAGATATGATAGAATTACTTTATGTGAAGCCCACATAGTTCTACACTGCAAGGGCCGAACAAGACTCTTACCAGAATTTATACTTAGAAATGCAGTATCTACACTGCAACCACTTTCAGCTGTATTGAATAATGTGGCAAACACACGACTTGTGTTTACCAAGATTTAGCAGTATTGTACTCCATATAATAAGAACTGGTTCATTGGGTACAGTGTGAAATAGTCACAATGCATTAATAGCTCCTAAGTAATATAAACTGCTTTTGACATGCATGCTCTGTTTACAATCTTTCTATAGGAAAATTATATGCATACTAAATCTTCCCTATGAAAGGGCTAAGAAGGAAACTCGCCTGAACCAACCAGCTCTCTTAGTCCCACTGCTAATTTTTTTTTAATAAACTCTGTTTTCTCCCATTTTATCCCGTGTACTCCTCTGTGACCAAGCACAGCAGCAGACAACATTGAATTTAGCAACAGCTAAAACCAAGGTCCTCGGCTTACGTCCAAATCGAGTTCTAAGTCAATCAAATCAAAGGCTCTCTGTGCATGAAACGGGCAGAAGAAAAACAAGCTCTCCAAGACAAATAGAGGTCGAGGGGATTTTTCTGTGCCAGGAGTTGAAGCTGCAGTAGCCTCGGCAAACTCCCTCTGTGCCACGAACGGCATATGCAGTGCTGGGATTGAGGTAGAGGAGGACAAGGGAAATAGAGGAAGAAGACAGCCATGTGGATCCCGTTGCGTGAGATTATTAGAAGTCAGGTGCGGCATTCATTTCGTAATGGTTTCATAGGCTTTTCCTTAGTACGCATAAATGTCCACTTCTATAATTATTGTTGTCTGGAGAAGCAGAAAGCCTTGTTCTCATGAGCCAGGCAGCTTGGCAAATTAATGCAAAGATTTAACCGACTACCGAACACATAATTAACATCTCGCCTGGCAAAGCTACACAGTGCGCGGCAACAAAACTAAACACTCCCGCGGCCACCTCGCGCTGTTGTGCATAACCAGAGCCCATTTATGAAAGGTCTGCATAAGTTTTACAATAATAGAAAGAATCTGCCATGGGTCAAACTACTATGGTCCAATTATTAAAACAATGGAAACTTGCCTAGATGCAAAGGAAATTCTCTTTCTGGTGGCGTCCAAGGGGATTTACTGATTTACTCGACAGACTTATGGGATGGGCATATTTTTATAACAGGAATTTCCAGAGCTCGACTCTTTTGCCGATAAGAAATTAATACTACAACCACAAGTCATGGAATCAGATTTGAGCAATCTACCTCATTTACCATTGACAGTAGAGGCATACGAGCGGTACAATAGACTACAGACATATTCTCGATACAGCTAGTGGAAGAAGCAGACCAATGGAAATGCATCTAGGGATCAGTTGGATGTTCATCTTCAAAAGCTTACAAGCAATTAATTAGTCGTGTTCAAATATATCCACTATTTCACTGGCTTTGGTCCTCATCGTGCCAAATGAAACTCAAGGTACTCTTCTGTCTTTTACTGAATGATGGCTAAACACAATATTCTTACGGCGCGCCCATTCTATTCGGGTTTTCGATCAGAAAACTAAACTCCTGAGCAAGTGGTTCAATATATGACAAGATAGATCAGCTAATTGAGAATGATTTGGTTGGTTTCTAGGGCGTTTTATTTCTTTTTCTTTTCTTTTTTTTTTTTGCCTTTTTTTTAGGAAGGTTTCTATGACATCGATTTTTATTCTTTGATTGTTTGTTACCTCATAAGTCGACACCGTATCATTATGATGTTGAGGTCCATTCAGTCCACATAGAAACTAACTCAGTATAGCGAGCAAGAGGATGCAGATTCTGTTTACCTTCTCAGGAGATCCTGCTGCGCCTGCCAAACATTGCGTCAAGCACCTTGCGCGCATCCGCGTACAGGACTCAGCCCCTCCGGCGAAGTAAGAAGCCGCCGTCGGAGCCATAGTACGCAACCACCGCCATTCGCTCTCCTCCCTCCGCTTCAAATCTCTCCATTGCAGCCCCGTCGAACACCGCTTCCCGCCGCGGCAGAGCGTCCGGCGACCTGCGCTGCGTTCAACCTCGCCCGCTGCCTGCCGCAAGCGGTGGCACACTGGCACTCCAGTTCTCTGGGCTGGGCTGCTAAGTGACTTGCTTGGGCGCCCTGCTGTAGATTGGCCGCTAGGACTGTTGTTTTGGGCTAGAAGGAGAAAGGTTGGAGGCCCAGTAAGCCTACTTGCTTGCTTGTTTGTATCGAGTTATTTCGTGTGTAATTTTTACAATTTGACTCTTTTTGAAAAAGTTTTTCATATATGAACCCTTGAAAAAAATATGTCCAGAAATGGATTTTTTTCTCAGCGTCGTGTGATTTGGCGCTCAGGTTGAACTGATGGGCGCCGTTATAACTGGCGCTCACCCTAGCCACGTCAGCAGGCGAGCACTTGCTCGTTTTGCTGACTTGGCAGTAGGTGGGCGCCAAATGATTTGGCGCCCACCCCCGGGCACACAAAAGGCAGCGGGGCTTTCTTTCTTTCCTTCCCTCTTTTTCCTTCATTCCAGTCGCACACACGAACAGAACAGCCGGCACCCCCTTCTCTCTCCCATCCAATCTCCTCACCAAATCGATCGATTCCGGATGGTTTGAGGCGAGATTTTTTAGACGAATTGCTTCCTCAAGTTATTCTCCTCCACCTCCATGATTTTCATCCAATGAAATTGCTTCTATGTCTCTAATGTCGCTACCCCACCGGATCTGATTCCGGCTGGGTTGATGGCGACCCGATCTGTCCGTTCCTCCGCCGGTTCTCGCGAAGATGTCAAGGTGGCCATCAGGTTCTTCCCCACCGAGGACCCCGACACCGGCGGCGACAGGATTTGGACCTCGGATGCATTGGTGGCGGCGTGCAGTTGAGGTTGTAGTGGGGACGCGCTCAAGGCGGCTGCGCTGGTGTGCGAATGTTGACCAGGCGTCGCGCGCAGCGAGCCGATGGCGGTGTGGACGATTTCCTCTCCGTCAACAGCGGTGGTAAAAAAAAACTGTTACACCTTAGTTTACCTTGTTATATATCAACCATCTGACGCCAAATTAATTTCACAATGTTTGTGCTATCTCTAGAAATTCTTAGGGAACATGGTTTGACAGACAGGTTACGGTGGAAGAGTGATGTGCTAGTAACTACGATTAAGAAGTCTTGTGAGTTTAACGAGTACGTCAACTCTGCCATTCAGGTATCCTAGTTGCACGAGCTTAGCTATCAATCGCATCATGTTTTAGAAATGAATTATTCTTTACTGCTGACGGACGTGTAGCTGATAAGTGAGCAATGCAACGTTAGCCGGTTCAAGATTAGCCAACTTTACGGATGTTCAACGGCCTCATCATCTGACCATCCGGTTAGCAAATGCTTTCATACATTAGTTAAAATAAAATTTTGCATTACGATGATAAAGCCCTCATATTCCTTCAAGTAACACGTTTCACATGCTTATCTTGGTTATCTTGTGATAGGTCACCCCTAAATCAGGAGCCGCTCTTGTGAATCCTGTCGTAGGTGGTGCTGAATGCTCTCGTGAGTCGTGTGAGTTCTCCAGAAGACTAAGTCATCTGATGTAATGCTTGGACCGAATCTCCAGAAGACCATTGTAGCAAGAAGTTTCATGATTTAGTCCATTTCTCCTTTGTTTCAGTTGCAGCTATTCAGTTTGCTTGCAGCCAGGCCCATGATTGAATTACCCAACAAGTCATGTTTTTTTCTGAACAATGAGAAATTTCCTTAAACATGCCGTCTGGTGCAAGCTTGAAATATGAGACTTGTTTGATTTTAAGCTCCAAATCTGGTTAACAGCACGAAAGATATCTACAAACCATTCATGCATGCTTTAATCCAGTTATTTTTAATGAGTTTTGAGGAATGGGCTTACGACTTATCGGAGCCACTTTTCTACTTTTCACGCGAATACAACTTATGAATCCACACGCTTGCAAATTCGAATTTTCTCTGATATACTCGCAAGATGTTTGCTTTACAAAAAAAAAAGGGTACAAAGCGACCAGTTAGCTCAATAAAAAACATCGGATGGACGAGCCGATGATTCCTTTCATATTTCAGCTTAGGCCATGTTTGGATACAAAGTATTTTTAGAGTTTTGTAAGAATAGTTCGGTTTCGCAAAATACTTTGGTTTTAAGAGGCATGAAGGTGTTTGGATGTAATTTTTTTATATAGTTTTAAAAACCATAGTATCGCTAAAAATGCAACTATTTTGGAGTTTTAAAAACACCACTCATGACCTCTTTTTTCTAAACCATGCTAAAACCATGGTTTTTTTATACTTTGGTTTTAAAAAAAACTACAGCCAAACATGTCCTTATCCATTATATGCTACTTAAAAAAATGTTGAAGATAAGGAAAAAAACATAAATATGAAAGCTTAAAAAATGTTACAGAGAAGGAAAAATAAATAAATATGAAAGACTAATAAAATAGAATGAAATGAAATGAGTACAAACTAGGCCGACATGTAAGATGGACATGGGCTGCGGACTGCAGTTGCTGCGGAGCGACTGGAATGAAGAAAGGGAGAAGAGGGGAGGAAAGAAAGAAAGGCCTGCCTTTTGTGTGCCAGGGCCCCCTGCCAACTCAACAAAACGAGCGAATGCCCGCCTGCTGACGTGGCTAGGGTGGGCGCCAATTATAACGGCGCCCATCAGTTCAACCTGAGCGCCAAATCACACGGCGCTCAGAAAAGAGTCCATTTCTGAATATGTTTTTCTCAAAGATCCATATGTGAAAAACTTTTTTAAAAATGATCAAATTGTAAAAATTACACGTTATTTCGTAGGGAATGGAGGCCCAGTAAGCCTACCACGTGCGTTGCTGCTATGCACTCTGAGATTTATGAATACCGAGCACATGCCAGTATGTTTGGGTTTTCCCTCTTTTTGACCGGGAAAATAGCGGGAGAGGCTCCTACTGCCGAGTTTATTAAGCGGAAAGGAGAAAACGAGAAGATGCTTTACATTGTTTCTGTAAAACTAGTAGCCTGTAAATGACACAGATGAAAAGGTGTTCGTATCACAATTTGATGCTCGATTTGCTAATCGCTCGGGCAAGATCATGGTCAGAGGGAATGAACACGACTTTGGTCGTTGCCGAGCTCGGCAGCAGGCAAAGGAACTCGATATGGTCATCCTGAACTCGATTTGGAGACGCTTCGCTTGATTGCGGGGGCACGCTAGCGTTAGCAGTGAACCTTGCTAGCTCAGCAAAGCCGCATATCCATGTGCCTTTCCCCAATCTTTTTTTCTTGAGAGACCAGGACTTTCCATGTTCTGAACTCCACTAGTGTGCTAGCTAGGCTCAAACGACATGCTGTGATGCATTTTCTGACGCTAGTTTATACAGTATTTGCTCAATTTCTTTTCGATATGGTTTCTTCTCATTTCATGTTTTTTAAAAAAATGAACCGATAATAGTTCTGTTCTCAAAACTACACTTTAGACTGGTACAGCAAAAAGAAAAACATACAATCTAATAAGCGAGAAGCATGTTTTTTTATGTAGCATACACGAGAAGAATGGAAGAAAAAATAGTGTATCCATTAAGAAAAAAATTACTACAATCTGACAAATTTACACTTCACAATCTGAGTAGCGTGTCCCATTTTTCTCCGTTTTGAACATTGGTCGTGTGAACATTTGTCCTTTAATTTGTATTGACTTCAGTCATATTTTCTGGTTGAGATGTACCGTGGCATCTCTGCTGTGTCCTCGTGTCCTACGTCCCAAAATCACACGTTAATGCATTTGTAGTACAGATTCAGTTCTTCAGTAAACTGTCACCTCAGTGTATTTCGAAATGAAGGCACCTTCTGACTAACTACATCTTTTTTTTTTGAAACAAAACTGTGGGGGTGATCCCCACAAGATTTTCCGTTAAAATAAACCAACCAAGTCTTAACAGTCCAAAACCTAAAAGCAGAACAAAGTAAAAAACAAACAAAGTAAAAAAGGAGAGCAAAAGCAAGCACAAGCTAGCAGAGCGTCTCATCCTGGGATAGACTTACAGAGTATCAAGCCAATCTAAAATTTCCTGACGCTCTTGTTGGCGAAATCTGATTGAGTGGAGAATCATGTCCTCTCTGAAGAGATGCCACCATGCTCCAAAGGACGGGTTGATCCCTTCAAAGATTTTTGCATTTCTTACTTTCCAAATGGCCCAAGCAGCAATAAGAAGAACCTCCATAAACATCGGCCCCTGGAATAGGTTCCTGGTAACCATGATCATATCAAAAAGTGACAGAGATGGTGGCCACTGGATTCGCAGCTTGCTCCAGCAGTTGCTGCTAAAGGGACAACCGGAGAATAGGTGGCATCTAGTTTCCTCTGTGTTTCTGCTGCAAAGGACACAATTATAGTTCGGGTCCACATGGAAGTTTTTTCTTCTGAGCATATTTCTTGTGTTTAGCCTGTCCACTCCAAGCAGCCAGGCAAAAACTTTGATTTTGGGGGTGCAATTTGTTTTCCAGTCCCATTTAAGAGGTCTAGGACAGTCCTGGTTTCTGAAAGTGTAGTTGTAGTATTTCTGAGATGAATAGCATGAAGAAACGACATCTTCAGAAGAAACGACAGCACAGGTCGCAACTGATTACAAGTGACTGCAAATTACTTTGTCCAAATGTCTCTCCTCCTTTGATCAATATCTCCTTCGATTTTAAAGAAATTTGATCTGGTGAGTGGTATTATTTTGCAGCAGAAAACTAACAGAAAAATTAAAATGGAAATAACATTTGTTAGCTTGCTGTAAGTCCCCATCAGTGCCATGCCTGATGTTACTTCAGTTGGATGGTCAAAATTTGCCAATCCAACTGAAGTTTGTCTGGACTTGAACTGTCATGTTCAACGCGTTGTGCACCTGTTCACACATATAAGCTGTTCTAATATTTGATGTCTTCGTGCTAGCCGATGTCTGGTCAATCTTCTTCCATGAAATGCACGTTGCATGTCCTGTGTCCTGACTGGGTGACTCTGACTGACGCCGAGGTGCCTTCCCAATCTCTCAATCTCTCCCTATACAAAGAACTTTCGGGCTTCTGCCGCTCTACCAACAAATAGTCATTAAACTCATAAATTTTGACTTATTTCTGTAGATTGATAATTAGGCTGTTGTAAAGGGATATAGAATTGCGTTCTCAAAACTACATTTAGTGCAAAAAGGAAAAAAAAAAGTATTCATACTGTTGGAGTATAAGTGAATTGTACACTTTTTCCCATCAGCTTAAACTTTTGGGTGAGTTGGTTGGTGCATGCAACTTAATATGGTATTAGGGCTAGAGGTCTCGAGTTTGAATCCTAGCTGACACGATTTATTATAAATAAAATTGTTACCCATTTAAATATTCCACGTTTGCGACCTAAGGAAGCCTGCACGTGAGGATGAGTGTTGGAGTATAAGTGAATAGATCACCTTTTCCACCAGCTTAAGGTTTTGAGTGAACTGGTCGGTGCATGTAACTGATCAATACATCTGTTTTTCCCTTTGCCGTAAGGTTTTTGCTCTTTTTTTTCTTTAGTTCAAGCTTCTTTGTTTTCGTTTGTACAGTTTCAGTTTGGTTTAATAAAACGCAGTGGGAGCCTCTCCTGTATTTACGTCAAAAAAAAATGAGTAAAAGAGTAACAAGTGTCGTTCAGCACTCAAAAAGTTTTAGAAACCTCTACAGGAAGCGGTATAATGTTCATTCCAGAAAATATACTCGAATATTTTCTCCATGTCCATTATCATGAAAGATATGCATGCTCTGTTTTCTTGTAAATTCGTACGATCAAGCTATTTGGCCCTGCGCTTGTGGTAATCTTTGCAAAATGTTGTGGCTCCGTTTTGACATTTTTTATTTATCCTTTAACCAGATATAAACTAAAAATGTTAAAAGTAACCTGTATCAACTAAACTTTTAAGAACAGCGCTACCAGCCCACCCTTCGCACAAAGCCTCATGTTAGTGGTGTGGCCAGGTTCCCTTGACACATTGACACGCCACCCACAATCGCATGGCCATACGGTAAATTTCTAAAGGATTAAAATATACAAAGAAAAAATTTCCATTTAATTTCTTTGATATTAGGATGCAATCTGGCATGGGCATTGTCTCATGGAAACAGATTGATCTCGTGAATTTTCATGTGGGCTTAGCTGCAGGTGATTCTAAAAATGGGGAGAAAAAAGAGAGATGCTGTTTTGCTTTTTTATCAGTCGAAGCCAACCATGGAATTCTTTCATGTGAACATGTCGTTTATATAATTCCTGGACATAGGACGATGAGTCATTAAGGTTCAGATGATCAGATGTAGCCTACTCCCTGCCGAACGCGTCCTCATCATACTTTGTTCCAAAAGGACACATCGCCCACTTAAAAAAAAACGACACACAGCAATGAACATATATTTGTGGTCATCTCATGGTAGCATGTGAATTGTGCTCCTCGTCATCACGAAATTCATTGAAAAATAGAAGAAAAAAAATGCCGTATGTCCCGATCAGAACACATGTTTTATGTTTACTTGAATTGGGCAGTCAAATGCCGAATACTACGTTGTCACCACAACAAAATTTGACAAATCACCTGGACACTGTAACTAGACTACTTCTGTCCTGCTCGACATGAAAGACACTTGTTTAAAATGAAGAACACAAAACTGGCTCTTACCAAAGCGTACAATGTGATGGATTTCAATTTCGGGGAAGGTTTCCGTGGAGTACAGAGGCATCGATTTCATGGTCGTTACTCCAGATAGTGACCAGGTTGGGTATTTGTAACAAATTTCTATATTAAGGCAGGGGGAGAGTCCGAGAAACGGAGAGAATCTTTTGAACTAGTTTCGTTGTCTTGACTGCCAAACGTGAAAGTAACCAACGGTGAAACCTAAACCAAATATAATTGGCAAATATGGCTTCGTCGCAAATGCGTGTGCTTGCTTCAGTGCCAATCATTGAAGCATTTTGCGTGGTGTGAGTTTCACGTTTCAATCTTTCTTATTTGCTTTGGAATTGACTAGGATTTTACCAAATGTCAAATAAACCAACGGTTATGGTTGCCAATGCGAAGAAAACTAATCGTAAAACCATATCAGGATTGACAGATGAACAGTTTTAACAGTTTGATGACGGAAAATGAACATTTTTTTAAGCTTGGGGTTGAAAGAAGTCTTTCCCCATGTGTTTTGAAGTCAGATTAATTTAGTACTCCCTCTGTTCTTCAAATTTGAGCTAACCAACAAGCGAATATCTTGTATGACAATCAGAGATCACATCCAAGAAAGACTCATAGCAATAAGTACAGGTGACTGAGTAAGAAGCATAGCAATAATATAGAAAGCTTCATGGCATGCTGATCACTCTATTACTTTTCTTAGAACAATATGATATCTGTCATTATCACTCAATAAGTAAAGTTTTCTATATTATCGCAATGCTTCTTACTCAGGAGCAAATTTTCTTTATAGAAAGCTTCATGGCATGCTGATCACTCAAATAGTTAAATTTCATGTCAGTAAGAAGCATAGCAATAATATAGAAAACTTTACTTACAGAAAGAGTTCAGGAGGTAACACCTAGCCAGAAATTGCTTGGCATGCTTACGGGGAATAATGAAGGATACGATAGTATTCGAGTGTCAATTCAAAAATGGTGATGTTATATTTCAATGGCCATAATCATATACAGGGATTCAGGGCCACGTGTACATTAATAACATATAAAGTCAAAAACCATGAGCCGCAACCCAATACTCAATGGCTGGATGCCATACCTTGAAATCCCCCAATCTGATCGTTAACATTAGCGACCACCCAGCTTTAAGCTACCATCCACACACGTGCTGATCCTTTAATGTGAACCTCTAAGCCCCGTGTGTGCTTGTGAAGATGAAATGGCCCTCCTGGTCCAGATTGTTTCCCATCACAAGTGGTATTCTTGTCGTACAGTCGTCATTATCTGCATACATGAAAGCATGTCATTTGACTTGTATGCTACTTACATACATGCTGAGGATCATCAGTTGCTGGGCAAGATGACGTTGCTGCTCTTCTTGCCTATAAGTACCGTGACATGCAGCAGAGATAGCCACAAAGAAATCTAGCTGCAGATCAGAGATCAGAAATAGCATACTAAGTAAAATCGAGATCGAGAAGATGGCACTTACACCTGGAGTTTGCTCTGTCAATGATGTTCACGGGCTGCGTAAGGCTCCGACTTTCCACCAGAGTCTGTGGGGTGATTTCTTTCTCACATACCAGCCGCCGACTGCACCACAGGTAACTTCTGCATCAAAATGGAGAAAGAAAAGGTACAATGAGATTTCTGATCAACAAAACTGACCAATGCCTGTTTGTGCTTTGTAGCGTGAATATATGGCAGAAAGGGCCGACGTATTAAAGGAACAGGTTAGGAATATGCTGAAGGGTGCAAATGAGATACCAAAACTATTGGATCTTATAATCACGCTACAACGCCTTGGACTGGATACCCACTATGAGAACGAGATTGACGAGCGGTTGATGTTTGTCTACTGTTCTGAATATGATGATAAAGATCTGAATTTAGTTTCACTGCGATTTTATCTTCTACGGAAAAATGGCTATAATGTTCCATCTGGTAAGGCCTAACTGTTTGTTGGAAAAATGCTCAAAAGACAAGACTAAAACACAGTTACCACTAATTGTGCAAAACCATAAACAAGACTAATAAATTAGTAAGCACGTGTTGTATTTCATTCGTATTCATTTGGAGCTATAAACTAATATTTAATTCACTTTGATTAATTTGCAGATGTGTTTCTAAATTTTAAAGATAAAGAAGGAAATTTTGTTGCTGATGATATAAAAGGTCTATTGAGCTTATACAACGCAGCATACCTTAGGACCAGCAGGGAGAAAGTACTTGATGAAGCCATTATATTCACTAGATGCCATCTTGAAGGTGCATTAGACTCTTTGGAATCAACATTAGCTGATGAAGTATCACTCGCCCTTCAAACACCCCTCTTTCGAAGGGTCAGAATATTGGAAACTAGAAATTATATCCCAATTTATGAAAGGGGGGCTGCAAGAAATGAGACCATATTAGAGTTTGCAAAATTGAATTTCAACCTTCTTCAACTTCTTTACTGTGAGGAGTTAAGGAATATCACACAGTAAGATTATTGGAACTTTGAAGTTTTAAAGTTCTTTTTGCTTCAGTCAATTACAAAATATATTTACCTTTAAATCATCACAGGTGGTGGAAGCAACTTAATGGTCAAACAAATTTAAGCTTTATTCGAGATAGAATAGTAGAAATGCATTTCTGGATGACAGGAGCATGCTCTGAGCCAAAACACACTCTTTCACGAGTTATATCCACAAAGATGACAGCCTATATCACCATAGTAGATGATATCATGGATACCTACAGTACATCAGAGGAGGGCTTACTGCTTGCTGAGGCAATATACAGGTAAAAAAGTCTCCATTGCAATATAAGAATCCACACTGTTAAATTTATATGCATTTGCCATTATTTGCACATGAGAAACATATAATCCCTAATTATTCCAAAGGGATTGTTCCCACGCGAGCCAGACTTGTCGGCATAGCGCTCTGCCTCAACCACTCACCCAAAAATCGAAATACTTCTTCCTCTCCCTCAAAATCCCTCCTCTTGCTCCCCTAGCACCAAAATCATACCCCACCGTTGACTACAGACTAAATATATATATATATATATATATATATATATAATAAAATTTGTCACTAGATAGCAACAGTTCCATATAAATTTTTAGTTCTACTGTTGATAAAATAGGATGATCTTTGCTGCTGAAGAAAATACACATTTTTAATATATATTCCCATAAACAAATATTTCGAATTTTGATCTGAAACTTTGCAGAAGACACACTTCAATTAATCAGCTGTAATCAATGGGCTGTAAAATGCAGGTGGGAGGAGAATGCGGCAGAACTACTTCCAGAATACATGAAGGGTTTCTACGTGTACTTTGTGAGGACATTTGATTCGCTTGAGGATGAACTAGGACCAAACAAAAGCCATTGGGTGTTTTATTTAAAAGAAGTGGCAAGTATTGTATTTTATCTTAAGATATTCACTACATACCCGAAACCCTCTGTTCAACAATTAGCATTGCTAGACAATTATTTTAAATAATATTAGGAATTCACATATTTTTGCATTTAATGCAGTTGAAGATGTTGGTCCGGGGAAACTCTAAGGAGATAAAATGGCGTGATGAACATTACACTCCAGAAACAATCAATGAACATCTAGAACTTTCAGGAACAACTGTCGGGGCTTTTCAAGTAGCAGTTTCTTCATTTGTTGGGATGGGTGATATTGTAACAACGGAAATTCTCGACTGGCTTTTGACATATCCAAAACTTATCAAGTGTTTCACAGCAATTGCACGACTCTGCAATGATATTAAATCAACAAAGGTCTGTGCCTCTATCTTTACGCATGTGTAGGAACATTTAAGTGTATTTATGCACCTTAGCGAGGTTACATCATTTCAGTGAAATTGAACTTCAGCAATCTTTTCACTGAATGCCACGTGATGAAGGCTAACAATTTAACAGCTCTAGAGTTGAAAGTAACAAAAGCCACTATTACAGTAGTACACACTGATTTCTTGTTTGAACATAATATACTGACTGACTGAACCTATTTCAATGTTTGTTTGTGATGCAGCGCGAGCAAACAGAAGAGCACTATGCTTCTACTGTCCAATGTTATATGTTGCAGCATGGGACATCAATGCAAGAAGCATGTGAGAAGATTAAAGAGTTAACTGAAGATTCATGGAAGGACATGATGAAAGTTTACGTGACACCAACAGAGCAGCCAAAGTTCGTGGCACAAACAGTGGTTGATTTTGCCAGGACCGCAGACTACATATACAAGGAAACAGATGCATTCACTTTCTCCCATACGATCAAAGATATGATAGAATTACTCTATATTGAGCCAACATGGGTCTAAACTCCAAAACACACTTTTACCAGCTATGATACCCCCAAAAATAGTCTGTAACCACTTTCAGTTATATTGAATAAAGTGGGCAACGCCTGATTTCCGTTTACCAAATTATAGTAGTTGAAACGGAGTATGAAATGTAGCAATGAGCAAAGCATGAAAAGTGTCATCGGACACTTAAATGTATTGTGTTACCTCGCAAGTAACTGTATGGGCTGTTTCCATATGTTGCTCTGTTTTCAGAAAATATAGTTATGTTGGAATTGATTTATGAGAGGTGGTTCATTAACATAACTTGCTGCACACGATCCCTTTTTTGAAGGATATACAGCAAGGGAAACCCCTGCTGCGGTAGGTATATATTAGCAGTAAATAGGAACGGTACCACTGTACATGCACCCCAGAAGATGGGGGCAAAGGCAAAAAGAGAAAACCAGCAGAAAACTATCTATCTATACAGGTCTATCTTGCTTATAAATGAATGCTTCTTATCTATTGACATTCTATGTGCTTGTAAGGCTGCTTCCTTAAAGAAGCCCTGAATCCATGAATCAGTGGAGGGCAGATCATTGTGGAATATTTTGTCATTTCTTTGTTTCCAGATTTGCCACGCCGCAATGATGAAGATTTCCATGAAGAATCCTCCTTGTTCCTCTGTCCTTGTGAGCATCATCATTTGGAAGAATTCTAGGTTGTAATTCCAGTTGATGTGAAGACGAACATGCTTTGCTGAACGGGCAACTGAAGAAGAGATGATAGGCTGACTCTTCCCTACTGTGAGAGCAGAGCACACAGTTATAGTCATTGTTTTCCAGCTTGTGCTTCTTTCTTCTCAATATGTTTCTAGTGTTTAGGCGGTCCATGAGCAGTAGCCAAGCAAACACTCTGAGTTTGTTAGAGCATTTCGAGTCCCAGATCCAAATAAAGGGCTGTGGTGGATGCACATCTTTGTAGGTGTATTGATAGAATCTGCTTGATGTATACTTGTTATTTCCCCAAACGTAGGTCCACTTGTCCTTCTCCTGAGGATTGACTTGCAGCTCCTGTATTAGCTGCTGTAGCTGTTGATACTCTTGGTGAGCAAGCTCTGATAATGGTAGATGGAACTGAGTATGGAGATTGTTATTGAGAAGAAACTATGCCACTGAGATATTTGGATTTCTTGCGAAAGAGAAGAGCCTGGGGAACTTGTCTTGCAGGAGATGACCATTCCACAGGTCGGACCAAAAGAGCACCGTTGTTCCATTGCCCACATTACAAGAAGAAATTCCCCTGAAAAGGTCACACAGTTTCAAAATGTCCCGCCACCAAAAAGAGCCCTTGTGTTTGCTAGCATGTGGTACTTTCCCTTCCGAATAGTATGTTGCCCAGATGAGGTTGACCCATGGCACATCCTTTTTGTTGTAGAATTTGTCAAGATGCTTTAGCAGTAATGCTGTGTTAAGGCTTCTGAGGTTTAGGATCCCGAGGCCTCCCTTGCGTTTTGGTCTGCAGCACTTTTTGAAGGCCACCAGCGGTTTGCATTTAGCATTGCTCTCTGAACTTCTCCATAAACAGATTCTTCTTTTCTTATCAATGTATTCAGTGACTGCTACGGGCACATCTAGAGTGCACATTGCAAAGATGAGCAGTGAGGTAATGACCGAGTTTACCAGCTGTAGTCTCCCTGAATGAGCTAACATAGTTGAGATGGATGTGAGTCTTCTCTCTGCCTTATTCATGATAGGACCATAGTGCTCGACCCTTGGCTTGGTGGTTCCCATTGGGAGGCCTAAATTGGTGAAAGGCAGGCCCTGCAGCTGACAGCCAAACACCCCAGCTAGTTGTTGTGCTTTGTCTTGCTCCATGTTGAGTGGAACCATGCAAGATTTTGAGTAGTTTACCCTCAGACCTGTTGATTGCGCAAAGGATTCCAAAAGTCCTTTAAGGGTGAAAAGTTCTCTTTGGGAGGCTTTCATAACCAGGATTGTGTCATCAGCATATTGAATTATTGGATATCCTGCATTATCTCTAGCTGGGACTGGTAGTTGAAGAAGGCCCTGTGCATGAGCTTTATTGATGATGCATTGGAGAAAGTCTGCCGCCAGCACAAAGAGCAGTGGGGAGAGGGGATCACCTTGTCTGACCCCTCTTTTACACTGAAATTGTTTTCCTGGGACCCCATTAAGCAGGATGGAGGAGGAGGAGCCTGATGCAAGAATTTTTTCTGTCCACTGCCTCCAAGTTTCAGAGAATCCCATTTGTTGCATCATCTGTAGGATAGTATTGTGTTCTTTGGTGTCAAAAGCTTTTGTAAAATCCAGCTTCAGAATGACTATTTCCTTTTTGGTTTGTTGGCACTGGTGTATGTATTCATATGCCCATGCTAAGCAGTCCTGGATAGTTCTGGTTTTTATGAAGCCATATTGGTTTTTGTGTACCAAAGGGATGATAACACTTTGTAATCTGTTGCCCATTAGTTTTGTGATGATCTTGATGACACAATTCAGCAATGATATGGGTCTATAATCATTGACCGCTGTTGGGTTGTTCACTTTCGGGATCAGAGTGATGAAGGAGGTGTTTATGGCTTGGAGGTCAACTCTCCCCTGGAAGAAGTCAAGGCAAAGGTTGTAGAAATCCTCTTTGATTATATCCCAGCATCTTTTTATGAAGAGGCCATTAAAGCCATCTGGACCCGGTGCCTTATCAGTGGGCATGTGCTTGACTACGTTGTCAATGCCTTCTTTTGTGAAAGGTAGGTCAAGGCTCTCTAGATTGTGCTGCTGTACCAATTCTCGTAGGTTGTATTGCATGATTGGTTGAGTGGATGCCCCCATTCTGTTTCTGAACTCCTCCCATAAAATGGCTGCCTTTTCATGATGTCCAGTGATGAGCCTCCCATCATTTCCTTCCAAACTTGTAATTGTGTTGATCCTGTATCTCTCCGTGGATGCAGCATGGAAGAACTTTGTGCTTTCATCTCCAAATTTAACCCAGCGGATGGTGAATCTTTTCCTCCAATATTCTTTTTTGAATTGCAGCAGCTTGAGGATGTGAGTTTTCAAGATAATCCTGAAATTGTTTTCATGAGTGTACAGCCTTCTATTTTCCTCAAGTTTATCCAGTATTTCCAGCACTTGATTACATTCTTTGATTCTATTGTTTAGTTGGGAGAGACCCATTGCCCATCTTTTCAAAACTCTCCTCAAGAGTTTGAGTTTTGCAACAATTCTGGTTACTGAGTTGGTGGCTCTGACTTCAGTATGCCACACCGATTTGACCAAGTCCATGAACCCTGGTTGATCAACCCAGTAGTTCTCAAAGCGGAAAACTTGTGCTTTAGGGATAGAGGTTCCAATTTGTACCATGCACGGTATGTGATCAGAAGTTGGTCTCGACATTGGTAGCAGCAATGTGTTAGGATAATCTGAGATCCAATTCAAGGAGGTGAAGCACCAGTCCAGCTGCTGTAGGAGGGGATCCTCTTGCATGTTGCTCCATGTATAATTCCTTCCTTTCAATGGGATCTCCTGCAGAGCTAAGTTGGCGATGATTTCATTGAAGGTCATGATATCTGACATGTTGGCTCCATCCTTGTTTCTGTCCTCCATTGAGCGATAAAAGTTGAAATCCCCAATGAGCATCCAATTTTCCTCATCAGTGATCTTCAAAGCGTTTAGCCAGTCCACAAAATCTTGTCTGTCCTGACCACTGCAAGGCCCATATATGGATGATAGGGTCCACTTGTCACCATTGTGAGTAGAGGTGAAAGTGACTGTGACTGTAAACTTGTTTATCTGGATCACTTCTCCCGTGAACACAGCAGGGTTCCAGCCCATGAGGATGCCTCCAGAGGCGCTGCAAGACGGAGAGAAGGCAAACTTGCTGAAACGTTTTGGTGCAAGTTTTTTGATGAACGAATGGTCAAAACTCTCGCGTTTTGTTTCTTGGATGCAGTATATCGCACATGCACTCTCTTCAATCTTAGCCTTGACCGCATTGCACTTATCGTCAGCATTTATACCCCTAATGTTCCAGTTCAACACTGTCCAATTCCTTTTATTTGTACTATCCATTGAACACTCTTATTTATAGACAAAATTGCAATCAAAGACCGCAAAGATTCAGACAGTTGTTGCCATTGAGTTCTGCAAGCTGCATTGGATGTGTGCAGTAGTGAAATAAAACCAAGCAAAGCTGTGATCAGCAGTGAGCAGTGAGCAATATAGGACTGACCATAAGAGGAATCAGGACAAAGCACACACAAGGAATACGAGAAAGGACACTGCAGCATCACATATCGTTGTTCACATTCCACACCCATCCTGGGTGAAAAGCATGCAAAAGCCCACCTGGCACTGTTCAAATTCCGACACTTACTCCCTTTCCGACAACAGGGAAGCCTACCATATCGAAACTGACCCAAGCAAAAGGCACAACCAGCAAAATAGGTTCCAATGTTACAGGACCTCCAAACAGGGCATTCCCTGTCACTGATTACTGCAAAAGTTGTATTATCCATGAGAAACTACTAGTGCCGTGCTGCAGCCGCTGACATCCTTCCGTTGGTGGTCTCCATTTGCTTCCACCAGCAGCCGCTCCGTGGACACTTCCTCAGGAAGCAGCCCACACCTTTCCACAGCCACCTTCTGCACCTCATCAATAGAAATAGCCGGGTAAGCCATAGCAGAATCTTTAACTTTGTCAAGATCAACTAAACCCGGAAATTCAATTGGTGAGAAGGAGTGTGAGAAGGATTTACCCTTGCCTGGTCCACGACTGGCAGTAGACTTGCTCCTTGTGATAGGTCCCGAAGAGGCTCCCCTGATCACAGGCTTTCGTCCATCAAGTACATCCTTGGCCCTGTTGCTTCTGCGGAGCTTACCATCCGACTCCGGAGTCATGTTGAGCAGCCTCTTTTTGGAAGTGACCTTGCGGACTGGGGATCTGTTGGCCATGGTGAAGTCTTGCTGAACCTCTGCAAACACTCCCTCTCGAGGGGTGACAGTCTCCTTTGTTGGCCTCCTTCTGATGTACACTTTCTTGATCAGCTGGTTATGGATAGTGTAGTCTGCAGTGTCTTTCATGGCCACAGTCGGGTGTGTGTGTGTGGTAGCCTGCTGACTGCCCTCAATTCTGAAACATTGATTGTTGAGGGGAGCATGGGTGTCCACCTGTTGCCCAGGAAGAGAAATAGCTAGCGAGGATCCATCTGCAAGTGAGAGCTTGATGTTGATCATGCTAGTATTATTCTCTGCATTGTTTACATTGGCCTGAACTGTGACCAGACTTGAGTTGAGCAGCTGTTGTAGTTTGTTCAACATGATCAAGGGATTCATGGTATCTGGATTGCTGGCTTCAACTTCATTCTCAGTGGCTGCAGTGAGAAGTGGCATTGGGCCAATGAACCTGGCTGCCTCATTGCTTGCTGATGGACTTGCTGGAAGGGAAATCGAGCCCATCTGCTGCTGGTGTTCCTGCTGCTGAGCTTGTACTGACACAACTTGCCCAATCCTGTTCTCCTGACCCTGAAACTGCTGTTGCTGATTCTGAACAGCCACAACTTGCACATTTGTATTCACTTGCATCTGAGAAGTGTCGAGGTTGAGCTGCCTTTGTTGACCAGTTGGTTGTGAGAAGATGTCTGCAGCTGAGGAAGCATCATGGTGCATAACCACTGAACCTGCATTTGACCCCTGATCAGCCTGCTGCTGCTGCATTTGAGGGTTGAACTGAGGAAGGCCAGCCATGAACTGATCAGCTTGCTGCGCCACAAAGTGATCTTCTCCTGGCAGCACAGGACCATCAATTGGGTGAGGGTTCCCATTGTTTGCCGGTGGGTCTTCTTCATCCGGAGGAGCCGCACCTGCAAGGTCAGAGTTGAGGATGTATACAGGAACTGTCCAAGAGCGGCTCTCTCCATCAAACTCTCTGCCTACTTTGAGGACCAGGCTTCTTGGTACTTCAAGAGGATCCTCAATGAGTACTTTGAGCAGGACTCTGGCCAAGCTCATGTCCTCTGTGTTCCAGTGAAGAAGTTTACCAAAGGAAGCAGTGACCTGCTTGAAGATGTCCATATGCTTGAAATCCAACGGGTAACCCAACAGCATTATCCAACCCTTCCTAGAGAAAGCAGACCTACGGAAGTTCATTGGTGCCTGATCATGCGGATAGAAGTTGACCTCACGGGGACCAACATGATGCGGGTTTGTGAGCACTATGGTATCCCTGTCACAAGCATTCCTAAAGCGAAGGATGCCAACTCCATGAGGGTGGGGAGAGCAGTAGGGAACCTCTTTCCTTCTGTGGATCTCGACGTAGTTTCTGATCTGCTGCAGAAGCTGAATGGTCTGTGCTGGTGAGAGCTGCTCGTTGATGACTGCGATGGCATACTCCTCATGGCTCTTCGGTGCTCCCCCAGAGATGTACACTGCCCTCTGATTGCGCCGGTGAGGTCCTCCATCTTCAATGGGTGTCAGTGGTGGGATGAAGCGGTGGGGGTTGATTGGGAAGTTCGCCATGGTGGCTCTGGGCGGCGGTGTGGTGGAGAGCTCTGTTTCTTGGCCAGGGGCCGTTTGTGTGGGAGTGGAAGAGGAGGAGTCGGTTTGGCCAGGAGCAGGGGATGCAAGGGTAAGCACGCCGTATTGGGTCGTATTAAGGGAGTTATTACTGGTGCAGCCTTGCGTCCCGTCGAGCTGCGGCGCGCGCGGCTCAAGAGGCTGGGTAGAGCCGACTGTTGCTGCTGAATTGGGCTTTGGAGCCCATTTACTCTTGAGGTGAGCTTTCCTGCTGAAGCACTGCCAGGCCTTGTGACCGTAGTTGTAGCACCACCAGCACCTAATCTTGCAATGACAGTCACTGACAAGGTGCCCCAACCTCAAGCAACGGGTGCAGAAATCGGATCTTTCCTTGGCATGCTGAGCTGTGAGCGCTCCAGTCGAGGTTGGCGGGGAAATTTGCACACTGCGGGCAGGCGATTGCTGACCAAATCCCAACTCTGACTTCAAACGGCGAAAGATACCCCTGACCGGCACTGTCTTTTCAGAGTTTGAAATTGAACAATTGCCAAAAGACAATGACACTGACTGCTGTCTGACAGGGAAGATGAACTCGCCCAATCGCAGAGAAGAACACAGCTCAGAAGGGACCGATTTCTTCATTGGAGAGTCTTGCACCAATTGCTTGGAGAAGGACACTCGCTTGCCAGAACTCAAGCTCTTCCTGTTCTTCTTCCTGGACACGAAGGTCCAGCTGTTATCTTCCTCCGTTACCCATTTTTTCTTTTCAGCACCCCAATTGTCACCTCCCTCCCTCCAGAGATGAAAGTACACATCAAACTGTTTGGAGATGATTCTCTTAAGAGCACAAACAGAAAACCCAACTTGTTTGTTTGCAACCGAGAAGCGAAAATGTCTGTCTTGCAAATAGGTAACGTGAAAACCAGCGGGAGTGCCTCCAAGGCAAGCATGCAGAGCCATGCTAACCGAAGATTCCGTGAGGCGAAAGGTGAAGCGACGAAAGACAGCGAGCAGATGGAAAGCACCATGTGGAGAGGAGGAAGGATGGTGAACGGATGACCTGAACTTGGTGAGAATTCCGGCCTGGAACTCCTTTCCAGGTTGGAAGTCCCATGGCTTGACCAGCTCCGCCAACTGAGGGTCGTCTCTGAGCTCGAGAAGATCACCGGGGCCGGATGACGCGGCCATGCCGAGCAGGGAAGGTCGACTGGAGCTCACCGACGAGCGCCATGGAGGCGCGCGGCGGCATCAGCGGCGGCGGCGAGGGTGGTGGTGAGGGCGGGGCGGGAGCGCGAGAGCGAGAGCGGCGCGTGGGTGGGAGCCATCTACTGTTGTTCACGCAAGAAATGTTCACACGATCCCTTTGGTCGGAGTAAAGTAATCTGTTTAACTCGTACGGCCTAGTTGGCTTCGTATGAGCTGGTTAACTGTATTTTTGGGGGGAACATTCACAATAAAAACAAATTCTAGTACTTTGTATTCAATAAAAAATATGCAGCCCCGCCGCATTCGTTTGGAAAGAAAATAAGGATTTCAATCCATGGAAAGAAAAGAATTTGGACTTAACACACCTTTTCGATCGATCAGCTTGTGCTTGTTGCGTCGGCAAGCCAATGCATCGAGCACCTTGTGCGCTTCTGCGTGTAGCCCGGCAACCCGGCCACCACTGGCGAGATTAGAAGCTGCCGTCGGGACCATAGTCAGCGCGAGGCCGCGGCCACAGCCTTTTCCCATTCCCTGGTTGCCGCACTCGCGTCCTGAACTCCGCATACCGTACTGCCGTACATACGCTTGATGAACAACCGCATAGCGCCGGCGGGAGGGGGGTTCGGTGGTCTTCGCCGTCGCGGCTAGCCGACTAGTTTGTTTGGTGGGAACATTTTGTTGGGTTAAGTGGATTGCTTGGATTGGGCCTGCCTAAATGAATGAATATGGCCCACTACAAGAAGTACTGACTGCAAATGAGCAACAATTATATGAACAACCACCACCCTCCTTAAAACAAACAAAATATACATAAAAAAATATGAACAGCAATTTCCTTTTTATTATAATAATAGATAATAAAATGTTTTTTTACGTGGTGAAACATGAGTTATTTAGTTATATTTTTATTTCTAATAGAACTTTTATGATAAGGGTGCATTTTCCCCCTCCTCTAGAACTCTGCTTTTCTCTTAGTCAAGGCCTGGATCCCTAATCAAATATAGTTAGTCGTTTAATTATTGCAACTTGGCAACTGGTTACCGACGTGAGCTGAAACCATGCTCATTGCTCAAAATAATAACCCAAACTAAGCTACCATAGTCACAGAGTAGAACAGACTTTTGATTGGCCGGCAACATGTGAACAGTTTGATAATCGAGTGCCCAATGGCAGAGCATATTTCGATCTGCGTTTTTTAAGCTCATCCACGCGCGCGCCAAGACAACAAGCACGGAAGCCTGCTGACCAGCAGCTCTCGACCCACCCGGCCACCCGCGGCGAGAGAGATACAGAACTTAGTCACTTACCTTACGCCGCCAAGAAAAATGGCAGCGAGGTCCCCGCAGTCGCACGCCGTGGTGGTGCCATACCCGGGCTCCGGCAACATCAACCCGGCGCTGCAGCTTTCCCAGCTGCTCCACCGCCACGGCGTCTTCATCACCTTCGTCAGCACCGAGCACAACCTCTGCCGCGCCCAGGAGGCCGCCGGCGACGGCGGCGGTGGCGCAGGGGTGGCGGCGGCGGCGGCGGCGCGGGGCCGCGACGGCTTCCGGTTCGAGACCATCCCGGACGGCCTGCTCGACGGCGACCGGGACGCGCAGGACTACGACGCCGGCCTGTCAAGAGCCACCACTAACCTGTGCGCGGCGCCGCTCACGGAGCTCGTCTCGCGGCTCCGTGACGGCGGTGGCGCGCCGGGGGTGCCGCCGGTGACGTGCGTGCTGCCGACGGCGCTGATGAGCTTCGCGCTGGAGGTGGCGCGGGAGCTGGGCGTCCCGAGCATGGTGCTCTGGGGTGGCAGCGCGGCATCGCTCATGGGTCACATGAGGCTCCGGGAGCTAAGGGAGAGAGGCTACCTGCCGCTCAAAGGTACGTACCAAATCACATATTGTCCTGTTTGGCGCTGCTCAATCTCTAAGGTGCTATTCCCTCCGTCCACAAATGTTAGCATTTGTTGACTTTTAGACAACACATTTAATCATTCGTCTTATTCAAAAAATTAATAAATATATTGTTTATTTTGTTATAAATTATTTTATCACTAGATATATCTTAAGTATAACTTATTTGTTTTAACATTTTTCATAAATTCTTTAAATAAGACGAATGATCAAACGTGTGTCTAAAAGTCAACAAATGCTAACATTCGTGGACAGAGGGAGTAGACTGTAAGTATATTTATAAATAAAATAAATAGTTTTAGGTTTTAATATTTTTTTTCCTAAATTTGAAATGAAACGGCTCTCGTTTAAGAACCTAGATGAGCAGTATTATATCTAGAGGTATGCCAAACAAAGGCCACAATGCTAGTTACCACCAGCACCAGTACTTATAAATGCGTTGTTTTCCGCGCTCAACTAAATTCCCACTCACTATCAAGAGTGTGTTTTTTCTTATAAAACATCATTCAAATCGATCACAAATTTTAGGAAATTTTACAAGACTCAACTATATGATCTCTCTTTTAGTCACTTTGCTTGGTGTAACAGTGGTTGTCGAATCAAATATTATCTGTTACTTCTCCAGGAACTTGAGTTGTGCAATTCCTACTAGATTTAACTATGTAAATTTTTTCCAATGATCTTATATTAAGTAGTAGAGATTTAACACTGAAAAATAAATAGTCTTATATTAACTTCCCGATGGTTTAAGCACCACGTCAAACTTCTCTGGCATGTAAGCTGGATCCGGATCCGGGAGCTCAGGGAGAGAGGCTACCTGCCTCTCAAAGGTACGGTGGTGGGTATGCTCCATCTGTCATCCTGGGTTCAAAGGTCGCTCTTGATCTAACAACCTCCACAACTTTCTCAGCCACGTTGTTGCTCGTCTTCTTTTGGTCATTGATCGCTCATCATTGGAGCTTTGGAAGGAGTGGCAGAAGGTGTTCGACTCCCAAGCTTTTCAGCTGGTCGCTCTTACCCAGATGAGTCTCATCCCTAGATTTGTTGCGTTTTCTCCTTTTGGTCGGCGGAGCTTTGAAAAGGGTGGTACATGCATGGTGTTCGACTTTCAAGCTTTTCAGTTGATGGCTCTTAACCCAAGAGAGGCTCGTTCCAAGGTATTCTTGAGGGGCATGGAGTTGCGATGGATCGTTTCGTCTTGGCGCGTGGAGGAGGTTAGGCCTTGTTAACGACTAGGTCGTGGTGTTAGTGGCTTGTTGCTTGCCTTGTTTCGTTTTCTGCTTCTAGGCCTAATATTTTGTAACTCTTCTCCTTTTTGATGAAATGGATTATTTACACGTTCTCGAAAAACATTAATATATGAAAGTTATATTTCATAATCAAACGAAGTTAACCCAACCTCTACATCATCAGATATAATTTTATTTTTGCGATTGATCGTCAGATGTATTTATTGGTTGTTTAATTATTGCCACTTGGCAACTGGCCACTGGCGTGACCTGAACGCTGCTCATTGCTCAAAATAATATCCCAAACCATAGTCACAGACTAGAACAGATTTTGAGCGGCCGGCAACACATGAACAGTTTGTTAATCGAGTGCCCAACCGCAGAGCATCTTTCGATCGCGCAAATGCTCTCGCGTCCTATAGCCCCGATGCGTCGCGACTCGGGGGCACGAGCCCTGAACCTGCTCCCTTTTTTCTTTAAAAAAAAAAACTCGATCGACGTGCGCCGGTGCTCGCCAAGACAACAAGCACGGAAGCCAGCTGACCAGCAGTTCTCGACCCAAGGCGAGAGAGAGAGATACGTTACTTACGCCCAGAATGGCAACGTCACGCCCGTGACGTGTGTGCTGCCGACGTCGATTGTGAGGTTCACGCTGGAGGTGGCGTGGGAGCTGGGCGTCCCGAGCATGGTGCTCTGGGGCAGCAGCGCGGCGTCGCTCATTGGGTCAGATGAGGCTCCGGGAGCTTAGGATTTGAACCTGCTGGACGTAGGCGTACTCCCACCACAACCGACCGCGCGCTCCACCGAGAGCAGGTCAAAAACTATGTAGGCTTGAAATTCCGGCAACTCGTATGAATACGTAATCCAATGCCCAAAGGCATCTCGAGATGGCATAAACGCTCTCATCTCACCTGCCTAGACGCTAAGGTCGTCGGGATATATATATATATATATATGAAGCCTTTTTCCTACTCCCGGGTGTAGTTACTCCCATATTTGTATCTCACAATCTAAAAGGTATCTGTGCATACTTGAGGTTTTTTTAAAAAGTATGTACACATACTTGATTTTTAAAAGTGGTATGTGGACATACTCTTTTTTTTATATGAGGATATATCAAGTATATGGACATACTTCTTTTTCTATAAAGAAAACGTGATATTAAGGTCGGGACTTCGCCGCGCATATATATATTCATGCCATCCACTGTGAAGAAGGATCAAAACACGGAAGCAGCCGGCTCAAAGTGCTGCAAAGCGTAGTGCAACGGTGCAGCGACGTGAAAAGAATAATCAAGAATGGCAGCGAGGTCGCAGCCGCACGCCGTGGTGGTTCCGTACCCGGGCTCCGGCAACATCAACCCGGCGCTCCAGCTGGCCCAGCTCCTGCACCGTCACGGCGTCTTCATCACCTTCGTCAGCACCGAGCACAACCTCCTCCGCACCCAGGTTGCCGGCGGCGCTACCACGGTGGCCGGTGGCCGGGAAGGGTTCCGGTTCGAGACCATCCCTGACGGACTGCTCGACGCCGACCGGGACGCTCAGGACTACGACGTCGGCCTGTCCAAGGCCACCACCAACCTGTGTGCGGCGCCGTTCAGGGAGCTCGTCTCAAGGCTCCGTGACGGCGGAGTGCCGGGCGTGCCGCCGGTGACGTGCGTGCTGCCGACGTCGCTGATGAGCTTCGCGCTGGAGGGTGGCGCGGGAGCTGGGCGTGCCGAGCATGGTGCTCTGGGGCTGCAGCGCGGCGTCGCTCATGGCCCACATGAGGATCCCGGAGCTCAGGGAGAGAGGCTACCTGCCGCTCAAAGGTACTCGATCAACGTTTAGACCTATAATTCAAATTCAATCTTCTTTATTATTTTGTACAAAGGGAATGTTTAGATCCCTTATTGCAAAAATAACCCAAACAAACTTTAACTCCATTGATGGGAGAGACAAGAAATCTTGAAAAGCCGCAAATTCCATTATCTAGGATCAACATCCCAGAGTACAGATATGTCACAGATGAGAACATTGATTTGAATGAACATGGCCATCTCATCATCCATAACCCCATTCTCATCTTTGATGGTGGAAAACTGAAACACATCCATCTTCTTGAATGCAAAACTTTTTCTCCCAAGGCTTGTCCAAACATACCCTAAGGCAAAGGAAAAGGAAAACAACAGCAAAAAATTTCATCACGGTGTGCTTTTGAATTTCAACTTTAGAATATTTTTTTCTCATAATAGGAGAAAGTGTCAAGTTTACGATTTTGAACTAATTTATGTTTTTTTTCATATAGTGAGAAAAAGGTCAAAGCTAGATTCATTGTTAATCATTTTAGTGTTTCATCTTCTAGTATGTTGTGATGTCAAATATAATTTTTTCAGAAAAAATATCACAAATATATATTTCATAATGAATTTATTGTTACATAACTATAAATAATACTCTATGCTACTAAGTATTTATGTATCACAAATATATATTTCATAATGAATACCAAACAAACATGGTAATAAAAATTATGAACGGTGTTTGCAAAGGAGAAACGTGCCTGTGCCTATTTGTTATCGCAACAGTGTTTCCACAAAGCAGAGAATTTGTGTCGAATTATACTCTGTTAAGAGGTGTCAAGGAAGGAGCAATTTTGTTATTTGTGCCTCTTTGTTTCAAAAATCATGAAAAACTTCTCTATTTTGATCCAAAATATAATGTTTCAGAAATGAATAAGATTCTTCTTTATTCATTTTCCTTTTTATTGGTACTATTATAGACACTTTAAAAGAGACTCAAGTTTGATGTCAACTAGTCGGTCGTTATTAAATGATCTCACCGTTTGGTCGCAGACTTAATAAAGAAGTTAACTATTCGTTTTTCCTGGATCAAGTTGCTTCTATATTGGCCAGTTGCTCACAATTCAATTTTCCAAGATCATTGCTTTGCAATAAGAAAGATGCTTGTGTCGTGTCAACATGAATATATAGGACATGCGGTAGTGCTCCGCAATCTTGTTGGTCAGAGTAGAGAAATCAAGATCTCAAATTTGCACTAACAGGACAACCCAGGGCGAATCTGGATAGACTCACACATTCATGACCCGTCTTCCGTTTGCAGATGAGAGCTGCTTGACGAACGGCTATTTGGAGAGGACGATGATCGACTGGATCCCCGGCATGCCGCCGATCAGCCTGGGCGACGTGTCGAGCTTCGTCCGCACCACCGACCCGGACGACTTCGGGCTCTGGTTCAACGACACGGAGGCCAACAACTGTACCAAGGCCGGCGCTCTCATCATCAACACCTTCGACGCCCTCGAGGCCGACGTCCTCGCCGCGCTCAAAGCCGAGTACCCGCGCATCTACACCGTCGGGCCACTGGGCTCCCTCCTCCGCCATGGCCACCTCAACGACGACGCCGGCGACGGCGACACGAAGACGATGGAGCTGAGCCTGTGGAAGCAGGACGTCGAGTGCCTGGCCTGGCTGGACGCGCAGGAACCAGGCTCCGTCGTGTACGCAAACTTCGGCAGCCTGACCGTGCTCACCGCCGACCAGCTCGCCGAGTTCGCGTGGGGACTCGCCGCGACGCGCCGCTCGTTCCTGTGGGTCATCAGGGAGGACGGCGTCGCCGGCGACGGCGGCGGCGCGGCGTCTCTGCTGCCGCCGGAGTTCCTCGACGAGACGGCGGCGCGGCGGCGCGTGGCGACGTGGTGCCCGCAGGAGCGGCGTACTGCGCCACCGCGCCGTGGGCTGCTTCCTGACGCACAACGGGTGGAACTCCACGTGCGAGGGCCTCGCCGCCGGCGTGCCCATGGTGTGCTGGCCGGTGTTCGCCGACCAGTTCACCAACTGCAAGTACGCCTGCGAGGTGTGGGGCGTCGGGCCGCCGCCTCGACGCCGAGGTGAGGAGGGAGCAGGTCGCCGCCCACGTCGACGAGGCGATGCGGAGCGAGGCGGTGCGTAAGAGCGCGGCGAGGTGGGAGGCTGAGGCGGAGGCGGCCGCGCGCCCCGGCGGGTCGTCGCATGAGAACCTCCTCGGCATGGTGAAAGCGCTGGGACTGGAAGTGATCAGCTCTTCGTTCGATCACGAAGCGTGAGCGCGTGCGTGACGGATTCTCGCAAACTTATCATGCAAGGTCATGCCATTACACGTGAAACTGTCGTTTTATTGTGTGTTGCCATTTATTATTGAATAAAGAATGGATGCTCCTTCTACATCTTGTGTGCCTGTTTGACAAGAACGTGAGACTTCTCTACCAACGATAATGTTTTACAACAGAGACAATCGCAACACGCAGCCGGACTAATGGTTGACTGGGCAGGCAATATTTGTACATCAAACCAGCTATTCTTGCCCAGAATCAAAGTCTAGGTACCGGCGGGCCCAGGTCTCTATAACGTCGCCACGCCCATCCATCCTGTACGCGCACTCTGTCAGGCGGCACGGCTGCTTTCCCAGCACGAAATCCCTCAGGTAGACGAAGACATGGCGAACCACATTTCTGTCGTCATTGTTAATGCGTTCTGAATAGTAGAGTAGCAGTAGTAGTCAGGATCCGGCCCCAACGGGTGCCTCACGGGCCATCCGTTCATCTGAATCTCCTCCATCACATTTCTGGTGTCAAGGGGAATGTGCACGCCCTTGTAGTGCCCGGTGCAACAGCGGATGTGTTGGAAACCACACCGAAGCCCCTCTGACCCACGCGAAGACCAACAGCTATCAGCGAAGGAAGAATGAAAGAGCAGACGGCACAGGAGCCCGAACTACCAAGCTAAGAGCTATGCTGAAGTAGCCGATGGCATGCATGTAAATATGATCATCCCGCTTCTTATAAATATGGAGGGAGATGATCCTATAAGGACATCTGGTTTTCGGGGGCCTCGAGCCAAAGACAATCATTTGCACCGCACTCTATCCTCTCAACACTCCAAACCCCTTCGCCCGGCATCGCGGGCAAAGGAGGGCTTCGCGCGTCTAATTGCAGGGAACCTGAGCGAGAAAATCTTCGTCCAGCATCGCGGACAAGGAAGGAGGGCTTCGCATCATCCAACAGACGACGATATCCACCAAGGAGGGCTTCGCAGGGTAATCCGAAGGCTCTGGTACCCATCGAAGGCTTCGGGCGAGCAAGACTTCATCAACACTCCGTTGGAGGGCTTCGACACGTCACACTCGGACCTTCGATCCCCCAACATTTGGCGCCGTCCCGCGAGGCGAACCCACGACCACGATCAATATGGCGAAAACGAAGTCAAAAACAAACGTCAGCGACACACAACGCGCAGAGATCGAAGCTGAAAATGAAAGGCTCGCGAAGGAAGCGGAAGCTAAAACAGCAAGAGAACAAGAAGAGCGGGACAAAGCCGCACGAGCAGAAGAGGTAGCAAGAGCCGAAGAAATTGCAAGAAAAGAAGAAGCCTTAAGAGCTATGCAAATAAACAACGCCGAAACATCTCAAGCAGGAAGTTTCCAGCAAGAGGACGACGAAACACGTAACATAACTGAAAGGCTTCGCATCATAGAACAAGAGAGAATCGAAAGAGAAAAGAAGTTGGCCGTCATCGAAAAGACAGCGAAGCTAAAAAAAGACATGCTCGAAAAGATAAAGCAAGCCCAACAAGAGATCAGCGTAATGTACAGCAAGCTAAACAAATACAATGAGGAAATGGAGAACCTGAAGAAACAAGAACAAGATATGCACCACAAGACTCGCAAATAAACCGAGCACAAGGTGGGGTACGAAGTAAGCAGCTCTGGCAGGGACAACCAGCCACGCATCATCTACAACGAGAACTCGCCTTTGAGCGAAGAGCTACAGAGTGAACCTTAGCCGGTCAACTTCAAAATGCCGAAGATAAAGGCATACCAAGGAAAAACATGTCCGAGAGAGTTCCTCATGTCTTTCGAAGCCGCAGTAGAATCTGGCGGAGGATCAAACTCAACGTATGCGAAAGCTTTGGTGATGGCAGTCGAAGGAGTAGCAAAGACATGGTTCTCCACTCTTGAACTAGGATCAATTAATTCTTGGTCCGAATTAAGAAGAGAGTTCATAAACAATTTTCAAGGCTTCCAAGCATCAGAAATTCATCGGGGAAGACCATTTTCTTGCAAACAGAAGCCAGACGAAGGCTTAAGGGAATACATGCAGAGATTCATGGAAATAAAGTCAAGAGCAAAGGACGTAGGAGCTTCGACAGTTATCGATGCACTGATGGAAGGCTTAAGGGCTGGCCCTTTTCACTCCGCACTAACAAGGAAGAGACCCAAGACTATCTTCGCTCTACTAGACACCTTCGAAAAGTACGCGAGGTCGGATGATGAGTTCCGAAGGAAGAAAGAAGACGAAAAGAAACAATCTCAGCTAATCAAAGATGAAAAGAAGTATAAAGAAGAAAAAGAAGCGAGCCGAAGCAGGAGGCACGACGATAACAGAGACAGTTCAAGAGATCATAACAGTCGAAGGGTACACAACCCCGAAAACAGAGAAGAAATAGGCGACGAGAAGAGAACCAAAGACGACGAAAGAGGGAAAGAGCGAAGCAACCATGATAGAGATTGCGAAGACAAAAACAAAGAAAACAATCAGAGAAGCAATTCTCGCACTCCATACTGTGAGTTGCATGGCGAAGGAAAAGGCCATATAACAAAGCAGTGCCGAAATTTGCAACAGTTCAAACAGGAATGGACTACAGACAGAGAGGCGAAAAAGGCCATCAGGCATACAAGTAACTATCGTGAAAATTGGTCATAAGGGAACCCAATGTCACTGTACCCTTCGCACTCTGTCAATCATGTTGTCAACTACCCAAGAGAAGCTTCGCATCAGGGACAGCAATACACCTACTCCCAACCTCAAAGCCTGGCAGCATTGCCACCGCCACCAGAAATAAATCAGCAAAATAATGGAAGAAACACAGAAACAAGCTACACGACTCAAAGACAAACCATCAACGCTATCTCCGGAGGGTCGACCCAGCAACTAGATTCTAGAAGGGCTAGGAAAGAATACATACGAAGGGTACATAACGTGTCATCAAGGGCTCCGTTTGTAAAAAACAAGTGGTCCCACGTCCATATCACCTTCGGAAAAGAAGACGCAGGGGACCTGGATCAACCTCACTCAGACCCATTGGTCATCATGGCAAATATAAAAGGCTTCGACGTACTCAGAATACTTGTCGATGGGGGAAGTTCAGCTGATATCCTCTTCGCCTCTACATATAGAAAGATGAAGGTGGAAAATGAAACGCTACAACCTGCAGGAATACCATTAATCGGCTTCACTGGAAAAGTTATCCAAGCGCTGGGAAAAATTAACCTACCAGTAACCTTCGGCGAAGGAGAGAACGCAAGAACTGAAGATGTGACCTTCGATGTGGTCGACATTGTTTATCCTTACAATGCAATCTTCGGAAGGGGGTCCATCAACAAGTTCGAAGCGGCCATACATCAGGGCTATCTATGCATGAAGATTCCGGGTCCTATCTCTGTGATCAACGTCCTCGGAGACCAACTTCACGCAAGAAATATTGAAGATGGCGAAACCCCTGGGAGGAAGAATGTCCATTTCATCCGAAGAAAGCAAAAAGCCCCATCGCTCAAGACCTTCGGACTGAAAAATTTGTCCATGATATATCAGAGATACATGAGCCGTGTCTACTAAGAACATTTCTTCGGTAGCACGCGCGATGGCTATGTGTAAAAACACAAAACTCGCGGGGGGTGCATTCTTTTTCCTCACGAGGGTAGCCCTGCGAAGGGTGTGAGGTTTTTTAACGAGGCACCCTCCAAGACTGTAACACAGTTTTATAATTACTTTTTACCCTCAAAAAATTCCAGAGCAATTTCCTGGGGGGCGCAGAAGAGCCAAGGCTCAAGAAATGAAGCCTCGAGCTCAAAAACGATATCAGGCAAAAGCCTAGAGAATCCGAAGGTTACACCAATTAAGTACTTGCTGTAATCTTAGTTTGGATCGATGTATCACGAAGGATGATACAAAGCCTACAGACAAGAGTCGAAGGGAAAGATAAGCTAAGAAAGCCTAATCTACCCAAGTATCGACAAACAAAAACCTTCGCAAAAGGAAAAAAGCGCGATCCTTCGCACGAAAATGTCCAAATATCAAAGAACGAAAACACGAAAACTTGTGCTCCTTAAAGGAAACACAAGGTCATCGTGCAAGAAGCAGTAAAAGATTCGAAAGATATTGAAGAAATGTTCTCTCTGGCAAAGACCTTCGAAAGATTACTCCAAAAGAAAAGCTTTATTAAGCAAAAATCATTGTTTAAAGGGAACCATCGTCAGGTTCCTGCTTTACAATAAGCCCTAGTTCTAACAGCATTTGATAAAGCTTTGTTCTTGACAGGGTGCCCTCACGGCGGAGGTTCCATGGTTGTGGCTGCTAGCTTCTGCTGTTTGGCTGGTAGGCGACCATTGAATTTGAGCTGGATCACTGGTGGTGATGACTGAAACCCTTTTGTCATCATCTCGACTGTCTTTTGTTTCACTTTCTGGATTAAGCTTTCTCTTACGTGTTGTGGGTTGACAGTGTCTGTCATCTTGTCTTTTCCTTATGTACTGCCTCATGCAAACTTTTCATCTGATCTGTGACCTTTGCTGTGGTTAGATTAAACTTCTGATTAGCTGGACTCTGAGCTGACATCTCCTTGGTGTGATGCTTTTGCCTCGGCAGGGGTTTGGGTATAGGTTTGGGGACGATTTGACATTAAGTTGTTCTTATTTTTGACTTTTGTTGTTTATGTTTGGTTTTAATTTGGGAGCACTCAGACATAGAAACACCGAACAAGAACAACGAAAACCATCGAATCACTCAAGCAGCACGATTTGTTTGTTGCGGTTTTATGATGTTAGCGCACTAAGAGCGAGGCTTAAGGCTTCAGGGTATGCAGGCTATCGATTTCTTCTGCTGACATCGGAACTCGACCAATAGTCCTTGACCAAAAAGAATCGAGGGGGGTCATATGACTTGGTCGGTTAAAAGGAAATCTGTCGTCCACATTTCTGTGGCAAACCACTACATTGCGTGGAGGTCTTGACATTATTTGGGTATATGTTGCTTGATTATTGGGTTTATTGAGCTTTCACTTTCCAACTCAACCTTTCTCGAGCACGGACTGTGACTTAAATCCACATTTACGTGAGAACTTCACTGGTACTCTTTTATTACTTGTAGAACATTTTACAGTTCTAGTCCATCTCATTTGTCAGTCCTCAGGGAGCCTTACGGGTACAGCCATTATTTTGCATGGCTACTACAGCTCCTATATGAGGATAACATCCTTGCAGCTGATGAGCTAAACTCTTATTCACCCATCATGAGAAACCTATTTATGAGATTCCGGCACACATAACAGGACTGCCTGTTGGTGGAGCCTGGCTACCTTGCAATTCTTGTTCACAGGCTTCAGTGCAATCCGTTGCGAGGTGCCCACGCTCTCGACACTTGTAACACTTTCGGTGCTTCTTGTTCTTCTTGCATGCGACTCGATCGGATGCTCGCTTGTTCTTCTTTCTTTTCCGTTTACAGCTCTGGTCGGGGTTTTGGGGCTGCTCGTCTTGTGTGGGGTGGATGACTCTTTCACCAAGACTCTTTATCAACTCCTCCAAGCTGCTCAACCTTTCACATATATCTCTGAGGATGGGTGCCAGCGACAGGTGCGTGTTATCCCTATTTCTCCATACTTTTTGTCTTTCACGCTCCTGCACTGATGAGCGGGTATCTCCAGGTGGCTCTGAGAGTGAATGCAGGTCTCTTTCCATGTCAATTGAATCTTCTTCATCTTTGCCTAATTCAAACGTGGGGCAGTCGGAAAGCTGATGTCCGGGGCCACGACAGTTGTAGCACTTTATCTGGTACTTGGTCTTCTTTGCAGATCTGACCTTGTCTTCGGGTTCAGGAACCATGTCTGGTGCGCGGTACACCTGGTATGATACTCCATCCACTTCTACGGTCACGTAGTCGTGGTTGTCCATTGAGCTGGAGGCTTCTGCACGCAGACACTTCGGATTGAAGCTTCTTTTCTTGTCGTTGGAGAGAGCAGAGGGGTTTTTAAATAGAATTGGGGGAAGATTATATGGAATATTTTGCAAATAGTTTTGAAAATATTCTTTTCAAGCGCGACTAGTCCTAGGTTTTCATCCTACAGTCAAGTATTGCTCTGATACCACTCTGTCATACCCCAAATTCTGGAGCATGTTGTGCATCATGTATCAGTCCCTGGATCAGTAGCTGATACGCACAAGAACACAGATATGGTAATCGAAAGCATACTTTGTATAGGTAAATATTAGAATACCTGAGATATCACCTTTAATGGCGGTTCGACAAGGATACAGAACTATCCAAGTCCGTCCGACCGACTAATGGTGATGCAGACAATCAGCGGAAACACGGCCCAAGCCTACAGGCAGACTTGAGTGGAGAACGAAAACCAATCGCCGTCGTCTCTTACGAAAGCTTCTCTCACTAAAAACGTTAAGAGCAAACCGTGAGTACATAATGTACTCAGCAAACCCTAACACAAGGGGTAAGTTATATGCAGGGAGGTAATCAAGGATGAGGCTGATGGTTCAGTGTATCGGCGGAAAGCCAATTTTTATGCAAGGGTTGGTTTTGAAAACAAAACCAGTTCGCAAACTAAGTCAGGTATTGTTGATTAAGTATAGTGGGGTTGTTTGGCCCTGGGGGAGATGCGTCCATTCCCGCCAGTTCCCAAATTTTATGCTGGCCGGAAACCAGCGCACGGCTCCAAACCGGTGTATTCCGAAAACACGCCAAGGAGTACTCACGCCAAGAGTCTAATCAAGTGTAGCCATGGCTTTCGCACTGTCCAATACCGTGGAACACGGCTATCCGGATAGATTCTTACACTCTGCAGAGGTTGTACACTTTCCCCACAAGGGTACCCAGTCCTCCCCAGTGCACTGGTTCGGAAACTGGATACTAATGGTCCCGTACCTGCCCAGTGTCACCTCGGTACCACCCCGGAAAATCAGCGACCAGGGGCTTCACATCAATATAAATATCATGACCATCAACTTTCACTTGCCAGACCCGACGCCAACCTCGTCAAGATCCTCTCCTGGCTTCCGGTTGCAACTCCCTGCCTCCTGGTGGTACCGGGCGATCACTGGTAGGGTGTGGTTCCAAACCCTACCCATAATAGGGCCTCGTGGTTGCACTGCTGCTAGGCCAGGCGGCACAAGAACCGGTCCTTATACGACCGATGCAAGCATCTTCAATAGCTACCCTCCTGCGAGGAGTAGCGTCCCAGAGATAGCCTCCCCACTGAGGACTACCTCGCTTGCACCTGTCTAAAACATACCCCCACTATGGGTTGCACTTACTAATCCCACCCATTTTCACTTTACGCACACAACACCAATCACGCACATATTTTCACAAAAGCATGTGTGTCAAGTTATTAAGTACACGGTGAATGAATCCTAAGCGGCATATTGATCCATCTCATCATTAAAGATTAATGATGGTGGATTCCTAGGTTTATCAAGGGATTTAGGATAAGCAACATCAAGGAATGGCAATCAACAAGTACTTAGGTCATTCTAAGCATTTAAATCATCTTTAAATACCATGCATGTTTTATTTGAACTCAAGCTCTATGTGGGATTGTTTGCAAACATAGGATCAACATGATCAATGGGAGTTAGGGCTTGCCTGCAAATCGCTTTCCTAATCTTCAAACTCTGATTCGAGGCTTGATTCTCTGAGTTGCTCTTCGTACTTGGAGCTTGTATCTCTGGGTTGGTCTTCGCGCTTCAAGTCCTCAGCAGCTCTTCGAATTCTTCCGGCTCTCCCTCGACTCTCGCGTAAACTAGCGCATAAAACAGTACGTATAAACTACCGCAAAAGAAATAAAAGAACAAAAGAAATAAAGAATCAAGAAAAGCCAAATAAGATCCAAAGAAACTTCGCGAAGAACGAGAGACTTAACCATGCATGATGCAGCATACTAATGCAGAGCAGGTTACATGTCATAGGTGATATACCTGGCCTTGTAAGGGCCATATTCACCTAGACAAGTTATTAGTTATCTATTTTCTCTAATATATGAATATGGGCGTGTGGTTATGCATATGATCCTTGTTGGGTGAACACCTTGGGGTGAAAATGATAAGATGCATGCGCTTCCTTGATGGTGATTGCGTGCATATCTAATATGCAAGCTTCTATATTATTCCTATAAAAGAACATGCATGAGTGCAGGCGATGGTATATACAGCGTGTGTATGTGATTATGCGCGATATGAATGCATGGCTGCAAACAAAATGCCAAATTCAAATAAAGGCAGCTGGCAATTAAAATACCGGATAACTCCAATAAGATTCAAATAAAAGATCAGTTATAAGAGCAGGACAAAGGATCAGAAGGAGTCGGGCGAGGGTACTAGGTTAGGTTTGATCGAGCGAGGGTTGATTTAGGTTAGGTTCGAGATTTTGTTTGTGATAAGATAAGGGTACTAGGTTGGAAATGGAATGGTACGAATGATCGCTAGGTTTAATGCTAGCGAGCAAAAGAATGAATAGGTCATTCAGAGGTGAAGTGGGGTGTGTGTTGTGATGAGAAAGATACTAGGCAGAAAGTATCATGTGGTTAGGTTAGGTTAAGGTGAACAAGTACTCGAGACATTCCAGATCAAACATCGCATGATCTGTTCGGAGTCGATATAATAAGTGAGGGGTGTTTTGGGTGTTGATGATTTATAGACCTGATATGAGGCTTCAAGAACAGTACCATGAGGTACTTCGCAATTCCACGAACCCGTGGGCGCGAGAATCACCCAAAACGGAGTTCGGATTAAGAAGATATGGACGTTTGAAGATAAGAGGGCTGATTTGTAATTATAAAAAGGGTTTTTGAGGGCTTAAGTGTAATTACAGAATAAGTCTAGGGACTTATTTGTAATTATTAAAAGTTTAGGGGTCTAGGTGTAAAAAGATAGGGGCTGGAGTGTAATTACAGAAAAGTATAGGGTCTTTTCTGTAAAAAGTCAGGACCTAAACATCATTATTTTAAAACTCAGGGGTCTTTCTGCAAATGTACAGGGTTCTGGGAATTTCTGGAATTTCCGGATTTATCTTTCAATTGGAAAGAGGATTTAATGCGTCATGCTGACGTCATAAAAGAGGAAGGTTTATTTTCCTTTTGGAAAACCCGTGGACTCAGTCCATAGGGCCCGTGGACCGGAGATGGGCGGTGGTCCACCGGTCCACGGTGGACCGGGAGGCGGCCCGCGGCGGGGGCTCGTCGGAGAGCTCGCTGGCGGCGCGAGGGGAAGGAGCGGGGTCACGGGGAGCGGTTGCCGGGGTACACCACGCGACGGTGCTGCCGTTGGGCTAGCACGTCGACGACGGCGGAGAAAAGGGGAGAGGCGAGCGGCTGCCGGAGTCGGAGATGGCGGCGGCGAGCAACGCGATGCTCGCGCGCACGCGGGAGAAGAGGGAAGGGAGCGGGGGAAAAGGAAGGAGGGAACGCGGGGAGTGCGTTGCGCACTACAGCGCTGCCGGAGGAGATCGGGAACGCCGTCGGCGCCGGAGATGACAACGGCGGGCGGCGGCGCTCGACGAGGGATTCGCGCAAGAGGAGAGGAGGGAGAAGGAGATGGGGGAATAGGAAGGGGAGAGTGCGGCGGAGCTCACCATGAAGGAGCTGTGACCGGAGGGGCTCGGGATGGCGAGATCCGTCGGAGGCTAGCCGGAACCCTAGCTGAGCTCGGCGGGAGAGGGAGAGAAAGAGAGAAGGAGCGTTTTGCCCGCGATGCGTCGGGAGGGTGCTCGAGAGGAGGAGAGGGAAGAGGAGAAGCTCGCTCGGCTGCGGGTGGAGCTCCCGGGGAAGTTCGCCGGAGAGAGAGAGAGAGAGAGAGAGAGAGAGAGAGAGAGAGAGAGAGAGCTCGCGGGAGGGAGAGGGGCGAGCTTGTTTTAAAGGCGGCGGTTTCGTGGCCGCTACGGCGGCGGCGACCGGACAGCGGGAGCGACGGAGGCGGGTCGGCGGCCGGGGCCCGGGGCGCGGCGGTACGGGCCGGGCGCGGCGGCGCGCCGCGTGGGGAAGAAGGACCCGACAGGTAGGGCCCACCTGTCGGCGAGAGGAGGAGGAGGGCGCGGCTGCTGGGCTGTTTCTGGGCCGAAAGAGCTGGGCTGCGCGTGGGAGAGAAGGAGAGGAGAGCTGGGCCGGGAGAAGAAGGAAAAGGATTCGGCCCGAGAAGAAATTTAAATGGAAATTGATTTGATCTTTTCCTGGAATTTGAATTTGAAGAGATTTCAAATTCAAAGAAGGACAAGGTTTGATCAAACACTCAAAATAAAGCCAATAAAATCCAGTAATGCACATGGTGAGATTTTGATGCAGATTTAAATTCAAAATTTTGAAAAATCAATTTGGAATTTAATCCTACTTTGATTTTATTTGTTGTAAATTCAAAAGCTTCAAATTTTTAATATATTTTTAAATGAAACAAACACTTGAGCACATGTTTTTAATATTTGGAAAATTTCAAATTCAAATCTAGGCTTGAATTACTTTAGTGAATTTTCATTTTGTAAATCATGTCAAGGTAAGGACTTTAGAAAAGGTTCAAATTTTGGAGTGATTTTTATCCCTTTTTAAGTTTACTTATTTATTTATTTCTTTTCTTTTCTTTTTCTTCTGTCTCCGGAAAGTAGGGTATTACAGATCTACCCCACTTAAAAGAAATCTCGTCCTCGAGATTTGCAAGGTCTTCTGGGAGGAGCAGGTCTTCACTTGGGTCTTCGAACTTGACCGTTGTAACACTCGAGTCTTGATAGAAGATTCTTCTCATTGCAAAGCTTGTGGATGGGCCGAGCTTGTTACTTGCTTCGGTTGATCCCTCACGTCGATTGCTTCGCCACGGAAAGACATGCTTAAGGATTTGATTTTTCAGGGTTTTGCTTTATTATTATTACGGTTATTAGGGCTCACTGACTGAAAATCCTACCCCACTTAAAGGATTTTCACTTGGGGCTCGCTGGCTGATACTGCACGGTTGCCATGAACTCTGGTCATCTCGGAGTACTGCTCGAGGTGAGGTTGTTAGCTGGCTTCTCAACCTTTCCTGTGAAGGGTTGATGATTCTGAGTACTCTGATCCATGCAGGGTGCAACATGTTGACTGTCTTCACGATCCTCTCATGTGATCTGAACCACTGTTTCTGGTCTGGTGTGCTGACACTTTCTCTGTTTATCATGGTGGGATCACAGTCCTGACATCCCGTTTTACAGGACACCAGATTCGAGAATGAGTCTGGAACGGACTCTCTGTCAAGATTCAGCTTTAAAACAGCACTGTCCCTAACCAGGTGTTTGTCCTCTTGACAGGTTAAATTAGCTGGTAATGCACTTTGGACTTTTTGGGAAATTGTCCTGAAGGAACTGACTTGACTGCAGCAGGGTATGGAAGGGAACATGGCACAAACATTGCCAGCTGGTTAGCAGACTCTTCCCTTAGCATGGTTCTGGAAGACATATGCTTCAGAGCTAGCAAACTGTCGTTACCTAGCTCCAGGTTCACCTTTCCACTGGGGAACGAGTTAGTTGATTTCTCACGCTAAAAAGCTCCAATGCTTCAGCTTTTGCAGCAACGGACTGTGGATAATAGGTATGAGTGCAATTACTCTCGAAGTCTGCCGTAAAAGGAGAGCAGATGAGAGGATTGATTCTGACTGTATGGTCATCATGGACATATGCATAGAAAGCCTGGAGGGAATGCAACACTGTCCTTGAGGGTGTTGCTCTCATTCTGTTTGGTTCTGCCAACATCTGACGCTGCAGGTTTATGGTATTTTGCTTCTAATACCATGCGTCTTCGCTGAGGTTCACAACAAGTGACAGAAAGGCTGTCATGGATGTGTCTCATTCTCACACTTTCTGTGTGTGGCATTTGACCCTTATGTCCGTCTCAAGGACAGACTTGAATTTCCCTTAACTGACTGTATCACTCACTTGATCCTGGGCTGTGGGTTAGGGCCCACTACGCTTCCGCTGCGCTACTCTGACACTGGCTTCTGATCATGGTGTTCTGAAATTGGCCCGTGGAGGAAACTCCTTGGTCTTCGTCACGTAGCTTGCTGATGATTTGTCAGAAAGACTTCTGAGTACTTATATTTTACTAGTTCTCTTTCTAAGGGTCTGGCCCTAATGTTGCTTGCCATATGAGTAGCTTCTAATTCTCTTGGATCGTGTTCCACTTCTATCCAAGCTATCAGCGATCTTTCTCGGGTCTCACTTGGGGATATTTCTGAGGTATCCATTTATCATTCAACAGATCTTTATCAGCATTGTCGTGGACAAGTGGCGTGGGCTTTGTTCTTGACAGGGTGCCCTCACGGTGGAGGTTCCATGGTTGTGGCTGCTAGCTTCTGCTGTTTGGCTGGTAGGCGACCATTGAATTTGAGCTGGATCACTGGTGGTGATGACTGAAACCCTTTTGTCATCATCTCGACTGTCTTTTGTTTCACTTTCTGGATTAAGCTTTCTCTTACGTGTTGTGGGTTGACAGTGTCTGTCATCTTGTCTTTTCCTTATGTACTGCCTCATGCAAACTTTTCATCTGATCTGTGACCTTTGTTGTGGTTAGATTAAACTTCTGATTAGCTGGACTCTGAGCTGACATCTCCTTGGTGTGATGCTTTTGCCTCGGCAGGGGTTTGGGTATAGGTTTGGGGACGATTTGACATTAAGTTGTTCTTATTTTTGACTTTTGTTGTTTATGTTTGGTTTTAATTTGGGAGCACTCAGACATAGAAACACCGAACAAGAACAACGAAAACCATCGAATCACTCAAGCAGCACGATTTGTTTGTTGCGGTTTTATGATGTTAGCGCACTAAGAGCGAGGCTTAAGGCTTCAGGGTATGCAGGCTATCGATTTCTTCTGCTGACATCGGAACTCGACCAATAGTCCTTGACCAAAAAGAATCGAGGGGGGTCATATGACTTGGTCGGTTAAAAGGAAATCTGTCGTCCACATTTCTGTGGCAAACCACTACATTGCGTGGAGGTCTTGACATTATTTGGGTATATGTTGCTTGATTATTGGGTTTATTGAGCTTTCACTTTCCAACTCAACCTTTCTCGAGCACGGACTGTGACTTAAATCCACATTTACGTGAGAACTTCACTGGTACTCTTTTATTACTTATAGAACATTTTACAGTTCTAGTCCATCTCATTTGTCAGTCCTCAGGGAGCCTTACGGGTACAGCCATTATTTTGCATGGCTACTACAGCTCCTATATGAGGATAACATCCTTGCAGCTGATGAGCTAAACTCTTATTCACCCATCATGAGGAACCTATTTATGAGATTCCGGCACACATAACAGGACTGCCTGTTGGTGGAGCCTGGCTACCTTGCAATTCTTGTTCACAGGCTTCAGTGCAATCCGTTGCGAGGTGCCCACGCTCTCGACACTTGTAACACTTTCGGTGCTTCTTGTTCTTCTTGCATGCGACTCGATCGGATGCTCGCTTGTTCTTCTTTCTTTTCCGTTTACAGCTCTGGTCGGGGTTTTGGGGCTGCTCGTCTTGTGTGGGGTGGATGACTCTTTCACCAAGACTCTTTATCAACTCCTCCAAGCTGCTCAACCTTTCACATATATCTCTGAGGATGGGTGCCAGCGACAGGTGCGTGTTATCCCTATTTCTCCATACTTTTTGTCTTTCACGCTCCTGCACTGATGAGCGGGTATCTCCAGGTGGCTCTGAGAGTGAATGCAGGTCTCTTTCCATGTCAATTGAATCTTCTTCATCTTTGCCTAATTCAAACGTGGGGCAGTCGGAAAGCTGATGTCCGGGGCCACGACAGTTGTAGCACTTTATCTGGTACTTGGTCTTCTTTGCAGATCTGACCTTGTCTTCGGGTTCAGGAACCATGTCTGGTGCGCGGTACACCTGGTATGATACTCCATCCACTTCTACGGTCACGTAGTCGTGGTTGTCCATTGAGCTGGAGGCTTCTGCACGCAGACACTTCGGATTGAAGCTTCTTTTCTTGTCGTTGGAGAGAGCAGAGGGGTTTTTAAATAGAATTGGGGGAAGATTATATGGAATATTTTGCAAATAGTTTTGAAAATATTCTTTTCAAGCGCGACTAGTCCTAGGTTTTCGTCCTACAGTCAAGTATTGCTCTGATACCACTCTGTCATACCCCAAATTCTGGAGCATGTTGTGCATCATGTATCAGTCCCTGGATCAGTAGCTGATACGCACAAGAACACAGATATGGTAATCGAAAGCATACTTTGTATAGGTAAATATTAGAATACCTGAGATATCACCTTTAATGGCGGTTCGACAAGGATACAGAACTATCCAAGTCCGTCCGACCGACTAATGGTGATGCAGACAATCAGCGGAAACACGGCCCAAGCCTACAGGCAGACTTGAGTGGAGAACGAAAACCAATCGCCGTCGTCTCTTACGAAAGCTTCTCTCACTAAAAACGTTAAGAGCAAACCGTGAGTACATAATGTACTCAGCAAACCCTAACACAAGGGGTAAGTTATATGCAGGGAGGTAATCAAGGATGAGGCTGATGGTTCAGTGTATCGGCGGAAAGCCAATTTTTATGCAAGGGTTGGTTTTGAAAACAAAACCAGTTCGCAAACTAAGTCAGGTATTGTTGATTAAGTATAGTGGGGTTGTTTGGCCCTGGGGGAGATGCGTCCATTCCCGCCAGTTCCCAAATTTTATGCTGGCCGGAAACCAGCGCACGGCTCCAAACCGGTGTATTCCGAAAACACGCCAAGGAGTACTCACGCCAAGAGTCTAATCAAGTGTAGCCATGGCTTTCGCACTGTCCAATACCGTGGAACACGGCTATCCGGATAGATTCTTACACTCTGCAGAGGTTGTACACTTTCCCCACAAGGGTACCCAGTCCTCCCCAGTGCACTGGTTCGGAAACTGGATACTAATGGTCCCGTACCTGCCCAGTGTCACCTCGGTACCACCCCGGAAAATCAGCGACCAGGGGCTTCACATCAATATAAATATCATGGCCATCAACTTTCACTTGCCAGACCCGACGCCAACCTCGTCAAGATCCTCTCCTGGCTTCCGGTTGCAACTCCCTGCCTCCTGGTGGTACCGGGCGATCACTGGTAGGGTGTGGTTCCAAACCCTACCCATAATAGGGCCTCGTGGTTGCACTGCTGCTAGGCCAGGCGGCACAAGAACCGGTCCTTATACGACCGATGCAAGCATCTTCAATAGCTACCCTCCTGCGAGGAGTAGCGTCCCAGAGATAGCCTCCCCACTGAGGACTACCTCGCTTGCACCCGTCTAAAACATACCCCCACTATGGGTTGCACTTACTAATCCCACCCATTTTCACTTTACGCACACAACACCAATCACGCACACATTTTCACAAAAGCATGTGTGTCAAGTTATTAAGTACACGGTGAATGAATCCTAAGCGGCATATTGATCCATCTCATCATTAAAGATTAATGATGGTGGATTCCTAGGTTTATCAAGGGATTTAGGATAAGCAACATCAAGGAATGGCAATCAACAAGTACTTAGGTCATTCTAAGCATTTAAATCATCTTTAAATACCATGCATGTTTTATTTGAACTCAAGCTCTATGTGGGATTGTTTGCAAACATAGGATCAACATGATCAATGGGAGTTAGGGCTTGCCTGCAAATCGCTTTCCTAATCTTCAAACTCTGATTCGAGGCTTGATTCTCTGAGTTGCTCTTCGTACTTGGAGCTTGTATCTCTGGGTTGGTCTTCGCGCTTCAAGTCCTCAGCAGCTCTTCGAATTCTTCCGGCTCTCCCTCGACTCTCGCGTAAACTAGCGCATAAAACAGTACGTATAAACTACCGCAAAAGAAATAAAAGAACAAAAGAAATAAAGAATCAAGAAAAGCCAAATAAGATCCAAAGAAACTTCGCGAAGAACGAGAGACTTAACCATGCATGATGCAGCATACTAATGCAGAGCAGGTTACATGTCATAGGTGATATACCTGGCCTTGTAAGGGCCATATTCACCTAGACAAGTTATTAGTTATCTATTTTCTCTAATATATGAATATGGGCGTGTGGTTATGCATATGATCCTTGTTGGGTGAACACCTTGGGGTGAAAATGATAAGATGCATGCGCTTCCTTGATGGTGATTGCGTGCATATCTAATATGCAAGCTTCTATATTATTCCTATAAAAGAACATGCATGAGTGCAGGCGATGGTATATACAGCGTGTGTACGTGATTATGCGCGATATGAATGCATGGCTGCAAACAAAATGCCAAATTCAAATAAAGGCAGCTGGCAATTAAAATACCGGATAACTCCAATAAGATTCAAATAAAAGATCAGTTATAAGAGCAGGACAAAGGATCAGAAGGAGTCGGGCGAGGGTACTAGGTTAGGTTTGATCGAGCGAGGGTTGATTTAGGTTAGGTTCGAGATTTTGTTTGTGATAAGATAAGGGTACTAGGTTGGAAATGGAATGGTACGAATGATCGCTAGGTTTAATGCTAGCGAGCAAAAGAATGAATAGGTCATTCAGAGGTGAAGTGGGGTGTGTGTTGTGATGAGAAAGATACTAGGCAGAAAGTATCATGTGGTTAGGTTAGGTTAAGGTGAACAAGTACTCGAGACATTCCAGATCAAACATCGCATGATCTGTTCGGAGTCGATATAATAAGTGAGGGGTGTTTTGGGTGTTGATGATTTATAGACCTGATATGAGGCTTCAAGAACAGTACCATGAGGTACTTCGCAATTCCACGAACCCGTGGGCGCGAGAATCACCCAAAACGGAGTTCGGATTAAGAAGATATGGACGTTTGAAGATAAGAGGGCTGATTTGTAATTATAAAAAGGGTTTTTGAGGGCTTAAGTGTAATTACAGAATAAGTCTAGGGACTTATTTGTAATTATTAAAAGTTTAGGGGTCTAGGTGTAAAAAGATAGGGGCTGGAGTGTAATTACAGAAAAGTATAGGGTCTTTTCTGTAAAAAGTCAGGACCTAAACATCATTATTTTAAAACTCAGGGGTCTTTCTGCAAATGTACAGGGTTCTGGGAATTTCTGGAATTTCCGGATTTATCTTTCAATTGGAAAGAGGATTTAATGCGTCATGCTGACGTCATAAAAGAGGAAGGTTTATTTTCCTTTTGGAAAACCCGTGGACTCAGTCCATAGGGCCCGTGGACCGGAGATGGGCGGTGGTCCACCGGTCCACGGTGGACCGGGAGGCGGCCCGCGGCGGGGGCTCGTCGGAGAGCTCGCTGGCGGCGCGAGGGGAAGGAGCGGGGTCACGGGGAGCGGTTGCCGGGGTACACCACGCGACGGTGCTGCCGTTGGGCTAGCACGTCGACGACGGCGGAGAAAAGGGGAGAGGCGAGCGGCTGCCGGAGTCGGAGATGGCGGCGGCGAGCAACGCGATGCTCGCGCGCACGCGGGAGAAGAGGGAAGGGAGCGGGGGAAAAGGAAGGAGGGAACGCGGGGAGTGCGTTGCGCACTACAGCGCTGCCGGAGGAGATCGGGAACGCCGTCGGCGCCGGAGATGACAACGGCGGGCGGCGGCGCTCGACGAGGGATTCGCGCAAGAGGAGAGGAGGGAGAAGGAGAGGGGGGAATAGGAAGGGGAGAGTGCGGCGGAGCTCACCATGAAGGAGCCGTGACCGGAGGGGCTCGGGATGGCGAGATCCGTCGGAGGCTAGCCGGAACCCTAGCTGAGCTCGGCGGGAGAGGGAGAGAAAGAGAGAAGGAGCGTTTTGCCCGCGATGCGTCGGGAGGGTGCTCGAGAGGAGGAGAGGGAAGAGGAGAAGCTCGCTCGGCTGCGGGTGGAGCTCCCGGGAAAGTTCGCCGGAGAGAGAGAGAGAGAGAGAGAGAGAGAGAGCTCGCGGGAGGGAGAGGGGCGAGCTTGTTTTAAAGGCGGCGGTTTCGTGGCCGCTACGGCGGCGGCGACCGGACAGCGGGAGCGACGGAGGCGGGTCGGCGGCCGGGGCCCGGGGCGCGGCGGTAGGGGCCGGGCGCGGCGGCGCGCCGCGTGGGGAAGAAGGACCCGACAGGTGGGGCCCACCTGTCGGCGAGAGGAGGAGGAGGGCGCGGCTGCTGGGCTGTTTCTGGGCCGAAAGAGCTGGGCTGCGCGTGGGAGAGAAGGAGAGGAGAGCTGGGCCGGGAGAAGAAGGAAAAGGATTCGGCCCCAGAAGAAATTTAAATGGAAATTGATTTGATCTTTTCCTGGAATTTGAATTTGAAGAGATTTCAAATTCAAAGAAGGACAAGGTTTGATCAAACACTCAAAATAAAGCCAATAAAATCCAGTAATGCACATGGTGAGATTTTGATGCAGATTTAAATTCAAAATTTTGAAAAATCAATTTGGAATTTAATCCTACTTTGATTTTATTTGTTGTAAATTCAAAAGCTTCAAATTTTTAATATATTTTTAAATGAAACAAACACTTGAGCACATGTTTTTAATATTTGGAAAATTTCAAATTCAAATCTAGGCTTGAATTACTTTAGTGAATTTTCATTTTGTAAATCATGTCAAGGTAAGGACTTTAGAAAAGGTTCAAATTTTGGAGTGATTTTTATCCCTTTTTAAGTTTACTTATTTATTTATTTCTTTTCTTTTCTTTTTCTTCTGTCTCCGGAAAGTAGGGTATTACACCTGATCCGCGGTTTCAACTTTTCCGCGAAGGACCCTGTTGGCCTCCAAAACCTCCGCAAGGGACGAATCGAGATCCTCCAGCTGTTTCTCTAGAGAAGCCACCTTCGTCTTAAAATCCTCAGTGGACTTGACAAGGGTCTCCTTCTCAACAGAGAGATCAATCACACGTTTTTCGTTAAGAGCGAGCGCATCCTCTTTCTCCTTGATCTTCGCTTCAAGAGTCGAAAGATCCTTGCGAAGCCGGTCTCGATCAGCCCTCACCAGAGTCAGCTCATTAAACTGGCGAAGGGAGGCTTGGGTAATAGCAAGCGACTGACGAAAACAAGAGCGAAGTTAGAAAGACAAGAAACTGAGTAGATACAAAAATAACAAACCACTTACCTTCATTTGCGAAGATAGTAAAGACTTGTACAGGGTATCACCACCCTGAAGTACGAGTTCATTCTCCACTTGGGGAAAACGAACCCTCTCTGCTGCAGCAACAAAGGGCGCAGCGGCCCTGGCACTCATAACGAAGGTGTTCGAAGGCACCTCGTCACAAAAAGCTAAAGAACCCCCAGCAGCTTCAACTGAATCAAAAGTCATGTCAAAAGGGAGAAACTCTCCAAGCATTGCTTCAAAGACTGAGTGTAGGAAAAGGTCACCACCTGCTGAAGGCCTAAGGGGCTCACGAAGCCCGACACCCGGCTCCGAAGGAAGTTGAACCTGGGAGCGATCTCTAAGGGGTCCCAAGTTATCAGCAATTTGACGAAGCTCAGCCATAATAAGAGATGAGAGACAACCTTGAACAGAAGCTTCGGCTACTCCCTCACCCTGAACAGGGGCGACAGGAGGAATATCAGGACCCTTGACGCGGGTCTTGTCCTGGATTTTAGCCTTCGATCCGGATTTAGTAAGAACAGAATCAGCACCCTTCGAAGCCTTGTCCTGAATCTTGGCCTTCTCAGCGGCACTGGCATCATGGACGTCAACTGTAGAAGCAAAAATATCCTTTGCAACAAAAGAAGAACTCTTCGAAGTAACTTTCTTGGGGGTAGATTGAACTTTAGACCCAGAAGAATTGCTACCCCCATCCTCCGGAATGGAGAACAAATCCAATGCGGAGCGAATCACCGGAGGCTTAAAAGCAAAAGATGGTTTCGCTGAATGTGAAGTCTTCGGCTGATTTGCTGAAGGAGCAGCAGCACCCAAAGCCGTCGCATTAGCTTCGCTGACAGGTTTATCGGAGCTGTCCTTCGACGAGGTCTTGTGGGTTTTCAGCTTTTTCTTGGCTTGCTCTTCGCTAGACCTTCGATTACCAGACATCTTGAAAAAGGACGAAAGGAAAGGATCTCCTATTGCGAAAGGGATTGGAATAAGCAAAGGAAAGAAGACGCGCAAGACATGCGATTGAAGAAACAGCGCGCCCACGATGAAGATATATAGAAGGGAAGCAATTATCGGGAACTGAAAAGAAGTACGGAACGAAAACGACAAGACACGTGTGTGGATTAGAAAGGCACACGGTGTAATCATAAAATAATAAATAAAATTGCCTCTGGTTTTAGTTACACTAATAACACATCATCAATTGAGGGCTAATGTTGGAAACCACACCGAAGCCCCTCTGACCCACGCGAAGACCAACAGCTACCAGCGAAGGAAGAATGAAAGAGCAGACGGCACAGGAGCCCGAACTACCAAGCTAAGAGCCATGCTGAAGTAGCCGATGGCATGCATGTAAATATGATCATCCTGCTCCCTATAAATATAGAGGGAGATGATCCTATAAGGACATCTGGTTTTCGGGGGCCTCGAGCCAAAGACAATCATTTGCACCGCACTCTATCCTCTCAACACTCCAAACCCCTTCGCCCGGCATCGCGGGCAAAGGAGGGCTTCGCGCGTCTAATTGCAGGGAACCTGAGCGAGAACATCTTCGTCCAGCATCGCGGACAAGGAAGGAGGGCTTCGCATCATCCAACATACGACGATATCCACCAAGGAGGGCTTCGCAGGGTAATCCGAAGGCTCTGGTACCCATCGAAGGCTTCGGGCGAGCAAGACTTCATCAACACTCCGTTGGAGGGCTTCGACACGTCACACTCGGACCTTCGATCCCCCAAGATGCACCTCCTGCAGATTAGTCTTCTGCAGCAGTACGAGTAGAAGACTCCGGTGCCTTGACACTCCTGGCTCTGGCACTCGGGAAATATAGGTGTGGGTGTTGTGCTAATACTGTCGGCAACAGCATGTTCAGGGTGGTTGCAGATTCTGCCTCAGTCAGCAGCGATGTGGCCGTGGACCGATAGAGGAGGAGGAGCCACACGGTCGATGGGTAGGTAATCCTCGTCGGGTACGGGGACCAAGCTCTCCTCGCACAGTATGGGTGAGGCCAGAGTGTATGGAGGAATGTCCAGCGAGTATACGGTGTCGATGGCTCCGGTCTGGGCGTCGTAGTAGCCTAGAGCTCGCCCTGTGCTAAGCAGGATCCTTCCGTCATCGTCGCCGCTGATGTCCATTGGCACCACCACTGTAGTCCTGGGCGAGAAGTCTGGATGCCCCCTCAGGCATATCCTGTGCGCCAAAACCCATGATGCCCTGAGCTTGATGTTGTTCATCATCCATATCTCCATCTCTTCCGGCTCGCTGTTTGTGATGACGAGCGATAGAGTGTTGTCCAACTCCACGAGGAATTGCAACGCACCGTGATGATTGGTGTTCGGTTGTTCGCAATGGATGACGTCGAACGCCCGTGTGGAGATGTTGAAAGCCACGATGGCGACTCGCTCCGTCTACACCTGTTCTCTTCTTCCCAGCCAGTAGAGCGTCCCGCCGACGTGCGTGGGCGGCATGTCTGTCACCGACATTGGGGGCGTCCCGGCGCAGGTCCAGGAATCCGACTCGCTCGTCTTGAGTATACACGCTGGAGCGCCGCAGAGGTGCCCGATCTCCACCGCGACATGCTCACCCGTCTTGTGGTCGAAACCAAACCCAACGTTCCTGCCGACCGTGAATGTGTGCAGCTGGTCAACAGCATCGGAGGATGAACAACATGGGGTGAAACGCTACCTGCCGCGAATGGTTAGGCACTGGACGTCGCCCGTGCAAGGATTGCACAGGTAGTCGTCGGTGCTGGTGCTGATGAGGTTGAGCCCGTGGCACGGCTTGGAGCAGAGTAACTTGTCGCTGAGACGAAGTTGGGTCACGGGGGGCCTGCTGCTGCCAGCACGCTGCATCCAGCTCTGTGGCGGGCCGAATTCGAAGAAAGCGCGTCAGGCGCGGCCGCTTGTGACCGCAAGGATCCTCCTCTTGGGCGACCTCTTGACGGACATGTTCGCGGCGACAAAGCACTTGCTCTCGATCAGAGCGCACCACTCCCTGCCCAACAGTTTGGATAGCGCGATGGATTTGGGTGGAAGCAGGAGCAGCGCTTGTGTCAAAATCGCAGACGACGGCGCCTCCTTCTCTCGAGCCTGCCCGATCCTAATCAGGCAGTCCTCGTAGACACCGAGCATAAGCTCCGCGGCCGCTTCTTTCTGCAAGCCAATGTTGACGGTCGTTACGGACCAATTTCGACCGTCAATTAGCTCAATAAATAAGAAGGACTGAGCATTTCTTACACGCATTTTATTTAAGAATAACCTATTTCCACATGTACCTCTAGATTTTAGTGTGCAGGTGGAATAAGGGAGAAATTCAGGTGAAATCATGCCCCAAGGCGACGAAACAACACTTTTACAAACACGACGTTCGCCGCGGGCATACAACTCCAAGACAAAAGGCCAAATCTCGTCAAAGTCCAACACAACTAAGGCCAAATGCACCTGGACCAGAGAAGTAGACCCAGAGGGGGAGCCACCTGCCAAAGCCCAGCCCAGGAGGGGCCAGGCACAGGTCGGCCGACCCCCCCTGGCCAGGTCGGCCGACCTGGCAGGGTGGCCCCCTGGGCCCATCTTTTTGTGGCGGTTTGTAACCGACCTCTGGAGGTCGGTTCCCCCTGCATTAAATGCCACCGACCTCGGGAACCGCCTCAAAGTTGCCGACCTTCAAGGACTATATAAGGAGGGGTACCCCCCCTCCTTTCAACACACACACACACACACACACACACCACAACAGAAGGATCATTCCCTCCTCTCCTCACGCTAGAGCTAGAGACTCTTCTAGGTAGTGCTAGGCTGAGTAGTGGGCTGCCTCATTGCTCCCAAAGTCTTGTGGAGAATTGGGTATAGCTCTTGTATCCTCTCTTTGTAAGACTTGTTCTTCGTCTAATGGAATACATTCGTTCGTATAGTTGTTATGTGCTTAGTAGTTTGATCATGATCTTGCGTGAATGTTCATTGTTCGTTCATGTTTGTTCATCGCTCGTTCATGTTTGTTCATCATTCGTTCATCGTTCATCGATGATCGCTAGTAAACATACATCGAGCGTTCCTTGTTCGTTCATGCTTGATTATCGATTATTCTTGCACGTACTTAATTGATCGCCGTTCGTCGCTCGTTCTTGAGCGACGAACGCTTATGCATAACTTAGTGCTTGCTTTGACCCTTTTGTTTAACTCATGCTAGTTAGGCTAGTTGTTCTTATGTTTTGGCATCGGGCTCTCTGTCCTGCAAAGGTGCTCTAGATTTATCACCCCGTCGATCCGAAGGGTTGGGGGTGCCTCGAGGGATCTAGAGTTGTGGTTAGTGACGCCGGCATGGTGCTGGGGTTGTCTCTCCACCCTTGAGTATGTGCGTGTCCCACGGTTTGTAGAGGTAGGTGGCAGGAAGTGACAGCCCTGTCCATCCAAAGGAACCCTCCACGTTCGGGCACGGCATAGGAGTATGTAAATGCGCCGGAGTCGCGGGGCAGACCCTGCGTATGCCGGACCTCCCGAAGTTGCCTAGACATAAGACGCTTGCTTGCGCTTGCATGATCTTAGATGATAGGTAGAGGCCTTGCACGCTCTATGAATGTTGTACTTTAGGAGTAGTAGCTCACTAGTCTAACTTAGCATTGCTTAGAATTGTCTCTCGCCTTTTATTAGAGACAGTGGGATACCTTTGTGTGTGTCACACTATCCTCAATTATTGAACCTTACCCCTGCTTTGGAATGTGGTTATATCATCTATCATTTGTAACACCATGAACCTAAGTACTCTTGTCAACCATGTCTTCCCTTGGGAAAATATAAATACGATACCCTTGGAATACTCTCGGGTGAAATGCTACAACGGGTTATCCGTCCGCTTGCGGATATTCAATTAACATGACAAACCTTTTAATATATATCTAGTACTTGTTACTAGACGTGGATTATTTGGTTAATAGTGCAAGTGACTCAAACCATAACCCCCGGCGTCTCCCGCGGTCGCGTATTTTCTGCGTGACCGTAAGAGACGCCAACAAGCATTTCTGGCGCCGTTGCCGGAGAAGACATTGGTTAATAAGAATACGATGATTGTTCATGATTACTCTTGATATGATCTAACCATTGCCCATGCAGGCTAACCTTGATCTGTTTTCTCTTTGATGTGAAAACAGGATAGTGTATGCGTGGATTCGACTTGCCGCAAAACTTCGTTGACAATCCCGAGTCACTTGTGAGGAAGACTCGACCTCGCGTCGTCGTCTCCCCTCAAGAACTCACGACAAGCGAACCCGCATCTTCCGCACCATCAACTTCAACAAACATGGCTAACAGGACCCTTCGCGAGTACTCCGCGCCCTCCGTCGCCAATGTGCCCGTTGGACCCACTGTCGACGTGGGTGACGAAGGACTCGACATCAAGTCCAGCCTCATCACTATGGTGCAGGCCATACCCTTTTGTGGGAAGGTCCACGAGGACGCCAACACTCACCTTCAACAGTTCCTAGAGATATGCAACACATCAGCCACAACCGGAGATGCCATCAAACTCCGCCTGTTTCCCCTCTCCCTCCTTGGGAAGGCGAAACAATGGTTCTACAACAACCGTGCAAGCATTGACACTTGGAACAAATGTTGTACAGAGTTCCTCGCTAAGTTTTTCCCGATGGGCAAAACCAATGCCCTTCGTGGAAGAATCTCAAGCTTCCAGCAAGCAACAAATGAATCCATACCCGAGGCGTGGGAGAGGTTCCAAGAATACATATCTGCCTGCCCACACCATGGGATGGAAGAATGGCTCGTTCTTCAACACTTCTACAACGGGTTGACATCAACAGCCCGTGGACATATGGATGCCGCTGCTGGTGGAGCTTTCTTCTCCATGACCGTGGCTCAAGCAAAAGAGCTCATAGAGAAGATGGTTTCAAATCAAGGGTGGAGTGACGATCGACTCCAAACACGCTCAAAAGGCATTCACCCTGTCAAAGAGGTGGACATGTTATCCGCCAAACTTGACCTCCTCATGAAGCGCTTGGATGAACACAACTCGAATGGCAGTGTTCGTGCATTGGACTCACGCATGACGTGTGAGGAATGCGGGGACACAGGCCATATGGGGAAGGATTGCCCCCACACCCAAGAAGATGCGTTCTACATGAACAACAACAACGGGTACCGTCCAAATGGAGGCCAAGGATATAACCAAAACCGACCATCCTATCAAGGAGGTAACAATTTTTCTGGCTTTAACAATAATCAGCCTTCCTTGAAAGACTTAGTTTTTGGCCAAGCTAAAATTAACGAATCAATCAGTAAAAAGTTTGCTGCCAATGATAAAGTTCTAGAAAATATAAATTCACAGTTAGAAGGTTTTTCCTCTGCTTTCAAAAATCAACTGAGCTTTAATAAAATGATAGAAACTCAAATAGCTCAGCTTGCTGCTCTCGTTCCTTCTGCTAATTCCGGGCAGATTCCTGGGCAACCAGAATCTCCCATTGAAAAAGTTAACGTTATCACTACGAGAGGGGAGATGTTCTCTCGTAAGACTAACCATGCAGGGGAGAACAGGCAAATAAGAGAAGAACCTTCTACAATAAAAGCTGATCCAGGCTTTCCAGTAATCTCTTGTGCAATCAAGAGATTCCACTTCAACTACGCACTGTGTGACCTTGGGGCCAGCGTGAGCATTATGCCCAAGGCAATCTTCGAACAATTAAAGTATAGGTTCCTCACACCAACAGCGATGCGGCTACAATTGGCCGACTCATCCTTTCGCTTTCCAATGGGGATTGCGGAAGATGTGCCGGTATTCATAAGAGGCCACACCGTCCCGGTGAACTTTGTGGTGCTTGACATGGATATTGACAAGGAAACGCCCCTCATCTTGGGACGTCCCTTCCTTAGCACCACAAAGGCCCAAATTGATGTTGGAGTTGGAGAAATCCGCCTCTACATCAATGGGAAGGAGGAAAAGTTCGAGTTTCAACCTCGGAAAGAACAATGCTCGATGATCAAGGTCAAGTATGGGCCAAACACCTCCAACATTCAAGAAGTTGAAGTAACAGCCAGGAAAACGGACAGCCTCATTGCTCTATGGAAGAGCTTGGCAAAGATTGAAAATCCATCGCAGTTTCAACCAAAGAAACCTGCGACCACGAGGCCGGGATTATGGGCCACGAAACCCGTCCCGAAGTCCGAGAAGCCACCTACACCACCAAAGATGAAACAAGTCTGGCAAGTCAAGGCGCAGCCCTCCACGTCCTCATCTCCAAGGACGGGGTCCGCGCCACCAAGCTAAACCCATTGGAGAAGTCTTAGCCCGTCGGACTTTAAACGACACGGCCCTGGCCGCCAGGAAAACCGGCATTATCATTCGTTTTGATTCTCTTTTCTTTTTGAGTTTTTCCACCACATTTGCATTTGGATTTCCTCCAAACCACCTTACATATTTATTTCCTCCTCCAAAAATTTATTTGGATTTTTTCCGCCAGCATATTTGAATTTTTCCTCGCCATGCATTTAAAATTCAAAATTTTCAAAAACACTTTTGCGTTCAAAATAACTCTTTTTTGGATGAAATTTTTGGACCACCCTTGTATCACCATGGAAAAGCCAAAAAAAAAAAAAATATTTGCATGTTGAAATTTTTCATCAACATGACGATTTTTGAATTTTTCGAAAATTTTTGAATTCGAGGCAACCTTTTATTTGGAAATCTTTTTGAGCAAATAATTTTGAGGAGTTTCTGGACATAGCAACCATGGTCAATCACCATTTGGCCGTTGGGGGCTGTGGGCCAAAAGAGATGACAGGAGGGCCCCACAGGGGGTCGGCCGACCCCTCATTCCAGGTCGGCCGACCCACGGTGACCGTTGGGCGCGCTCCCCTTTGCCCCAACGGTCACCTGCCCCATGCTCCTTTCAAAATGAGCCGTTATGGCTCGCCCATATAAGGAGGTGGCCGGCCATTGCTCTCTCCCTCTCACACTCTCATTTCCACTCCTCAACTCACTTCACTCCATTGCTCTCAAGTTTTCCATTGTGCTCACTTGAGTTCTTGCCTCAAAATTCTGCAAAAATATTTCTCTCTTGGTTTAATTTTCAGTTTGTGTTTTGTTTTTGCTTTTCCCGAGTTGCGATTTTCTTGCTCACAAGAACAACCGACGGTTTCGCCGATTGGATTTTTTCTAACATAACCCGTTCGGAGCTATTGTTCTTGTATTCTTGCTCTCTTTGTGTGCAGCCATGACCGGTGCCAAGAAGCTGTACGGAGCGTTGAAGAGGTCCCTAAGTTCAAAATCAAGTCCAAGCTCTTCACGCCGAAGCACTCGCTCACGCCCCGCAGTCGAGCCACCGCCAAGTCCACCACATGAAGCCGAGGAAGAAGAGCAAGAGGGCAACATCGAGCATCGTCTCCTCGTCGACACCGACCTCGACTTGGTGGGCGAGTACGAGACGAACGCCTACGCGCTTCTTCAAAACCGTATCTTTGCTCCTACGCGAGCATTTGACACGGGGCTGCTGCAAAAGACTGGTATGGATGCTGAATTTGCTCGAGTTTTTAAGACCATAGGGTGGAGACATTTTGCTAGTGTAGATGAGCCGGGTTCCCGCTTGCTTACACTTCAGTTTTTATGCACCCAACCAGAGGTAGATAAGGGTATTACTTTTCGGTTTTTCCGGGAAGAATATCGTTTGAAATGGAAAGATCTTAGCATACTTCTCGGCTTTGATTCTCGCTGCAATGTTGATGTTGATAATGCCCTTCCTGAATTTTCAAAGCTTGCATTTTGGGAAAGGATTACGGGTTTTTCAACATGTGTGCAGCCTAGAACTAATCACATCCATCACCCTACTTTGCGTTTCTTGCACATGTGGATTGGCATCACTCTTTTTCCTAGAAGTGATATTAGAATTGTGCGCGAAGATGATATGAAAATTCTTTATGCTATGGTTGAAAAGATTAAGATTTCTCCTGTCCAATACTTGATTCATCATTGGTTAGAAAATTTTGGGATGATGGGACCAATTGAATGCACCTCGTTAATTACACGTATTGCTGCGGGAGTGGGTGCCTTGCATGATGCTAATATTGAATATATTTCTACACCCCGCATACTCATAAACGAGGATTATCTTATTCGTGGTCATACACTTAAGCATGGTCCAAATGATTCCCTCATATTTTATTTTGTCGGGTATACAAACGAGTTTCGGTTACCTAAACCGGATCTTCGCTTGTATACTTGCAAAAATCTAACCATTGAGCTCCAAGAAATGGAGAGTGCGCACAGGAGTATTTCTTCTCGCAGGAGGACGCGCAGGTCGGAGCAGCCATCAAGTTCCGAGGCACCCACACCGCAGCCCATGGCTCATGGCGGCCCGGGGTATGGTCACACCGGGTATTTTCCCGGTACGTACTCAGCCCCGCCACCGCACATGGCCGGGGGCTCGGCGTGGCAAACCTCGGGGCATGACCCAAGGATGTTCACTCCGCAACAACAATGGGAGGAACACTCCTCCGACTCTGGTGCGACTCAAGGTTTCCACCTTGAGCAAGCGATGAACAACCTCTCCGAGCAAATGGGAAGGCTCGAGACCACGGCAGAAAACATCGACTACACGCTCAACCAACACATCCTGCAAACCCATCAGTGGCAAGAACGCACCGACACCCAGCTCACCAACCTCACCAACAAGACGGAGCGGGGACAAGCCGATCTTTCGGCTTACTTTCGCCACATGGGGTTCAATCCACCAAACCCGTGAGCAAGAACAAGCTTGGGGGAGGCGCCATACTCCCCACTAAGGTATCATGTATCGCAACTTGTATCCTTTTATTTTTTTTCTCTCTTTGTTTTTGCTTGTTCTTGCTTCTCATATGAAAAACAAAATAAAAATGGCAAAACTAAAAAGAACAAAAATAAGTAGTGTAGTCTCTTTATGCGCTGTAAAAATGTTCCTAGTCTTTCTATGTTGAGATGATGAATAGTTGCTCTGCTTTATCTCTCTCTTGTGCCTAGTTCATAACTTAGTACTCTCCTAGTTTTGAGTTTGTTGGCTAAATAAAACTCGCTTAGAACCTGAAACTTGTGGGTTGCATACGTTTGCGCTGAACCTAAGTTGTTGTGAGAGATGATACGGTAAAAAGAGCTACTCAATCTTGTTCCAAGTTAAGCTTGAAAACTCCGGAGCTTTTGTTTTCGAAAATCATAAAAATTTATAAGTTCCTCAGTGATGTTAATTTTCCACCAAAGCCATATGTAGTACTTCATATAAAACCTTACACATATGCTGCTTGCCATTTCATTGAGCTTTGTCAAAATTGTGCGACCCTAGTGAGATGCTCTCCATACTCTCATGATCAAGATCACGTACACATTCCACCTCATATGCTATACTTCTACTCCGAAAGTTAGCAACCATGTCATGCCATCCACCAAAATAAATACGCTCCTCATCATATATCACCTCTCTTGAAATATCAAAAGTAGGCATGGCTATGCAAAAGAAAGTAAGAAAATAAAAGATGAGCATGATGAAAAAAAAAGAGACAAAATCTGCTCTCATTTTGAGCATGGAAAAAGAAAGAAGAAAAGATAGCCATGCCCAAAATACAAAATAAAGAGAGGTGAACAAAAAGAGGAGTAGTCACATACACCACCATCCATATATACACACTTGCACATCTTGATCTACGATTGTATGGCTTGCTATCTCCGTGGATCCACTCTTTTGGTTTTGCAAAATATGAATGCAAGTATGCCTCTTTACATATCCTACCTTGAGCTCCACAAAGGCTTATTAGATATAGGATGAGGCAACACACATGCCTTGGTAAGGGATAAAAACACCACTTGAGCGACTCGAGAGTATCACTAGAGGAACTTGATTTTATTCTTGAAAATCTTTTTGAAAACCTCCGGAGAATAAAAGCAAGACAAGGGATGAGAAAATAAATGCTCCATACACCATTCTCTCTCTCAACCGCCCAAAGTAAAGTATAAAGCAAAAGCCCCATAAGGATTAAGGGAAAAGGGTGAGTTACCATGGCCAACTTATTCAACTCAAGGATGAGTATCTCTGTTATAAACTTGGTACCTTTGAGAAGTAGGCATTGTAGCAACTCCTGATCAACAACCTAAAGTCATACTTCTTGCTCGGGACGAGCAAGGGGTAGGCTTGGGGGAGTTGTTGACGGTCGTTACAGACCAATTTCGACCGTCAATTAGCTCAATAAATAAGAAGGACTGAGCATTTCTTACACGCATTTTATTTAAGAATAACCTATTTCCACATGTACCTCTAGATTTTAGTGTGCAGGTGAAATAAGGGAGAAATCCAGGTGAAATCATGCCCCAAGGCGACGAAACAACACTTTTACAAACACGACGTTCGCCGCGGGCATACAACTCCAAGACAAAAGGCCAAATCTCGTCAAAGTCCAACACAACTAAGGCCAAATGCACCTGGACCAGAGAAGTAGACCCAGAGGGGGAGCCACCTGCCAAAGCCCAGCCCAGGAGGGGCCAGGCACAGGTCGGCCGACCCCCCCTGGCCAGGTCGGCCGACCTGGCAGGGTGGCCCCCTGGGCCCATCTTTTTGTGGCGGTTTGTAACCGACCTCTGGAGGTCGGTTCCCCCTGCATTAAATGCCACCGACCTCGGGAACCGCCTCAAAGTTGCCGACCTTCAAGGACTATATAAGGAGGGGTACCCCCCCTCCTTTCAACACACACACACACACACACACACACCACAACAGAAGGATCATTCCCTCCTCTCCTCACGCTAGAGCTAGAGACTCTTCTAGGTAGTGCTAGGCTGAGTAGTGGGCTGCCTCATTGCTCCCAAAGTCTTGTGGAGAATTGGGTATAGCTCTTGTATCCTCTCTTTGTAAGACTTGTTCTTCGTCTAATGGAATACATTCGTTCGTATAGTTGTTATGTGCTTAGTAGTTTGATCATGATCTTGCGTGAATGTTCATTGTTCGTTCATGTTTGTTCATCGCTCGTTCATGTTTGTTCATCATTCGTTCATCGTTCATCGATGATCGCTAGTAAACATACATCGAGCGTTCCTTGTTCGTTCATGCTTGATTATCGATTATTCTTGCACGTACTTAATTGATCGCCGTTCGTCGCTCGTTCTTGAGCGACGAACGCTTATGCATAACTTAGTGCTTGCTTTGACCCTTTTGTTTAACTCATGCTAGTTAGGCTAGTTGTTCTTATGTTTTGGCATCGGGCTCTCTGTCCTGCAAAGGTGCTCTAGATTTATCACCCCGTCGATCCGAAGGGTTGGGGGTGCCTCGAGGGATCTAGAGTTGTGGTTAGTGACGCCGGCATGGTGCTGGGGTTGTCTCTCCACCCTTGAGTATGTGCGTGTCCCACGGTTTGTAGAGGTAGGTGGCAGGAAGTGACAGCCCTGTCCATCCAAAGGAACCCTCCACGTTCGGGCACGGCATAGGAGTATGTAAATGCGCCGGAGTCGCGGGGCAGACCCTGCGTATGCCGGACCTCCCGAAGTTGCCTAGACATAAGACGCTTGCTTGCGCTTGCATGATCTTAGATGATAGGTAGAGGCCTTGCACGCTCTATGAATGTTGTACTTTAGGAGTAGTAGCTCACTAGTCTAACTTAGCATTGCTTAGAATTGTCTCTCGCCTTTTATTAGAGACAGTGGGATACCTTTGTGTGTGTCACACTATCCTCAATTATTGAACCTTACCCCTGCTTTGGAATGTGGTTATATCATCTATCATTTGTAACACCATGAACATAAGTACTCTTGTCAACCATGTCTTCCCTTGGGAAAATATAAATACGATACCCTTGGAATACTCTCGGGTGAAATGCTACAACGGGTTATCCGTCCGCTTGCGGATATTCAATTAACATGATAAACCTTTTAATACATATCTAGTACTTGTTACTAGACGTGGATTATTTGGTTAATAGTGCAAGTGACTCAAACCATAACCCCCGGCGTCTCCCGCGGTCGCGTATTTTCTGCGTGACCGTAAGAGACGCCAATAGCCAACATTGCTGCTGCTGGTTTAGAACACCGTTTCGATGAGCCCGGTGTCTGCGGCGTAGGAATACACCTTGTGCTCCGAGGTGGCAACCAGTAACTATTTATTGTTGTTGTAACAGGAACCAAGGATGGTGATGAGCCGAGGGCCGTGCACGTCTCGCGCTAGGAGCGGCGTGACGGGAATGCGGTAATCCAGAGACCACTCTCCTCCTCCTCCTCGTACCCACATGTCCAGGAAGGATTGGCCCTGGTGGTGACGACGGTCGTGGACCATGCAGAGCAAGCCGTTGAGCTCCGCGAGGTGGACGGGGACCATGGGCAGGTGCTCCTCCAGCCTGACGTAATCCTCGAACGGCACGCCCTCCGGCGTGCAGACGACGCCTAGGCTCTCGCCGGCGGCGGAGAATCGGAGGATGGCGTCCGGGCCTTGCCTCTGCAGAACGCCGTTGACGTCGCGGCGACGGCTAGAGTACCTCATCAGCCAGTGCACGCCCCCGTCGGCGAACACCGTGTCATGGCTACACTGGCTGCCATGGGCATGTTGCCAGTTCAGAAGAAGAAGTCGAGGAAGGCTGGAAAAGCAAAGGTGTAATCGGAGGGTTCATTGGCCGTGGGCTGATTGTTTCGTGTCTGGGCTTGGCCCATGTTAGCGTGCGTGAGTCGCTGGCTATATAGCCGTTGTCTTGTAACTGAGATGCTTATCGATGAAATGAATTAGCTTACCCCTCTTGCAAGCTTCTCCCTCTGCTTCTCCTCTGCTTTTCCCTTCTCCCTTGTATCCTCCGTCTCCGGCCAAATTCTGGCCAAGTTATCGTCGTCGGAGCCGAACCACACCGGCATCCACGACAGTTGGTATCAGATTCTCGTCGATCCGTGTTCGATCCCTCGTTATCTCTCGGCCTTAAGGAGTAATTCCACGATTGGTTTGCGATTGCTTCGGCGATTGCAGTAAATCCGAGATTGGTTTCTTCGGTTTGGAGGAGGAATCAACTACGGCGCCGTCCCGCAACTCGCAGGTGGTCCGGCAAGTGCTAGAAGCAATGGAGACGTTCGAGGACAAGGTGATGAACAAGCTGAAGCTGCTCGAGGAGCTCGAGAAGAAGATCGGTAGCCTGGATTTGATGCTCGGCGACCAGGGTTCCAAGCTCGACCAACTCCAGATCAAGGTCGATCTGTCCATGACCTCTCTGGGGCAAGTGCAGCAGGAGCAGGCGCAGCTCTCGCAGGCGATTTCCACCAGACCACCGCCGCCGCCGCCTCGTCGCCCGCCTCTGCTGAAGCTACCGGTGAATGAAGGGGATGGTGTGATCGGTCCGCGACCAACAGGAGCGACCGGATCTGCCCCCACCGCGCCGTTCGTGACATTTCCTGCACCAACACCATAGGTTAACTCGATCCCTAGCTCTCCTGCGTTTCATGGATCTACTACTCTTGAGGTTGGGGAGAGCAGTTCTCGTAAGCAGTGGATGCCTAAACTTGATTTTCCTCGCTTCGATGGGACTGATGTTGTTATCTGGCTAGATAAGTGTCAAGCATTTTTCAATCTCTACCAGATTCCTCATGGTTTCAAGGTTCAGGCAGCGGCTATGCATTTGTATGATAGCGCCGCACACTGGTATCAGTCGTTTAAATTGTTGAACCCTTATCATGATTGGGATTTGTTCAAGGCTGCTATTGCAGGAGAGTTTGAGGTGAACACTCACCGTGACAAATTGACTGACCTACTATCCTTGAAGCAGACTACTTCTGTCGATGAGTATAAGCAGAAGTATGAACAGCTCATGTATAATATCAAGCTGTATGACAACCACATGAGTGAACTCTTCTTTGTGACACAGTTTGTCTTGGGTTTGAAGGAAGAAATTCGTGCTGCAGTGGAAATGCAGGTGCCTGATACTGTGAGTAAGGCTGCACATCAAGCCTTAGTGCATGAAGGAGTTTTAGAAAGACAGAAGAAATCTTTGTTCAGAGCTCCTGCTGCTAAACCATACCAAAGACAAGGTCACACTGAGCAAAAACAAGCACTGCCAACTGGTGATTTGTGGAAGGCCAAGCAATTGCATGATTACAGGAAGGCGAATGGGCTGTGTTATAAGTGTGGGGACAAGCATGTTCATGGGCACAAGTGTCCCACAGCTGCTCAAATGCAGTTGAAAGCAATTGAAGTGGGTGAAGTAGTTGAGATCATCCCTGATGAGATCCTTGACTTGTTTGTAATCCAAGACCATGGTGATGATAATATGCATCTTTCTCTCAATGCAGTGTCTGGTTCAGACAGCCTAAAAACAATTCGAATCAGGGCACTTGTGAAGAATCAAGTTATGATGATGCTACTGGATTCAGGGAGTTCGCATAGCTTCCTCAGCTCCAGAATGGTTGATAAACTAGGCTGCAGAGTTCAACAAACTAAACACAGAAAGGTCAAAGTTGCTAATGGGGAGACACTTTCTTGCTCCGCAGAAGTCCCTAGTTTTACTTGGTGGATTCCTAATCACACATTCCAGTATGATATGAAGGTACTGGATTTGGGAGGCTATGATGCCATCTTGGGTATGGATTGGCTTGAACAGTGGGGACTCATGAACTGCCAGTTTGCTGAGAAATGGGTGGAGTTCCAATGTGCAGGCAAGACCATCAGAATGCAAGGTGTGGTTGATAAACCAATCACAGATATGCAAGCATCTGACTATGAAGATATCCTTAAATGGGAAAAGGGTAATGATATTTGGGCTGCAGTTCTCATGCAACCTCAATCTGAAGCTGCACCAGATCCAGTCCCAACAAATATTCAGAGTTTGGTTACTGCTAATGAGGATCTGTTTCAAACACCTACAAGTCTCCCCCCTCATAGACAGTTTGACCACTCTATTCACTTGTTACCTAATGCTGCTCCTGTTAACAGTAGACCATACAGGTATTCTCCTCTTCAGAAGGATGAGATTGAGAAGCAGGTCAATGAAATGCTCAAAGCAGGAACCATTACTCACAGCATGAGTCCTTATGCTTCTCCAGTACTGCTTGTAAAGAAGAAAGATGGTAGCTGGCGGTTTTGTGTTGATTACAGGAAACTGAACAGCATTACAGTGAAAAGTAAATTTCCTATGCCTGTGACAGATGAGCTTCTTGATGAGTTGGCTGGTGCTAAATATTTTGCTAAGCTTGATCTTAGTTCAGGGTTTCATCAGATACGAATGGCTGAAGAAGATGAGTTCAAAACAACATTCAAGACTCACCATGGTCAGTTCCAGTTCAGGTTTATGCCCTTTGGCTTGACAAACGCACCATCCACCTTTCAATGCCTCATGAATTCCATTTTTGCTAAGTATATTCGCAAGTTTATCCTGGTGTTCATGGATGACATCCTAATCTACAGCAAGTCCCTGGAGGAACATGAAGCACACTTGAGGTTGGTCTTCCAGATCCTGAGAGATAATCAACTGCTGATCAAGAAAAGTAAATGCTCCTTTGCACAAAGGAAGTTGGAATACCTAGGCCATATCATTTCTTGTGATGGTGTTTCCACTGATCCTCAGAAGACACATGGTATGGTGAATTGGCCTGTGCCTACTACAGTCACAGAGCTGAGGGGTTTTCTAGGGCTGACAGGATACTATAGGAAATTTGTCAAGTCTTATGGCATCTTGCCCAAAGCTCTTACATGTCTGCTACAGAAGAAGCAATTTGAGTGGAATGATCAAGCTCAAGCAGCCTTTATTGCTCTGAAACAGGCTATGACAGAAACACCAGTCTTAGCTATACCTGACTTTGATAAGTCCTTCTGCATAGAGACATATGCCTGTGACACAGGGATTGGGGCAGTCCTTACACAGGAGGGTCATCCAGTAGCTTACTTGAGCAAAGCTCTCAGTGTGAACAACAGGAAGCTCTCTATATATGAAAAAGAATTCTTAGCAATCATGATGGCCGTGGACAAGTGGAGGTCTTACTTGCAAAGGAAGTCCTTCATCATCAAAACTGACCATAAATCTCTGTGTAGCCTAGGTGATCAAGTTCTTTCCACTGAATTACAAAGGAAAGCAATGACCAAACTGGTAGGTCTCCATTTTAAATTTCAGTACAAGAAAGGTTGTGATAACAAAGCTGCTGATGCCCTTTCTCGAGTGGGTTATCTATTTGCAGTGGAAGCAATTTCAATGGGTCAACCTCAGTGGATACAGGAGGTTATCAATTCATATGTTGTTGATACAAAGGCACAAGAGTTACTTACTCAGTTGGCTATTTCATCTCCTAACACAGAGGACTTCTCTCTCTCTGATGGAATTATCAGGAAGGCTGGGAAAATATGGATTGGGGCAAATTCAGCAATACAAACCAAACTCATTCATGCTTTTCATTCTTCTCCCATTGGTGGTCATTCTGGGAAGCAAGCTACATATCAGAGACTTAAAAAGCTTTTTTGCTAGGATGGCATAAAGACTGCAGTAGATAATTTTGTGCAGCAATGTACAATCTGCCAGCAAGCAAAGCATGAGAATTGTAAGCTGCCTGGGCTGTTGCAGCCACTACCAGTTCCTAATGGAGCTTGGCAAGACATATCTCTTGACTTTATCGAGGGTTTAGCCAAGTCTGAAGGCTATTCTGTGATTCTGGTTGTGGTTGATAGGTTTACCAAATACTCTCACTTTATTCCGCTCAAGCACCCTTATACTGCTGCCAGTGTTGCCAGGATCTTTCTGTAGCAAATTGCAAGACTGCATGGTCTTCCACAGACTATCGTGTCTGACAGAGATAGGGTGTTCACCAGTACTTTGTGGAAGGAATTGTTTGATGGTTGGAACACTACTCTGACAATGGGCTCAGCTTATCATCCGCAAACGGATGGGCAAACGGAGCGGGTCAACCAATGCATTGAAATGTATCTGAGAACAGCTGTTCATGAGACACCAAAAAAATGGGTCCAGTGGCTACCTCTGGCCGAATTCTGGTACAACACCAGTTACCACACTTCTTTGAACACAACTCCATTCATGGCCTTGTATGGGACTGAGCCAAACTATGGGATGTTGCCTGATTTAAGCCAAGTGAGCAACTCAACAGTGGTTGACATGTTTCAAGAGAGGCAGTTATATTCAGATATGCTAAAACAACAACTGGAAAGGGCCCAACAGCGTATGAAACATATGGCTGACAAGAAGAGAAGTATCAGGGAATTTCAGGTGGGAGATTCTGTTTTCCTCAAGCTGCAACCTTATTCCCAATCATCAGTGGTCAATAGACCGTTTCCCAAGTTATCTTTCAAGTACTATGGCCCATTTGAAATTGAGGCAAAGATTGGTCTCGCAGCATACAAGCTCAAGCTGCCTGAAGGGTCTTTGGTTCATCCTGTGTTCCATGTGTCACAACTGAAACAGCATGTTCCTGACCATACACCATCATTCTCTACACTCCCTCAAGTCAAGGACTTATATGTCGCTGATACTGAACCGGAAGACATTCTTCAACGTCGACTGGTGAAGAAGGGAAATTCTGCTAATTTACAGATACTTGTCAAGTGGACTTCTCTTCCTGCTTCGTTTGCTACTTGGGAGGATTACGAAGTGGTCAAAAAGAGGTACCCTAATGCACCAGCTTGGGGACAAGCTGACTCTCAAGGGGGCTACAGTGTCATGGCTACACTGGCTGCCATGGGCATGTTGCCAGTTCAGAAGAAGAAGTCGAGGAAGGCGGAAAAAGCAAAGGCGTAATCGGAGTGTTCATTGGCCGTGGGCTGATTGTTTCGTGTCTGGGCTTGGCCCATGTTAGCGTGCGTGAGTCGCTGGCTATATAGCCGCTGTCTTGTAACTGAGATGCTTATCGATGAAATGAATTAGCTTACCCCTCCTACAAGCTTCTCCCTCTCTGCTTCTCCTCTGCTTTTCCCTTCTCCCTTGTATCCTCCGTCTCCGGCCAAATTCCGGCCAAGTTATCGTCGTCGGAGCCGAACCACACCGGCGTCCACGACACACCGGCGGCGCCTTGGCCACTGCCGGCGCCTCCCCGGCTCGCAACGCTTCGACGATTCTTTGCTCCTCCTCCAACCCGACGTCCAGGCCTCGGCCGGCAGCCGGCCTCCACCGGCCGGGCAGCGCGCCGCCGAGCGTGGGAACCTCGCACGTGACGGCCTTCTCCGGTTTCCCGGCCTTGAAGAAGAGATGCACGACCTTGCACTCCATGCTCATGTGGTCGTCGAAGGCCAGCCCGGCGCTCGACAGCGAGACGCGGCGGCGCTCCGGCGGCGGCGGCAGGGCCCGGCACTCCCCGGTGCTGGGGTTGCACGCCCAGTAGTGGCCGGCGTCGGCGCGGGTGTCCGAGAACAGGAAGAGGCCGCGCGACGGCCTGCACGACAGGGAGAGGAAGTCGGCGCGGAGGTGCTCCACCGTGAGCAGCTGCGACGAGTCGCCAGCTGCTTGGTTGCTGCTGCTTTTGCAGGAGTAGACGAGAGTGGAGGGCCCGGAAGATGACGGCGCGAAGACGACCAAACTTGCCGCAGGCGTCGTCGGTGCAGGCGGTCTTGGCCTTGGCGGCGGCGTAGTAGGCGTCCGCGAAGCTCGGGGACGAGAGCCGAGCGGCCCATGAGCGGCACACGGCGCGGAAGCGGAAGACGCATCTGGCCGGGAGCAGCAGCAGGATCTCGTCGATGATCTCGGCCTGAAGATGGGGGTTACCCGCCGCACCCTTGCTTCGCTTCTTCTTCATTATGTTGACCGCTTAATTTAGATGACGGCCCAAGGGCATGTTTCTCCGTGATTTCGGAGCAAGTTCGATTCGTAAGTAACACTGTGTGTGTCGGTTTGGGTCAAAACACAGAAAAAGCTTCCCCTAAAAAGCTAGCTATGAAACATGGTAAGCCTGCTTTGGGTCGTGCAATCTTCTCTTTTTATATCTCTATATATGGTAAGCCTGCTCGGCATGGTGAAAGCGCTGGGACTGGGAGTGATCAGCGCGTTCAATCCCGAACAAGCAAACTTTTATCGTGCAGTGCCATTTATGCCTCAATTTTGTCATTTTGTTGTGCGCAGTCATTTTGCGCTTCAAATGTATCGATCTAATATTGAGCTTCGGACTTGGAAGTTTGTAAGAACTGTACAGCATTACAAATCCTGTAACTCATGATTTATTTTTTTTCGATAATGAATGTCTAAGTTGTGGTAGTGCTTCAAACGAATTCAACTACTTCAATGTTCTTAGCCCACTTTCGCACTCTAAGCATTCGTTTTCCATGTTTTAATATGTATCTACCTAAAGTGATTGAATATATCATATCCATTGTCGTCTAGTCCGGTTAGGATACCTGGCTTTCACCCAGGCGCCGGGTTCAAATCCCGGCAATGGAATGTTTTTTCTGTATTTTTAATTTCTGCTCAAACCGAAATTCAAACTTACTTTGGTGCTTACTTTTTTGCGAACCTACTTTGGTGCTTTTGAGGTGTCACATTATGCAGTAACTTAGCCATGACATATCAGCTCAGTTTAGCTAGGAGATTCACATAATGAGCCAAATTAATAGAGTTCCCTTAAAGAAATTACCCCTTCTATTTTTTTTATTAATGATGCTAGTAAGACATGATTAGTTAAGAAAAGCTACTCCCTCCACTTATTATGAAAACTTTATAAAACATTGTTTAGTTCCACAAATTAAGAGTGCATGTTATATAGAGAGTTAGTATGTCATGGTTCCAAGCTAGCCCAGGTTAGGTTCAAATGCAAAATTTACTTCAATATCTCAAAATCTAATTAACATTGCATTGATCAAGTTTTAGCCGCTAGCAAGAAGCCAAGAAAGACTTCAGGTCCCCATTCACAACACTTTGCTACTTGACAACGCAAACCAAGCATCCTTACGAAAGAAATGGTACGCTTGTACTCTATTGCATTCCACCTCTAACTGCATGGGCCAATTGATCCTAAGTCAACTTCATCGTCATACGTGTAGAGAATATGGTTGAATTTGGTGCAAATCTTTATGTTTTTCAAGATAGGCGACAGATTTGTGCAGCGTATTTGTTAACGGAAGGCAAACCAAACTTACTCCTGCACCAAGTTGAATTTATGAAAGGATAAACATCCTGCAGAATTTTGCTCACAATTCGAACTGAAACCTAAGTATTTGGAACTTGCATGTATCATCAGGTGAAAATATGCTATGTGATGATACTTACTCCTAGTCCATAATAGTAAATGACCATTCCTTTGCATGATTCCATTGTCGTCCAGCCCGGTTAGGATACCTGGCTTTCACCCAGGCGACCCGGGTTCAAATCCCGGCAATGGAAATCTTTTTTCTCATATTTTTTAACGTCAACTTGATGCCCCAGACGTAGGCGGTTGTTTGAGCTAACCAGTGATTCTCTGCACTCTGCTGCATCCTGCGGATGGAAGTAGCAGTTCTGACTTATTATTCTGTAAGCACTACGTAACTCGTCGCAGTGACACTCTCCGGTTAAGCCATTTTAAAGTCATCCATGCAAGCTTAATGAACTGAACCTGAGCTTAACGAGTGATGAATATGCACGCTCCAGCTGGAACCGTCAGCTTCAGAAATTAGGGGTGGGCATTGGGTCATATCCGATGTTTCGGTCCGGTTTTTTTGGTCTTTTGAATTTTCGGTTATCTAAAATTGCTACCCGAAATGACAATGAAAATTTAGGTACCCGACAACTTTGGGTACCTAAATTTCGGTTCGGTCTTCGGTTATACCCAAACTACCCAAATTTAGCATTAATATCCAGGAAAAAAATAAAATCAACTTAATAGTATCCAAAATACACTATGGAATCAACTTGATAATGAGCTACCTTTATATCATAGAAGAAACATGAATATGGTACTATGATAAATGAGTAACAAATGATGCTATGTGACCATGTCATGAGTCTATGTGCTAAATTCTACACATACCCTACTAATTCGGGTATTTTGGGTAGTTCGGGTACCCAAGGGTACTACCCGAATTTGAACAATAAAATTCGGTCATCTAAGACTAGTACCCAAACAATGACCTGAAGACCGGAATTTCGGTTTTTTCGGTCTCGGTCTCGATTTTTTTGGTTTTGGTATTTGGGTATCGGTTTTTATGCCCACCCCTATCAGAAACATTGCCAGCTTAATGATCTTGAACTCAACATTCATGGAAGATGAATACGCTGAGAGATGGAGATGAGTTGGAGCTCATGTCGTCATGAGTATCTATGTTGCATTTATATAAACTGTTATTGTGGAAAGAGAACAATGTCCATGGTAAATTTTATTTGTTGGCCTCCAAAAATTTGCATTAAGCATTTAATCTTATTCATATGAGTTTTTTATCGGTTGTTCATCTGATTTTCCTTCAACTTTTCTAAATTTATTACATGCTATTATATTAAACGGGCCGTCTTTTAAACGGAAAGCCCACCAAGACAACGACCCCACAAACTCCACGCACTAGGCCGTTCAATCCGGATCTGGTTCTGTCGGCCCAAGGCCCGCCTGACCCGCACCTTCCGCACACCGAACCGAACCACGCCACGCGAACCGTATCAACGAGCTGCTTCTTCCTCCTCCGTCGCCGTCGCCGTCCTCCCCAATCAACTCGGGCCCGGATCGGAGGAGGAGGGGGAATCCAGCAGGAATCGGAATCGGTTTCTTTCCTCGGTAAGCAATTCTATTTATGCTTTGATGGATTTATTTCACGAGTCCATGCGCTCTGTTCTTGAAGATCTCTGATCTGTCGTCCGCCATCAGCGAGGTGTCAAATCCAAATCTTTCATCGTCGTAGCGAGTTTTGTTTGCCGGGCGTTGGGTTCCTGATAATTTAACGATCCATCCTTAGGTCAGGTTTGTTCGATTCGCCTCATAATCCTTTTCGTCTCCTCTTCCGGCGTGTGTTTCCTCCAATTCTTTTCCATTAGGTTCGGTCGATCGAATTCTTTCTTTCCGATGGGGTGCAGTTAATTTCCAGAAAACAAGGACTGAAATTGAGGATCCAAGGCAATAATCAGAGTCCGTTCGTTCTTGCAGGGGAGGATGGAGTTTCGAAGGAAGCCTCTGAGCCTCGTTGAGCTCTGCTTACGGACGGTTATCGACAACCTCCGGTACGTGGGCAGCGTCGACGGCGTCGAGATGGAGCTGCTCAAGCGCATCCTGCCACACTGCACGCTGGAGCAGCTCACCCGCATCGAGAGCCGTACCCAGGTAGGCAATGCAATGCAACAGGAATTTTTCTTATGGTTGCCAACTGTTTCCTTGAAGTTGGATTTTTGATTAGAAGTTTAATCTTGTGTCTTGCTTGGAACAGATGGATCTTAGCCCCATCACTGATCCTCTGTGGAAGCGGTTCTATCAGCGGCAATTTGGCGAAGACCATACAAATGGTGTCATCATGAAAATGAAGGCAAGACCCGACAAGCATTACAAATGGAAGGATCTCTTCAGGGTAAAGACACTATTCTTACTCTGCTCTTTTGTTCATTTGATTGGCTTTCAGAACCTATGCATGGTCATAATAGAAAATAGGGCAGAACTTTATTCAGAAAGAAAAAGAGAAATTGGGTAAAGCTTAGAAGCTGTTTGTGTGTTAACAATGAAATTGCATTGTCATGCAGTAATCCTTACCTGTAACTTGTAGGTAAAAAATGAGAAGCAACAGGAGATGGAAGATATGATGGTTGAGAGATTCACGAAGAAGTTTCAAGCAGAGAAAGCTGGTAAGTAGACTTTCTCCGCTAGTACTGGTATTGTTGGCCTACCTTGCCCTCCTGATCATCCTTGCCACCAGCACCGATGACTCAATCTCAACCTTGCTGTGGTCTCCTGACTCCTCGCATATTTCTACCTTCTCATCACTCTGGATTGGCTATCTAGAGTAGAAATTACCTTCTGGGGATTGGATGCAAGAACTCTGAACTTTTCATATATTGTTCAGCTTAACTGTTTTGTGTTTTGTCTAATAAAAAAAAACACTTAACTAGTTCTAGGGTTCATCCAAACATGGAAGTTGGGATTTGAAGCGGCACAAATCAAATACAAACTCTAATAGAAAATGAATAGTTTTCAGCTCTTGAAAGAATTTTTGAAGGTCAACATGAAAAGAGAGATCTGGATTGGATGTGTTGCAGGGACTACAAGACTCCTGCATTTTTAGAGTCACTTGACCAACTCAGCCTAGCCTGGATTAGGTAGTACACATTGTGTGACAGTATTGCGTTTTTAGAGTTGTTTAGTCCATTATCTAACCTATTGACCTGATCTGTACCTGAGCTTTTGTTCACCCTCAGATGTCATGGGAAAAAATAGCTTCATCCTATTAGATAACTTGCATTTAGTGGAGAGAGAGAGAGAGAGAGAGAGAGAGAGAGAGAGTAATCCTCGATTATAGTGATACGCAAGTTGCTCTGGTGTATTCTTAACGAATTGCTTATCCGTCTCATTTTATGCAGAGAAACAAAGCAAACAGATTAAACTTTGTACAAAGGTGCCACCAAGCAGCAAACGAAGTTTCTTCGGAGGTTATTTCCTGACTCTACTTCTGCTGCAACTCTATTCTTTCTACTACTTTATCTAAGATCGAAGTATTCACAGGAAGTGGACCCAGCAACCTATCAAATTCCAACTATAAGAGCTCTATACTGAAAAAAGCCAGGATAGAGGTTAACAGGTAATTGCTACTACTCAAATTATGATCTTAAAATGAAATAGCTCGCTATGACACTTTCTAATTCTGTTCTTACAGCCATGCAAGATTGCATGCTGCTATCCAAAAGAATAGTTTTGCAAGGTTTGTCCGATCATTACCCCTATCCCATTGCTTTATATTGATGGTTTCGGAAAACGCCCTTTCATTTCTGAAAAACGTTTCTATTTGACATGTGATGTTACAGGTCATCTCAGCCAACAAGGACGACCTCTCTTAGTGGACAGCCAGTGAGAACAACAAAGACGATTCATAGACCAAATTCAACTATCACAATCACCAAACCTGCTGGTGCAAACAGGCAAATTCAGAACAGCAGATCCAAATTCTAGAAAACTGTTTTCCCACATCATCTCATAGGCTTTCTGCAAAAGGTGCTTCTCCCGACAACACATGTTCCACTCCAAAGCTCATGGGCCTTCTGCGAAAAATGTATCTCCTTTGTACAAGTTGTGCTACTTGCCAAATGTATCTGGGAAAGAGTCTTTCTTTGGCAATTCCCACGCTGATCACTTGCAGCTTTGTCTCAGGTGTAACCGTTAGGGGCAAAGTACAATTGGTGTTATTATCAATATTTGTAACAATCATTTGCTTATTAATGAAAAAGAAATCATGTATTGATGCTTACCCTTGTATGCAGATAATGGTTCATGAAATTTTTCATGGAATATCGAAACTGATTAAGATTAAAAAAATGTCATATATGAACTGAAAGGAAAACTAGTGGCTGAGAGACGGGCTATTTGTGAATCCAATAATACAAGATTATAAAGAGAAATGGTGTTTCACAGTTTCAGTCTTACAATGAATACAAGTGGATGCAAAACTTTGATGTGTAAACTGTAATATGGTACAATGAATCAGGGGACATCAAGTAAAACTTGGAGTTGAAAACTTGTATAAAACAACCAATATTTAGTCTTACAACAGAAGAACAGCAATGAAGAAGAATTAGTTGTACATCAGAAAAAAATCATCTGATAAGAAAATACGGATCAAAACTTGATGCTGAATAATCCACTTGGTCCTCTGGCTTGTTTGGGGATCTGAACTTCTCATGTGACATTTTTACCAGAAGATAAAGGTTAGATATTAAAGGGTTTTTGAGGAATGGTGTGATAGACCCTTCAAGATCAGAAAACTCTTGCAAATAAATAGCATTACTGTCACCCAGTTGTTCCAGAGAACCTAACTGCGTGAGTGCAAATAAGCCTAGCAGATTTGCATAGACTGATATGAAGACATCCTTATGGTTACCTATGCCACCAATCCAATCTGTTTGCCCCTCTTTCTCAAGATAGCCACTAGTCAGTGATGTGAGCTGTTTCAAAAAGCTCTTCCGCCACTTCTGCAGGAACAATTTAGTTTTTCCTCCTGTTTCCATCTGACATTTGGACTGCAAAAGCTTCTGAATATTCGAACAGCAGATTTGACATATCAACAGCTTCTCTTCATGGTGATTATCAATCTCTTTGTCAAATATCTGCCGGACTAAATCTCCACGGGAGTTCAGGGTGTTACCAGTGTCCAAGACTATCCTTAACAAGTAATCAATGTATTTCAGCCAGTGGCCAAACAAAGAAGTTAGATACTCAAAGCTCAATTCAATAACTCGATCAACCTGCAGTGGTGTCGAATCATCACAGAAGGTACTAGTTGAACACTTTGCTATTACTTCCTGAACCTTCTTTGCAAGTTTTTGTCTCAGATAGGCATCCTCATCCTCCAGCAACTGAATGCATATGAACCATAAGTCAAGCATCTTGCTTGTATAGATGCTGATAAATTCAAAAGTGCTAGCTTCCATGCATTTCTCTTTGATATGGCCTTCATCACACTCTGGGGGTATGTACATGTTGGACACCAATGAAGCTAAAGAGTTCGCTTCTTCAAGAAGACCCGAAGCAATGATTGCATCAGCAGCAGCTCTTCGAGAATTCACAGTTTCCGAAGGTTCACTATGATTCTTAACAAGACCAACGAAGAAGTTTGCTCTAAGCATGACATCAGACAACCTATTCCCTTCATTAATTCTATCAAAGGATGCAGAGAGGTCACTGGTCTCAAGCCCATCCACTAAAACAACAATCCTAATTGATGTAGCAAACCGTTTCATGCACATACCCATGCAACATAGAATTATTTCTTTAGTTTTTGCATGTGACATGGTGCTTTTCAAATGATTTAATCTGTCCCAGAAGGATAGAAATGTGATGGAATCTTCTTCATCGTCAAATGGACATTCAATGTTCCATGAAAATATTATTTTCAGAATATAATAAAGACACTTGGGGTGTTCTTCCACAAATAAGCGTTCCATTAAAACAGGTTGCAGATTTTCCCGTGCCCATTGGTGCAAAATGGATTTGCTATCACCATGTATGATTGATTTTGTAAGCCGAAGAATCCTCTTAAGCACTGTAATTCTAACATCATATGTAGGATCTGCGAGACATGACATAATCTCTTTATGTACTTCAGGGAGGGTGATGTCCTCCCTAGACATCTCTGATACAAATGAAGTGGGTTCACCAACTATTTGTACATCTTCCTCAGAAGTTTCATCATTTTTCCTGGAAAAACCAACACAGCTGAAAAATGATTCAGTTGCTTGTTGTTGAAGTTCAATCAGGGTTGGATCATGGAACGCATAACGGGTTGATGTAGCATTGTTCAAGCACTGGGAGCTCAATTCTAATAGCAATGTCTGGATGATTTCAGTATGTTTGCTTGTACCTGTCCTTGCAACATCAAGCATGAGGTCCAAGACCCGCAAGTAAGATGTACTTACGACAGGGCATGAGCATAATTTGGTGCTGCCAAGCCAGGAACATCTTGAGAGAACCTCAATTAGTTGGCCAAGAATCTGATCCTTCTTGCTACTGTCTGTCAAACATCTAAAGTTGTTATCCAAAAGAGAAGACAGCTGCAGCAAAAGACCATGGATTGTATTGAATGAAAACGGCTTAGGATGCAAATTTACATTTTCATTTCCCATGTTAGCTGACATGGGAGGATCAGAACATTGGACATTGTTAACAACCACTTCGTGATTTCCACGAGGAAAATTATCCAGTATATCACTGACAACATGCTGCAGTCTCTCATTCGATACCAAACCAATTAAAGCCCTTGATGCAAGGACACGGACCCGGTAGTTGCTCTGGGTAGCACATCTTTGGATGAAAGGCAAAAGCAAAAAAGGGTCTAAAGAATCATCAGTTCCACAGCTTATAGGCGAAGGCTTAAGTCTTGATAGAAGAATGAGAATAGGACAGAGGCTAGGATGTATTGCTTTTGCAATGTGTGACTCCAAATTTCTGGAATGTCCATCAGCTAGCAGTTCTGTTGCAACTCTTAGTTCACTAATAAGGAAAGGATGAAGTGCTGGGTACCTACATAAGAAAACAAGGATAAATTTCAATTATACAGTAAACTTCACCTAGTTATGTCACTAGTCAATCTGATCACATTGAATACATATGATTCATTACAAGTTAATGGAAATACTATCCAACTTGAAGACAACAACGATATTATGTTTAAAAAAATGACTGAAGTGAAAAGAAAAAGGTAATGCTTTAATACTTGCAACATACAAAATTCTTGTCTTTCACTAAAAAGCACAACACAGCATAACATCACATGACAATAATTACCATATTGCAAACCATATATAAATGCTACGAACTTACCTGTGGAAGAATTCAAGGCCAGTTAACGAGCGTCGTGCTGACTCACGTTTCTGCACATTAAGAAACCCAACCATGCGACGAACCAGTGCGGTGTATGCAAGGCAAGCTGCATTGCGTACTTCCCAATAGGGAGATGAAAATGCATGTATTGCAACTATAGTTGCCTCAGCACTGAAACCAGAAGTATCAGTCGCCAAATTTGCATCATTAAAGGCAGCTCTAAGCACATTGAACACATGCACTGTGGGAACAACACCCTCATCTCGGCTTTTTGATAATTTTCCATTAGAATGCATGCTTACGGCAGTTTCTGATTGTAACTCACATAGCTCTCCAAAATCATCTTTCATTACTTCAGATTTCTGGTTGGAATCTTTCTGAAAATTAGCTAAAGATGTCTTAGCAAATTGTATCAACCAATCTAGCGCCCTCGGAAGCAGCTTCTTTGGTGTTCCTTCCGGCTCTGCCAGGAATAGGGCGATAAAAGCAGCGGGAATTCCGGCACTCCTTCTTAGCAAATCATCCACAGTTTGCCCCTTAGCAATTGTCCTATCCATCAGTAGCTCCAGCCATGATTCTGTCATTTTGCATAGCCTGTAAAGGGCGACAAAGAAAGATCCGCAACAGGGATACAAACTATCATAAGTTATTTTCCACATAATAATCATCTGCATATTTTGATTTAGCTAAATGTTTCAAATCAACATATACGTAAACTAAGAATCAGGTTCAATAAAAACCACAATAAGGTACTAATGTCTTTGAGACCAGGATTCCTTCACTACGTTAAGGCATTCATAACAACTCAAACATCTGTTAGAAGGCAATGTTTGCAAGGAATCATGGTCTATATCAGGGGTTTATTATTCAATTATGGATCGCCGGGTGGAGAAGAGGAATCAACGAAAAATCCAGGAAGAGCCGCGAAAGACGACAGTTCTGAGTTTAGCTTTTTAAGTGCAATACAATGGGTGTTCCATGTTAAGGTATATATGCATGAGTATGACTTAATTTATTCATCTGAGATATGATTGTGTCGTAACTTAAGGATGAAAGCAATGATTTTTTTTTTGGACCATGCTGTTTCTCAAAGTCTCATGAACTCTGAATGAATTTGTACGTTGGTTAATTATTCACATAAATGCACTTCTGAATGTAAAGAAGAACTTTAGAATCAGGTTACATGCACATAAAGTCGTGTTCTTTAGGAGAAGGCGTTCATTGACCAACCTCGGCAAGCACTGAACGTACCTTGAATCATTTGAGCAAAGAAGACGATTGCAAAGGGCAGTAAGCCCAGCCCTTGTCTTATCTATTGCACCATTGTGCTTCATTTTAAGAAGAACTTGCAAAAAATGTTCACCCATTGTCTCTAATTGCTCTACATCAAGAATTTCCGCAGACATGCTTGTCTCCTCAGTATTGTCAGACAAGCCATTCTGAGATGAATTTGAATGAGAACAGCCAGGCAAAGGAATTTTCCTGATGATGGTTCCAAAAAGTAGACTAATCTGAAATGTGAAACAGCAAGGTTAAACCCTAGAAAAGACATTTAAACAAAATTTATAACAAAGAGTACTTAGCAACAACGATACAAAACTGAGATAAAGCATGCAGTGTCTTGGGAACAAGATTTGCTTCACAACTAATGAAGTAATCACAATTATGCCCTAAAGATGGAGGAAAGGCCTTAACACAAATAATGTTCAGTGGCCAGAAACATATTTTTTGAAAACCTACCTAATTGGAATTTACTTCTCCTCACATACTCATTAAGACTATAGTATAACATAGGTACTAGAAATTTGCAAAGTAAAGAGCCTAAAACATATTTTTTTTAAAAAAAAAAAACTAAATAAATGGCAAGGAACAAATTCATTACCTCCTTCATAGCAAGCCAGCAACCAACCATAACAACATGTTCGGCCGGTTTGGCATTACTCCCTGGTTTTCCGTTTGCTTCCATTTCTGAAGCAGTATTAGGTTGATCCTCATATATATCTGAGAGGAAGGGACCATCATCAATCACATCATCCATATCATAAGGCATGTACCATGCATCAGAGGAAACTACCCATAGTGCTAGTGAAGTGACACGCACTATGAGTTGAAGAAGCTTTTCTACCAGGCACCTCATTTCAGAAACACAAGACTGTACTGCTTCAGAGTTCCAATCCAGTTCATCGAATGTGTAGCGAAGGGTAAGAAGGACTCCATGAACAAAGCTTTTCTTACATGCTTCAGAAAGATCCTTCTCACCCTCTTCAACAACAGTACAGAGCCACTGAATGAGCGATGAAATATACTGGGCAACTGGGTTTTGAATAGTCCTACCTTCTGTATCCCCATTCAGAGATTTTGTGTAACATTCAAGACAATCACTTTTTTCGGAGAAGATAAAGATGCATCCAAGCTCCAAAACATACTTCCTAAATATAAGACGGAAGGTTAATGCACCAGCGTCACTTTCCCGGACTCGAGGGCTTAGTACGAGTTTTTTTGCCCACCATATAACATCATTCATGGACGTACCCAAGGAAATTCCAGGAAGAGGTGTTGGAAATTGCAGTAAAATGCGAAAAGAGTTCTCCCTTAGCCTGTCCCAGCTATCAACTATAGATCCTACAAATGAAATTGTTGAATCTGGCAATGTTATGCGGTCATTATAAGGATAAAGATCATTCTTCCCTTCAGAGCGGCAAATGGGCCATACATCTAGCAGTGTAAGAATAAGCTCCATTGCAATCATTTTCCTTTCATAAGGACCAGAGGGATAACAAGAATTAAATAGAAAGGAGCTTAGCCACTTCATGAATTGGAAGAGATCTTCAGCCCTCTGAATAACAACAGCCTTAGCAGTATCAACAGAATGAGGTCCTTCAACACTAGAGGTTAAAGAAGGAATCCATGACCCCAGCTTCACCTGCCTGTCAAGTGCTGTTCGTACCCTGGCAAAAAACTTTCTAAATAAACTTGTCCATTTCATTTGAAATGCAGTGGAGCTGCAACGCATATTCAATGGGACTGCCTCTTTAAGCAAGCTCAGTTCCAAGGGGGATGGAAGACTTGATGTCTTTGGATTCAGAAAGAGAGATTCAGCAGCATCTATACGGAGACTTTCATCACTGTGTGTTAGTGCCAAAGCAAACCAATTAACAGGCACTGTAACATTGATCCCTTTAACAGATATAACTGCAGCACCTTTATAATCCTCCTGCTGAGGCTGTGCCAATGTATCAGAATCCAAATCAATGTCCCCTTCAACAAGAGCGAGATTTCGAGAGACTTTAAGCAGTGAAATAAGTGCAGCGATACGCTGGTCATTATTCAATACTACATCTAGGTTGGTTGCCTTTGCGTTAGGGCCAATGGAGATGAATCCAAGCATTGCAAATATGCTATCTGCGTCGACTTCAATTAGAGCAGGTAGAGCATAAGTATTTAAGTTAGAACGTAGTTTTGAATTTCCAGACACAAGTCCCTGCATCAAAGGAGGCAAGCACAAAACTCTAAAGGCATCGTACCCTTGCTCAACACCATCATCATTCCAACATTCATCTCTTAAAGTCTCCAGCAAGCACTTCAGAAATGTTGTCGCAGCACAACAAACATCATCATCTATGTACGCATAAGCTGTTTCTGAAAGAAGGCTTGGTTTCAAATTTAGAAGAGATTTAGCACCCAATCGCTTTGCCAAAGAAGCTAAAGGGATATATCTTCCTTTACATCGGGGACCCAGTCGAAGTAAATCATTCGCAATGTTGCACAAAAACAACTTTCTGTTTTGTTCATTGTTTTCTGATGGAACACATAATTCAATATCTAACAGGAGATCAAAAACCAAATGGACCTGTTTTACTGTCTGGCTCAAAGGATCTTCCAGGTTTCTCCATATGATTCTCAATATGCGATTGATCACATCTCTTGAGAAAGGCTTAAGGTCTCCAGAGAAATCAGTGAAATCAACTAAAACAGATGTCTTTATCTGCTGCAAACATATTTGTGTCACTGTAAGAGCATGGAAATTGAAATGGCTATCAATTGGGTTCTCACAATGCTTGCAAAGCTCAGGTAAAATCCCATCGTATAATACAGTCCATGGGGATCCATCGGATTGAAGTTGATGCATGTTGAGTACCGCCCTTGGAATAGATGTCAAAATCCCTCTTAGCAAACAAAGCCTACTCAGAACTGAAAGATCTCTGATTTCTTCATACAAAAATTCAAAATCAGAAAGTATATTGGGCGGAGATAGACCTTTTATATCTTCATGATCTGCACTGATACCAAATAAACCTTGAGAAATAAATCGGCATATCTCCTCAGCGCTCATGAAGACCTGCATTGCAGCACAGAAGCTCACCCCAGAGGCCACCAGACAATCCCTCGAAAAGGCAGATGACCTGAGAACAGAGAGTATTGTCCTAACAGCACGCTCGAAGACACTGGATGCCTTGTCAAGACCAGTAAACTTAGACGGGTAGCGCTGCAGCAAGTAATACATGCAAGACATGGCCTCCTGACACTGCTCCATCACAACTGGAGATGGACGGGACCCATCACCTATGTCTCTAATCACCCCGTCAAGCCCATCAATCACATCCAGTGCCATGATCTCAGCACACCTTTCCACTGCCTCATCCAAGAATCCCAACTTCGGGTACCCAATCAGTGACAAAGCCGCCCGAGACACCATAAATCTCTTCTTTGCCTTGCTACTGTAGCCACCATACTCCTCAGAGAGTGAAGCAAAGCACCCACTGATCACAGGGAAGTATTTCTTGCACTTGGCAAGCACAGATATGAGTGTTCGGTGGAGAGGGAGGGAGTTCTCAAAGAAGAGGATCTCCAGATAAAACTTCGTGGCGGCAAGAACTGCATCATCAGGAATCCCAGGAGCAGAAAGAAACTGCACATATGCCGAGGCAAGGTCCTTGACTGCGACAACTTGCGAGTAGGTGGAGGTCAGGGAGATCAGGTCGTTCAATTGAGCAAAGAATTTGGATGAGGCTAACTCTCTCGGCACAAGAGCTAGCGCCTCAAGGTAGTGCCGGGGAAACACAACTGAGGTGTAGGTGTACCGGTGCCGGTGCTGCTGCGACCGCCACTTCGCCGACATTCTTCCCCAAATTTAGCTACTACCCTTTGGTCAATCTGAACTGCAATAATATGAAAAAAAAGAAAACAATAAACTGCGTCACAATCACATCTCAGCTGAGTCTTAGTGATTAGTGCCAAGTTAATAGCAAGCGTTTCAATTCCTCAATATAATACAGACAAAGGTTAGCTAAGCCCTCCACAACTAGCATCAACAAGCAGACACATGTCACAAAGACAAGGAGAATCGGCAAGTGAATAACCTGTATGCCCTGTAGAAGGCCCTGCGGTTCCTCCCGGCTGGTAAGCGCGCCTGTTGAGAGAGAGCGCAGCGGACGGCCGGCGCGGCCGGAGGCGAGGCCGTGCGAGGTGAGCTCCCGCTGCCGGCTGCTGCAGCGAAGGGAAGCGAGGGTTTAGGGTTTGGTCAAGAAATTCTCTTCTCGCGAGCCGAGCCCAGTGCTTGGTTTCGCTGCTTTCATCTGACAAAAATGCCCCTACCTCTTTGGGGCGTTATGTCTCCTGCGCTTTAAGATTTGCGCCAAGGCCTTCGTGCTCGTTCTCTCCCCTCTCGCCGGCGGAGGCCTCTCGGAAATGTCGCCCGCGGCCGCGGCGCGCTATCCCCTTCTCTGGCGGGCTCCGCCGGCACCCATCGCCGTTCTCGGCGGCGCCGTATCTTTGTCTGGCATGCGACGGCGTCTCAGCGCGGCCGCCGGGAGCGGCGGGCTCCGGCCGCCGGCGTACGGCGGGCTGCTGCTCGACGCCGGCGGCACGCTGCTGCAGGTAGCACGGCCAGTCGCCGAGACGTACGCCTCCATCGGCCGCCGATACGGTTCGGACGCCTCCACTCCATACCACCTTTCTCGCGCTTATCTGCCTCTCTTGGGCATTTCATCGAACACATGGCTTGTGGTCTCGTTTTGTTCCTTGATCCTGACGCTCGTCTTCCGACAGGTGTGACGAAGCCTGAGAAGAGCATCAAGGAGGGGTTCAAGCGGGCTTTTGCTGCACCATGGCCGAAGACGCTCAGGTACCAGGTAACAGACGGGACCCTTAAGAATTTCGGGATTTTTGCCATTTTGACATGGCAACGAATCGGCTTCAATCTTTTGAAATCCGTTTAGCTGGCCTCGTTTTTGACATTAACTAGTTTGACAACCCCGCGCTGCTGCTAGAATAAAAATGTTCTGTTTGTGTTGCATATATGAAGGTGCTAGCTCATTGGTCACATTAACATGAATGAAAACAGACAACGAAATTCAAATGGCAGGACAATTCCCATGATCAGAATAGTGAACGATTGAAATTGAAAGGACTTTCCAGAGCGGCAGTATGGATTTAGGCACCATATTTATTTTGTAGGTTCAAGCTTGAGTCAAGCAAGAACCCATCAGGACTCGCATATTGAATCTCCAACGTGGCATGTATTTATTTCAGTTCACCAAGCCTCAGCTCAGGAATGCTGCAGCCTAAGCTCTGTTAGCACAACGAAGAATCAAAATGCACAGGTACAGATCAATAAAAAGGAATAATTAGGTGTCCAATCGATTGAAGCCAACGAAACAAATGTCAAAAGATTAAAGCCGCTTATGGCAAAAATCTCCTAACATTTCGTGCACAGCAGCACGGGATTTGAAATGGAGTTGTGGTAGTCGTCAAGGTGATGATATGTGAAGTTTTGATTGTAATGCAGGGTGATGGGAGGCCATTCTGGAGAATTGTGGTAGCAGAAGCGACCGGTTGCACTGATGATGACTATTTTGAAGAAGTGTATCAGGTAACATTGTCCTGTTCTTGGTCTTGTGCGAATGCATAGTATGCAGTTAGTGTTGTCTGGATGAGAACTTTATGATTGATTGTAAAGCAGGAAACAGTGTTCTGGATATTTTGCTCATAAACAATGCCAAAACAGTGTTCCCATATACTTTAATCTTAACTTAGTATACATGATGGCCTTGTTTCATTACTTAATTCAACTGAGAGTATCCGATTTATTTATAAGTGTAAATATTTCTCAATTTCATGGTTGGAAGAAACATTTCAGGTTATTCAGTGCTGAATGTTCTTGTCTTACTTACCCATACCCTGTGGCTAATGAATCTAATCTTGTAGCATTATGCGCATGGAGATGCATGGCGTTTGCCTGATGGAGCAGACACAACATTGCGTGAACTGAAGGATGCTGGAGGTGGCAGACTTATCTTCTCCCTTTCTCAGTTCTTGCTTTTCATTTCTCCAGTGGTTTTCTGCAATTCAATTTCTCAATTTCAGTTTAGCCCTTATTTGACTATGTTTTATATGTACAAGTGGCTCATAGTAATATGCCCCAATTTCAGTTAAGCTAGCTGTTGTATCTAACTTTGATACACGGTTACGGAAATTACTTAAAGACCTCAATGTCTCAGATATGTAAGTACTGATGAATTGTGATATCTGTGTACTTCGGTCTTGCTTCAATATGATATGGTTGTTCCCCCATTTTTGTGAGTAATAATGGTTGTATGTTAACAGAACTTGAGCTCTGCAGGTTTGATGCCATTGTTGTATCATCAGAGGTGGGATTTGAGAAACCTGCTCCAGAGATCTTCAAAATAGCATTAGGTAATTCAGTTTGTGAAACATCTTCTTTTTTTTCCTTTGAGAATCCATGATTCTTGATGTGAGCAGTATTGACGGTATTCTTGCAGCCCTCAGACTAGAAGCTCCTACATGTATTCTATGAAGGTTTAAATCATGTCCTTTTTCTTCATATAGAACTAAGATCTTATTTTCTGTTTGGCAGATCAGATTAGTGTGGAAGCAAGCAAGGCAGTACATGTTGGAGATGATGAAACTGCAGACAAGGCAGGTGCTAATGCCATTGGACTTGAGTGCTGGTATGCAAAATATTTTTCCTTGAAGATATCATATCTGCACCATGTATTATGCTTCTTTTGTTATCGGAATACTTTTGACATTTTTTCATGCCCTTTTCTGTGTAATTAGGTTGTGGGGTGAGGATGTGAAGACATTTTGTGAGATACAAGACCGAATTCTAACAGCAGGTCCACAATGAGGCCCCTCACGGCATCTTAAAATTTTTCCCTCCTCTGTTGACGGATGAGTTCTGATATCATCAAGTACAAATAAACACGTTTCATCAGTAGAAATTGTTGTGTTTCGGTTCATGTTAAGCGTGTATAAGTTGTATCCCTCACTGGCAGCAGAACAGATGAGTTATACTTTTTTTTCTCCCCTTTTTGAGGAAAGAACAGACGAAAGCTTATGTGTACTTAGTAGTAGTACTATTCTCCAAATTGCAAGTAAACATGCTACTAATGTCCATACTAGTGTCTCTGACTGAAAACTGATGAAACGCTTAAAAATCGTGAAGACTACACAGACTACCTCATGCTGTGATGAGTGCATTGATTATTATGACAAGAACTGCATATCCACTGACAGACTCCCGGTAGTGACACACACACCAACAGTTCGCACTGGAACAAGCCGGAGAGCAAATCAGAAGATGATGTCCTCGTCCCTGTCGCCGTTGTCCAGCATGTTGGTGGCGGTGCCCATGGAGACGCCGCGCTTGAGCGCGACCTCGCCAGGCGACCTTCTCCTCGGCGTAGCGCTGGGCGGACTCCATCTGGTGCTCGAGCTCGCGCTGCTTGTACCCCTGTATCTTCTTGAGGCGGAAGAACTCCTCCCGCTCCTGCTCGTCGAGCTCGCCCTTGATGTACGCGATGGTGTTCTCCAGGCGCGGCTTCACGACGTTCTCCAGCGCGTTCACGCGGCGGTTGGTCACCTTGATGGCCGCGTCCAGCGTCAGGAACGACGTCTGCAGCGACGCCAGCTCCACCAGCGCCTCCAGCGCGCGCGCGTACGCCGCGCGGCACGCGGCCACCTGCTGCCCGCCGGCAGCGAGCCCGGCGAGCGACGTCGGCGCGGCGTCGGTGGCGAGGAAGTGCTCGAAGCGCGGGAGCTTGACGCCGGCGATGTTGTCCTGCTGCGCGCGCACGCGGAGCCTGGCGGCGCCGCCGACGGACTGCTGCACGACGTGGCGGAGCGGCGCGCCGGCGACGTAGAGCGCCTCGGCGAGGGAGAGCGAGGCGGCGCGCATGGTGTCGCCCATGGCCTCCTTGGCGGACACGATGCGCTTGAGGATGGCGCGGAACTGCACGGTCAGCGCGTCCGACTTCTTCTTGAGCAGCGCGTGGCCGCGGGTGGCGCCGGCCAGACGCGCCTTCACCATGCCCAGCGTCGTCACCGTCGGCACCACGTTCAGACGCTGCCCGTGCCCCGCCATCTCAGCCTCTCTCGCCGGAGACGTACGGTCACGTACCTGGGCAAGGCTTCTCGAACGAGCTCACATCCATATATTGCTCGAGCCTACGTGAGCATTGCATGATTGGGCTGAGTCCGGCGTGGCCGCGTGGTCTCGCGACGGTTCAGGAAAAACTGAAAGCGACTGCTTCACGGGACCGAACGCAAGAGTGCAACATCTGTGCACACACTAATACTTAAAAAGTTGGGTGTGTTGCCAGATCAGTTCATCACAACAGTGGCATCTCGAAATAAATAAAATCGAAGACAATAAAGTTGATCGAGATACACAGTTTAGTTATTCAATCGCGCAACAAAAAGGTAAAATGGCATTGCCTGCGTTGAAGCATCAGATTCAAAACGTTTCTTGTTGGAAATATCAATCCAGGACAAAGCCAAATTGATGATGCTGCTTTCATGTGCACATAGCATTGCAAACTGGATACAAACTACATAGTTGATTATCCAGGCACCTTTTCAAGGAGATCGAACCACCACCAAGCCAGAAAAAAAGGTCGGCCAGGATAGGATCAGACCACCAAACGGAAGCAACCACCAGAACTGCCAGCAAGATTTGATTATCTATCATTAACATGTAAAACGATATATCGAAGTTAGTAGCTACCTGGACAAGGTAAAAGCAGAACAACTAAACGTGCAAGAGATGCAGACCCATTTCCCTCTTGCATAAGTACATGGATCAACGTCTGTTTATATGGATAGCATAAAATAAATTCGAATGTGGGGCAGCCTAAGCGAGGTAGCGGTACAGCTTCCTATCCGTCTTGTCCCTCTCCAGGAACTCTCGCTCTATGAGGGACTCGATCCTCTTCTTTATCACGACAGGGTTCGGCAGGAACCGGGGCTGCAACTGCTTCGTGACCTCTGTCATTATGCTATTGTGATCGAGGACTCGCCTTGACTTCATGATTCTCACGATGGCAGCCTCAATCTGTGGTTTCCTGTCTTCCTCAACTCTCTGACGGGTCTCCAGCTTTTCAGGATCTGTCTCCTTCTGTGCCACCACAGTGCCAATCTTCACCTTGAACAATTTGCTAGTGAACTTATCATTGACACAAAAGCTATCATCATCAGAAATGTCCCTGCTCATGGGTTCCTTCCGCAGAACCTGCTTACCCTTCACAAGAGCAAGTGACTGAAGGCACCGCTTCAGATCAGCAGCGGGTATTGCAGTAGCCTGCTCAATCTCGCGGTAAGTCAAGGCATCTGCAGAGTTAAACAGCATGAGAACACACATCTGATAGGTGGATACATTCAGTTCATGCTTGCTGCCATTTCCAAATGTTGCTTTGATGTCAGCAGTCCCCATGTTTGTTTGCCATGTCAGTCTCCTGCCATTGTGGGTACCAAGGTAAAACGCCCGAAACTTCTCAGAGACAGCAAGTATTTCAGGGGGAAGGTTGCAGGTACTGCATGGTTGTGTCGGCCATGACCCAGTGGTGAGTATCTGGACGGAAATCGTTGGGGCATCTGTTGCATCAGAAGAACTAGCCGCGTAAAAGTTTTGAGTAGTATCATGGGATGTCTTTAAATCAGTGAACATGCCCTCCAATTTTGAAGTAAACTGGTAGCCACATTCTGTCTTGAGCTTCACAAGCATACTTCTTTCAGAGTCATCTGAAGCTGCCTTCCCCGAAAGTAGACGCTTTGCCAAGTGTTGCTTGTAATACTTCTCAAATAGATCCTTTTCTTGCAAGTACCTAAACAGCATCATTACTTTGTCCAGTATCGTCTCAAGGTCCTCCTCACTGGCCTCTTTCACCCCTTTCCGCAGTTTGTCATCGACAAACAATGATATGAACTCAGGGGATCTGTTGTTTAAGTTGATGAAGTTCTCAAAAGAGGAATTCAGAGCGTTCAAGAAGCTCTTGTCATTGCTAAATGAGACGTTGATGATATTATCATACTTATCCTTCTCATTAAGAAGCCGCTGGACAAAATCAACAGGGTCTTTTAGTCTCTCTGGATCAGTTACCAAACTTTTTCCAGTTTCCTTGATGTGAGAAGCCATCACAGACCTGATTGTTGAGTGCCCCTCAGCAACATGATGAAACAAACTGTACATCCTGGTCAGGTCTTCATACCTATCTTCAACAAGCATATTCACAAGCCCCGAGTTCTCCATAAGAATCAACCTCTGCATGTGATTTGCTAGCATCTCTTTCACCACGACAGCAGTAATTTTCTCGCCAGTTTTCATATCCATGTACTGTGTAACACGCTCTGATTCTTCATTGAGCCGCCTCTCAGCCTGCTTGAGATACTCACCACAAGCACAGCACTCAATGAACTGCTGTGACTCACCACTATAGAAACTAGCCGACACTTCAAGAAATGGCCTTTCAAAATCCTCTTGATAAACAGAAGATCCCAGATCCATCAACATTTTAGTTGTGCTCCTCATCAATGATCTATTTATCACTTCACCCATCCGTTCTCTATGTATGAGTTCAAGAAGTGTATCAAGCAGCCTCCCCTGAATCATGGAAGACCGAACTATCGTATCTCTCCATAGCTCCAAACCAAGATCAAAAACAGGTGTCTTTTTATTAGTAAGAATATAAGTCCTGTCCATGTACATCAGGATGTCTCTGATCATTTGCAATGCCTTGTTATGCTCATCCCATTTTCTCTGCAACTCCTCCAAGAACAGGCCACCTTGAGCAGCCTCAATTGATGTGCGCATTTCTTCAAGATGTTCTTTCAAGTTTGCTGTGAGATGTTCATAGAGCTTCGGACCATGCTTGTGCAATACCATGTTGTAAGCAGTCCTGCCAATAATAAACAAATATTATATTTACCATCTTAGACCAGTGGTCTGAAGCAAGCAGCAGAACACAAAAACAACTATGAACAAACATATTTCTAGGGGGAAAATATTTAGACGAGAGATTACTGAGCAGCATGGAGTTGCAGTCACTAGTTTCCTTAACTTATTGTATTACTATGCTGTTGAGCTTATATGTTGAATCAAGTTCCATATAACAAGAATGGACCATAATTGCAGAACTTTTAAAAGGTTAGCAGCAGCCCTGTCCCATATGCTACAGCAATAAATTTTAATTTAGCCACAGTAATATCAAGAAAAAGAAAGAAAATCCTACGGACCATATATAAAGAAGTTGCTTCTCTTTTTAGAAAGTAAACATACAGGAGACTTTGGACTAATGTTTTCCAAATTTTGAGTTTGAGGCATCATATTTTACACATGCAACCCATATGTGCAAAAGAAGTTTCAAAAAAGAAAAAAAAAAGAAACAGGAACACGTATACAATCATGGGTATATATTATCAGTAAGTTCTATCATAATTATACAGAAACTTAGTCCACAGCACACTATGCATCTGCCATTTTCTTACATGTTATGTTTCAAAGGCTGCAACATTCTGAAAACAAAAGCCATAATGTAGGCTATCTAATGGTAAAATGAATCAGAGATGTGAAACGACAACTGATCAAAAGAAATTGGAATTGTTGATGAAAGCAGGTTGAAGGAATGGAGATGTCATTTTCAATTACTCACTGGCAACAACCTTTCAAACTAAACATATGTGATCAGCTGCCAGCATTTTTAACTAGTCAAAGTGTTTTCAGGTTTTCTAGGAGCAGTGTGCTGTGTGTATCTGTTGCTGAGAGATTGTTAGCTCACCGGTCCTCGGGTTCTGCAAGGTTTCATGTATGCATGAGCTGCCCTATCATCATATTATTTCCAGAAATTCAGTTGTGAAACTTCTTTTAAGATCTAAGTTCAAGATGTTTAATATTTATTGCCAACTTAGAAGTAAGGACCAGTCAATGCCATCACCTGCTGACGCTAGAAATAAGTTCTCAATTTAGAAAATCAAAGCAGCCGAGGGACAAAAGGGCATGTGTTCTACTCAAATGATTATAAAGACATGACTATAAACTGAAAGACACTTCAAACTGAAAAATGCTTTGTTGGTTATCAAAATCTGGGTCTGCTGTGTAGTTATGTTGGCAATCTTTTTTGTTTTTGTCTATTTATGGTTCCATATGAGGTAAGGTTGAATGAGGTTCAGCAAGCGCCCATCTGTGATCTTACTACCGCCAATGTAGATTAGTTTTATTTTGGTCACCATGCATATGAAATATGTAAAATCATAAACCCTAGTCGTGAATGGCCAGTGGCAAGATCCCAAGGCACGTTCTTAGCTACCTAGAGACAGACAGTCAGAGAATAATAGTAATTTAATGTAGCGTTGTTATTACAATACAACACGTCATGATCGGCCTGACCAGTATAGATGCTGAACATTAAAACCATAAATGATTTGCTAATACCATTCCAAATTAGACCAATTTCTCTACGCTCTAAACAATAACAAGCATATCCCGGTTGCCAAAACCAAAAGAAGCAAACTAAAGCACCTTGTAGACCGGCAGACAGAGAAAGGGAGCAGTCCTCTGGATGACAACAGAGAGGGCAGGAGCCAGGCAGGCAATGATAAATTCGAGTCAGTGAAGGTGAGCTAAAGCAGACATGTTTTTGTGGCGTTCTGGCATGCAGAGCAACATCTAGGCAATTATGGCGGATGCCTAGGTGACGCCTACACACCACTCTAGGCGCCATGAAGGTCCAGGGTAGGGTCAGCAGTGCAAGACATAAACCAGCCAAAAAGGAAAAATGAAATAGAACAAGTAAAGAATAAATGAGAAATGGGCCGCTATTGGAAAACTCCAACTTAACTGCCCTAACTGCTACAATCCTGCACGCAGTCACACACAGCCGTAGGAAGCCGCTGGCTTTTCATTGTCATTGTACACAGCGTAGCTTGGCGGTGGTGCAGGAACCGCACCATCGCCAAGAACTCTGGTTCCGTCACTCTCTCCATTCCGTCACTGCCCTCAATCCCCCACCGCTCGCCATCTATTCATTGATACGGCGGCCACCACAGGTAGCTGGCTGCCATATGAGGCCTAACTGCGACTAGGCAAAGCCAAAGGCAATACGGCGGACACGCCATACGAACGCTAGTGTGGCGAACCTGAGGCCCAGCAACCTCAGAGCGCCTTGTTGCCTAGGGTCATAGAAGCGACATCTAGGCGACGCCATAAAAACATGGTACAGCCTCCCTCACACTCAGTTCCCAAATCTGAGTGTATCCCTCCCTCACTCACTCACATCTGTACCTAGTCAATCAGAGTATCAGATTTTATTCTACTCTAGCATCAACTCCACAGAACACCTAGAAGAGCTCAACAAAATCAAGCCATGACAGAGGAGTAACATAGAGTCCCCTCCCAATCGAGTGGACTACTAGGTGCCAACTATGCGAATCTTCGTTGTCAAGATGTCGCAAATAAATGCACCCATATGGTAAGTAAGGAAAAATAGGGGGAAAAAACAACAGGATTGTAATAAATTTCCCTACATAACTAATATTAATGTAACTCTAGATGATAGTCCTCACAGATTGGCTGATTAGCCTGAATGCAGCCCAGATATTTAACAACACGTGCATCGGGTTTATACCAAATTAAACAGTAAATAGATATACAGCTATGAGCATGAATCAATACAAGCTCCCGATTTCACGGCAACAGATTTCATACAGAATAAGGCCTAGAACACTAATGAGACAATTAATCACGATTAGTCCATTCAGGAACATTCCTATACCGTCATGTCACATGAATACAAACCCCTAAAAAGGATCACGGATAAATTCAAAAAATTAGGGATCAACAATCAGCACCGCAATCAATCGCCACTATCCGATTCATCAGCTTCCCATCTGCGATCATACAGAACGACCTAATCTAGGGTACGAAATCCAACGGAACAGGGGCAGCAATATCGGGGGGGAGTCGCGCGCAATGTTAACCTGTAGAGCTCCTCGAAGGAGAGGCCGCTGGCGTTATGGTTGTAGATCTCCCTGATGGCGTCGTGCAGCTTCCTCCATGACTTGTCGAAGAAATTGGGGTCGGTCTCCACGCGGTGCCGGAACGGCTCGATCCTCGAGCCGCGCTTCTTCGGGGCACTACTCATCTTCCGCCGCCGCCGTCGTTCCGGCGAGGCCGAGGTTTCGCCGCTCCGGCGAGGTGGCCGGGGGAAGAGGCGCGACGAGGCGGAGGGTGGCTAGGGTTTCGTCGCGTGCGGGGGAGGGAAGAGATCGAATGTTCTCGTTGGGATTTTGCAATCGGTTGGTTGCCCCTTTTTAAGCTGTAGACCACGGGGCGCCGGTGTTCAACATGATCTATTTTTGGAGTTTAGGATTCCAGCTCGTTTTCGTTTTGGCTTCCGCTTCAAATCATTGAGTAATTTTCAACGTGGTTATAATATAAACGGGTCCAGATGTTTATATCGTTTAAGAATGTGATATATATAAATTATTTAAAATGATATAGTATTGTAATTGTGGTATTTTAAAAGTTGTGTAGTTAGTAAGAGTGTTTGTTTGTAGCTCACTTCGTCTCGACTGCTTGTGGTACGAAATTTTACTGCTTATGTGTTACGAAACTTTTCTAAATGTCGTTGTATCTAGCAGCTTGTTCGCCTCACTGCAATGCAGCCGTTTTACTGTAGCGGTTGCTGAAGAAATAATTACGAACACTGTAGCGGCTGGTGAAGAAATAACTGGAACACTGTAGCTGCTGCAAAACAGCTGCTGTAAAGCAGCGAGGCGAACAGGCTGCTTAGAGTCAGCTCGCAGCATTAAAACTCACCTTGATACAACTTTTTAAGATCAACCAGTTAAAAATAAAAGTTAACTCTGTTTATTTAGAGAATCTGAACTGTCAATTTTGATGACACTTAAAAGTTGGTATTTTTATATCATCAAGCCTACTAAGCTAATGGAGCAACTCATGAGAGTCGTGAACGAATCACGGTTGGTTTATTTGAATGGCAAAGCCAAACTAAAATTATGAATGAGTTAAGGCTCGTGAGCCTAAGACCTTTGTGCCATTCCTAAACGTGTTTTTTGTTGCTTCTCTTTAGTCGGATTTTTTTTATCAACTCTTTAGTCGGATTGCTTAGACACATTACTGCTACTCTATTTTCTCGTTTATCTAATAGATTCAAAGTATATTTCTTGACTTGACCCTACCCATAATCAAAATGACAACCCACAAACCACATCAACAGTCTTATTAACGTCTTCCTATTGGTTTAGCACGTTGTGGGTCATCCTTCTACCTAATATCTATAGTTACAAATTTAATAAAAAAAAATCTATAGTTACAAATAAGAGGAAAAGAAAAATGTAAGCATACTCATAAAATTTGAAAGGGACAAAACGGAAAAAAAAAAACAGGGTAGGTAAGAGGCAATGGGTGTATTGCCAAGCGAGTAATGTCCATTGGTTTTAGTTGAGCTAATTTTGACATATCTGTTGTTAAATTTGCGTCTATAAATGATCGATGCAACCTCACGAGAAGTCAATGCATGTTTAGAACTCAATCCATATTCTTTGCTTAGAAACCAAATAATGATTAACATAATGCTTTTACTCTTGTCAACCCTTTTTAAATTGACATTTTAATTTAAATAATGAAGCTTTTAGATAGGAGATTAGGATTCGGTCTCTTCGAAGGGTTTAGGAGAATGTGAGGGAAGCGTTGGAGATGAATAAGCAGCTCCAACTGGCTAGGTAAAACATGTTTTTCTCTAAATATGGCTAATATTATTGAAAAGGGTTCTCCGACAGCCTCTTCAAAATAGCCAACTCTTCATTATATTTTTCTAGCTAGTAATATTTAACTATGGACTTTCACTCTTTATTTTCTTTTTCCCCGGGTCTTTAGTGGTTTAAAGAGTGTTGGTTTGCTCTAACTTTTTTTATATAAAAGTATGTTTTATTTTAGATACTAGCTCAAATCAAAGAATTTGAAATATATTTTACCTCACCTTTTGGGATCAGGGACTCAACATTGAAAGTTTTAGCATGATGACAACGAAGGATATAGAGCTGATGCTTCCAGTTCCAGGATGATCAAGGATAACAAAACAGGTGTGCTGCGTCCAGACCAAGGTTTGTGCTACCGCGGTAAAACCAAATGAAAACCGGAAAAACCGGTCCGGTTTACTCGGTAGCTTGGTTTTTAATTTCAAAATTAAAAAACATTTGGAATTTTGAAAAAACATTAAAACAAAAATATGTAGAAAAAACCAAATGCAATTTTTGCAGAGCAATGGTGGAAATCGAACATGAAATTTAATGGGACACAAAAATCTAGGAAGTTTTTTGGTTGAAAAAAATATTTTTTATAAAAACAAATCACGACCAACACCATTCCTTGATTTTTTTACCAGATCAAATTTTTGTGTTTCATTTCCTTGCTCTTTAAATTGCATCTAGTTTTTCTACATACTTTTTGTTTCAAATTTTTGTTCAAATTTTTATTTTTTGCCCTTTTTGGATTTTTCCTTGTCTAAACCTGTTTTCTGTTTTCTATGTCCGGTTTACCGGTTTCCCGGTCCATTTTACCGATAATTTCATCATTTTTTGTTTTCAAAATTCGTCAAAATGAATTTCGGTCCGGTTTTCCGGTATACCGCTCATATCGGTGGTAGGGTGGTAGCCGGTATTACCGAGATAATCGGGATTGTAAATCTTGGTCTAGACACGGTTGAAGAAAAAAGCCCAACAGTTAGATGTTTATCCTGTGGTTCACGTCATTGAGACTTGGACTGATTACATTCGATTGGAAAAGGAAGAAGTCCATTTTACTACCTTCAAGTATCCATATAGTTCACTGAATCCTCTAAATTATTTTTTGTCCATTTTACTCCCTTCAATTATTTAGATTGGTTCAATTCACTCTCTCATGAATTTTTCTTTTTTATCTCTAGGTACACATGTTTGAGTGTGAACTTTTGTGAGATTATAGGTTAAAACATAACTTATGTTAGAAAATTGTTTTAAAAAATAAAAAAAATCTATGCGGAAAGTGTGCAATACAAATTCGACATATAAGATACAATAATACAAGAAAATATTTTTAAAAAAATCTAAAACAATTTTTCTAGCGTAGAGGATGATGTCATCTACCATCCTACAAAATTTGAGCTTCAAATATAACCCATACAAAGAGAAACAAAAAAGTAAAAATTCACGAACGGGTGAATTGAACTAATCTAGATAGTTCAGGGTAGTAAATTAGACCAAAGATTAGTTTAAGAGATTAAATAAACTATATTACTTAAGGGTAATAAAATAGACTTCTTCCATCGGAAAATAACAAGCCGCTTGACCTGACTGATAAACATATGGGAGTGGCTAATTTTCAATCGCTTGAAAATAAGGGGTTGTTTCAGTCGATTGCAACAACCTTTAGATGCAAATCCGGTGGTCAGAATCGCTCCTGGTTGTTTCTGTACTAACGGGCCCGCTGAAAGGATCCAATAAGCAATTTTGTTCACAGAACGGGCGCGCAAAGCGGTAAGCAGACCCGCTAACATGTAATGGACTCTAACAGGAACGGGCCTGCAAGCAGTAATCAGACCCGGTAACGTGTAATGGATTCTAGGCTGATCACATTTGAACCTGTTTAGCAACTGAGCTTGTAAACACGAAGTATGAAGCGATACCCAGTAAAAATGGTTAACAGAGTATTCAAAATGCATAGCCCCAATTTGTTAGAATGGAATGTAAACATGCACAAGCAATTTTGAGAGACATTCTGCACAAGATAAATTTATGATGTTGCAAGATTACAACTTCCCAATGGTTGTCCACCATATAGAATGGAGGTTCTCGATGTGCAAATCAAGCTCATTAAGAGCCTGTTTGTTTGGGCTCCGACTGTGTCGGCTCTGGCTGTGGCTGTGGCTTCTTTAGAAAAACAGCTGTGCTGGCTCCGGCTGTGTCTGAAAATGTTTGGTAGAACGGCTTCTCCTGCATCTTCACATGCAGCTTCATCGATGAAAGAGAGAATTGTCCATAATGCCCTTCAACATAAGTTTTCACATTATTCATATATTTCATGGTTCACCAATAAATTAGTTGTATCGAAATTTATATGTTATTTCATATACATGAATTAATATAGAAATCAAATTTTATGTTATTTTATATACTTGTGGGGCCTAGCTAGCGAAATCACAAAGTGCCGTGTCCTCCTCCATTCTTATCCACTCATCATCCTCTCTGGTCTCTCTCTCCAAGCCATCAAACCGAAGTCGTCTCTCCCAATCCTCATCTTCACGAGGTCCTCTCCTCTAATCTACCTTGGCTTGAGCAATCCCCAGCCCAAGCTTCATCTTTCGTCGCCTCCCAAACAATCTTTTCTTGATCTCGTCTCCTGCACGCAAGCAAGCAAGCAGCTGCAGCAGTGCGAGCATGCCTGGGCGTGGGCGGCGAGCGTGAACAGGCCTTCAGTTCTCTCTCTCTCTTAAAACGAAACAAAAAAAAAAGCTTTCGTATGCTTGGATCAGGGGCAGTTTTGTATAGGCTGACGTGGAGGGGGAGGGAGCCGGCAAAGCTGCCCATTGGGTGCTCCCGGCTTCATCTGTTTTGAGGCACCGGCTCCCTCCGTGATTTACGGAGAAGCGGCACAGAGAGCCGCCCGTTTGTTGCTGACCGACGAGGAGCCGCTCCGGGAGCTGCCGAGGGAGCCGAAACAAACGGCCCCTAAAGTGGTCTGGTTGCTTGGTCAGGGAGGAACAGGATCATTGGTACATTGGAGCCTCATAGCTGAGCTTCTGGACTTTTTCTCCATAATCCAGTTTTAAGTTTAGTCACATCAAAGGAATGGCTGAAACTAGTAGAAATTTGCCTTCTAATAGATCAATCTACATAACACAAAAAAAAACATAAGGAGAGAGAACAAAGAAGGGAAAAACAAATTACACTGACAAGTACATACAAATCTAGTAGAAATTTGCCTTCTAATAGATCAATCTACATAACACCCAAAAAAAATGCATAAGGAGAGAGAACAAAGGAAAAACAAATTACACTGACAAGTACATACAAATCTAGTAGAAATTTGCCTTCTAATAGATCAATCTACATAACACAAAAAAAATGCATAAGGAGAGAGAACAAAGAAAGGAAAAACAAATTACACTCACAAGTACAACAAATTTTGATGTGTAAAGAAAATCAAAAGATTGTATAATCCCTACAAAATACAAACACAAGTTTGCAATTAAGACAAAAACACAAACATGGACAAAGTAAAAAAAACTGAAAAATACAACTACAAATCATATTATGGAAATTGCATAAATCAAGTTATGCAATTTCCTGGTATAATTAATGTGTTTTACAGCATTAACCTAAATGAAAATTTCCAAATGCTGGCACTCCATGAGTGATATAGACATTGAAGTAGAGACTTGTGTGGAGTATAACTCACTAAAATGTCTAGGTAAGTTTATTGGCAGAGGCAACGTAATTTGTTTGAGTTATAGATAACATACACACTAGAGGCAATAATTATCAATTGCAGTCTGCACTTTATATTAAAGGACTAACATGAACAAGTAACGACCATTTAATAAATCAAGGGAATGAATCAAGCATAGAAATCAGATTATAATACCAAAGGAGGCATTGAAGCAAGCAACAAATGTCATGTTCTGCAGGAACAGAAATGTGAGTGTTATAAGCAAGTCCGACACAGTGGAAAAAATAACCACTGTTCATTTATAATTTCTCTAGGTGGTCAATGTGAATGCAACTATCTGTGGCCACAAGAAAATTATTTATCACACTAGAATAATATCAGAGCCAAATTATTAAGAAAACATATAGAACAGTATTTACTGTGGTCAAACAATACATAATAACTAATGGTACAAACAAATTTCAAATTGCAATATTCCTATATTCAAATTGCACCAAACATGTGGTGCAGTTTCTTTGGTTTGGAAATGAATAGGTGATAAACTAATCATTACTAGAATACTAAATCATAACCAGATCACATAAGAGTCTCTTAGTTTTCAAATTGCAAAGAATACATGCACAAATTACAATGACCTAAAATTGCAATTTATAGTAATGGCAGATGCAATTTATACCTACAGTAGCAGTTTATAATTAACAACATCAGCAGCTAAAACAACATTAGGAGTTATAACAGGGGTGACAGGTAGCAGGCACAAATCTAATAAAAATCCCATCAAAGCCAGAGGCATGATGAGACCATCAGCACCAAAAATCATCATGTTTTAGGCATATACTCTGCATGTGACAAACTAATTAAATCAAAGGAGCATGCTCTGGAAATTAAACTATACTGAACATTGGATATACCAAATTTAATTACTTTATAAAAACAGGTTCACATCCCAAGTGGCAATATTATAACAGACTAGCACAATGCCCGTGCTTCGCTACGGTGAAACTAACCTAAATTAAAGATTAAAAATCGTTGTCATAGCATCATTAACAATATATCATCGACCAGGTAAGCAACAGACAAAAAACAAACAATCAATCAATGGTGTGAATAAAAAGAGCATATAGATAATTATGTAGTTGTTCACAACTTGGCACTGATGGCTTCCAATACAAAAATTCATATACTCCTTTCGATTTTAAATATATGACATTGCTGGTTTTTTTGTTAAACTTTGACTAACAACAGGTATTTACATAATTACTTTTTGAATGTGAGATAAATATAATTGGATTCGTCATCAAAAACACTTTAAAGTTAAATTAGACACTTAGCTATTTACAAAAATATTTATAAATTTAATGAATGCTCAAAGTAACAAAAAAAAATCAACGGTGTTATATATAAAAAACCGAAGATGAAAAACCTAGGAGACTTTATTTGCTAAAGACAACCTAATTTTTCAATAGAATTTTTACAAACTAAAATGTATATATCCTGTTGGGAATGGGGAATGGATCATTGCTGAACTAACAAAACTATGTGCCACCCGTCACAGCGTCACTCCGTCAAGAATCATTGCTTCACACCCCTGCTCAAGCGGCGGCAGCAAGTTAGCACGGGAAGCTGCGCCGCTGTGCGCGGCGGCCGGTGCGCGGCCAGTTGCGGGAGCAGGCAGGGCTCCGCTGTACGCTCCATTCGTGGAGCTCCGGTGTGTTCTCAGTCTCCCACGACGGTGCTACTGCACGCCGGGTTCCTTAGCCATTTCTCCATCTCTCACCCACCCTATCCCTCTTATCTCCATCGTTCTTATCCAACTCTGATTTACATCGCTAAAAAGAACTCTCTGATCGAGCCGCAGCCTTCTTCAGCTTCAGTGAACTGAAGATCAGTCGGGCCGGCAAGCTCGTCAGGCTTTGTTGGCGCAAGAGGTCCAGTATCATCAGTGGCGGAGCCGAGCGGTTCCACAGCTTGGCAGCGCGCGCCTGAGCCCCGACTCGGCAAGGAAGCACGGCAGATCTGCCGCGAATCGGTCTGGAGACCAGAGATTGCAGTGAGGGAGAGGGGATTTTTTTTCCTTGGTTGAGCGAGGGAGCCGGGGAGGCGGGGAGATTGCGGTGCGAGAGACTGGTGGATTGTTGCGGGCCCCACCTGTCGGCGTGGGTTGGACGACGCCCGCCCAACTCAAGCCACCAACTCGTGTTTTTAGAAGTAGTAAAGATGAAGGACACATGGAGGAAACAAGATAAAATAACCTGATATTATTCTTGAGTGCTGATTCAGTTGTATTCTATCCAAATCAAGCAGATTGCATGGATGACACACAAGATAACTGACTACATACCATCTGGGTCATCGCATCAAAGCATATACAACACCTTTGACGACATTGCAGTTTTTTGAGTTCCACCCCATTGGCAAAACAACAGTATGAGAGATGATGTGAAGAGTGGTATACCAGTGCGCAGTTGCAGTCACCATGGACCATAGCATTTACAGGAATTCAGGAGGTGCAGCGATGGCTGCAACCAGATGTCTTGGACATCAGGACACCAAAACAAAACAAGTGCTCAATGGTTTCAGGCACCATGGGATGCACTAGCACAGAGCACCCATACCTGCAAGTAAATAAAGTAGAACCATTATTTGCGGATAACTGGACAAATGAGTGCACAAATTTAAGTTAATTAACCAAAAAAAGAATGAACTTAATTGTGCCATATTACTTGCACAAAAAGAGTAATAGAAGAACCCAAAAGTAACAACTAAAATTCCCGAAACACTAAGAAACCAAACTACAATGAAATTTGATCAATAGACAAGGAGATTAGATAAGTGTGCAATAATTGACGTATTAACCACAATAAGCATGAATTTACAATCACACACAACAGATCCAAATAAATTTACTGAATTCATATGGTGGTCATGTTGGCCCAGCTAAATGTGGTACATCTAAACGAAACATTCATATTTATAACTAGCATTCAAGATTTTTATAAATATGAATGAATGGTCACAAGCTACAAATGTTGAACAATTCAACTCAGATTACTTATCTAGGTGTTGGATTACAATGTGTTAATATACGATTCCAACAATGGTTCTTGCAAATCACACACCACATCTCTGACCATCAATATGTGTCTCTGCAATAGCACAATAGCTTATGATGAATAAATTAACTTCCATATGTATAAGCCCTGATCTCTAGATACACCGATCGTAAGCTGAGACAGTGTTTCACCCACTAACAATGCCCACAAAAGTAAAACAGCAACAAATTTAATCATTTTTGGTTTACACATACCCAAAAAATGACCGATCACATCATAGAAATTAATCATGCACCAAAAAAATATAATTGCACATTTGAAAATCTAAAATGACTAGTGAATGCATGTGCAATTGTGGTACATCATAAGTGCAATTACAAAATTATACATTAAGTATAGCATTAGGTCCATGAAAAGCAAATAAAATAACCGAATTTATATATGGTGGTCATGGTGAACCAGCTAAAATGTGGTACATTTATTAAAACATGCAGATTTATAATTAGCATTCAAGTACTTTGGATAGTCACGTCTAATGATCGTATAGAAATGACCTACAAAATATCAATTACTGATAACAATCCAATTATAGAATTGAAAAGTATCTTGGAGCGTAATGTCAAATGCTAGATCCTCCATGATTCATAAGGGTTCTAAAGTCAAACATGAACTATTCACACATTTCAGTATCAAAATGAGAGTACAAATCACAGAAAAACTACCATTTTTTAAGTCAATAACACTTGAAAATGATAAGAATTCAAAATTCGAAGCTATTTCCTCCATGCCTTGTCGAGGTTCAATTATTAGGGCAAACAGAACCGTTCATACTACTGGAGGGAAAAAAAATGAGATCACAAATCACAGAAGAACTATCATTTTTAAGTCAATAACACTGCAAAAATAATCAGAATTCAAAAATATGAATCTAGTTCCAACATGCCTCATGAGGTACTAGGTCGAACAGGTAATGTTGCATTTCGGGAACAGATCAATACACCAAACCAAATAGAAATAAAAAACTGAAGCCATACCCACAACAAAATTACAGTTAAATATAGAGCTTAAATATAAGAACAAACCCTAACCCCAACCAAATAAGAGGGGATCGAACTATCATGGTCAGATTTAGGGTGGGGGGAGTGGGTATACATACTGAGAGGAGGCAAACTAATAGCTTAAGCACAATCTATCGATTTTGCAATAATAGAACATTTAGAGGAAATGAAACCAGAAACTAACTAGGGGATTGGGTGCTCAAAATCCCGGCCATGCCCGTCCCTCTCGACCGCACCTGCCGCCGCTTACAACCCTTCTCCCCTCCTCCACCGCCGCTGCGTCCGTCCCAAGCCAAGGCAGAGCTCGAGGGTCATCTAAGCGGAGGCGTCGTCTGGTGCCTGGTGGGCGTGGAGGCGCTAAATCTGTGGCTGCAGGACGGCCAGGAAGATGTGCCTGTGTGGAGGCCACGCCGAGGCCGATGCGCTCACGCAGGCCATGAACGAAGGCTGTGTCGTGCTGCTCTTCAGGGACAAGGGGAATGGGGGGCAGGCAGGACAGAGAGTACAACGAGTGAGGAAGGAAGACCTACTGTCGAGAGGACGCTCCGACGCCGGCGAACGGCGGCGCACGTGATTGAGCTCCGCCCTATAGTTAGCAATCGCCGCCGTTTCTCTCAGATGTGAGCTGTGGTAGTTTGGAGAAGATGACAGCCGAAGCCTATCCACTCGTCTATCGGGTTGCGGGCACAAATCCGACAATACAAAGCGGGCCCGGTAAACAAAAGAACGGAACTCCATCTGATCAGCGTGACACGAATTGCTGAACAAATCAGAAGGCTGAGGCGTCGACTGAACGAGTGAAGGATTTCAAGCGATTGACACAAAGTAAAAACGTAAACATATTGTATTTGAAAATGAGAACTTACAAATATTGTCGCTGCTTGTCAACCGAAAGAACACGCGCCAGTGCGCCACGCCGCACGCATCGAGTTCTTTCCCAAAGCACCTCTCTGTAGGATGGCCACCAGGACCCCGAGCTGGTCCGCCCGCTCCAGATCTCCGGCCACCGCCGTCTGGTTCCTCCCGGTCGCCGCGCTCCTCCTAGTCGTCCTCCTACTCCGCTGGCCACGCATGGCCTCCGCCCCTCGTAATCTTCTTCATCCCCTCTCCCCCGACGCAATTAGCTCATCTGGTGTGCCGGCCGAGTTGTGAAATCTTGCGCCTTTTTATTTCTTGGTTGCCTCAGGCAGCGCTGCCTCTGTGCCGGCCCGGCGCGCCGAGCTGTACGCGAAGATGGAGCGGGACCTCGACGAACGCGGCGCGGCGTTCCTGAGAGGCGGCGAGACGTCGCAGTCGCTCACGCTCTCGGACCTCTTCGACACCGCTGACGGCGCAGTCGTGCCTAGGCTCAAGGTGCGAACTTTCCCTGCCCTCCTAATGTGCTTCTCACCTTAGTTGTGAATCTTGTGATGGCACCGCTGAAATGTTGCCTGGTGCTGCTTTCCAGGCTGCCGACCCGCCGGTGCGTGCGAACGTGCTCTACCTAGACCCGGAGTTCGCCGCTGTAATATCGTGAGTGATCAGTGTTTGCTCGAATCCATCTCCATTCTTGGGTTGTTAGCTGCAATATAATAATCTTCCTTGGAAGTGAAGCTAAAACCATGCTTTATTGAGTATATGTTTTGTGCTTGCAGGAAGGCTGTGAAGGAAGTCTTTGCTCCTTATTTTGATCATGGTAAATTTTGTAATTGTATTTCCATGCATAGGATTATACAATGTCATTCATTGCTTTTGAGTGTGGGAATCTTAGTGCAATTTATTCAGCCGGTATCTCATTTAAATATTTTGAATGTTGCTAAATATAAATGGCCAGTCAAATTGCCTAGTGTTCCAGAATGATTGGGTTATATTTTAACTTCCTAACTGCGAATGTTTTGAAGCATGTATTGTTGATTACTTGTTTTTTTTTACCATGAAATTGATTACTTGTTTGGTTCATATCTTTGCCAGTTGTCTGGTTTCAAAATACGAGCATGTATCACTTCAGCATGTTTCATGCATCCCATCACTTGGAGCCCATCGTAGCAACAGAGAATGAGGTAAATGTGCCCTCTGGTTATGGTTTCTTTAGACATGAGAGTAAAATTTTTCACTGACATAGCTATATGTGATATCCTTGAGATTGAAGCTGAAGTGGAGGCGGTGAAAAGAGTTACAGAGACTGTTTGTCCCCTTAAAATTGTACTGGATCGAGTTGTTTTGACATCAACTGGTGTGCTTCTTGGCCTGTGGCAGGTTTGGATCTTTATAACACCCTGTTGTATCTGCAAACTCAAATCTTGTACATGTATCTTTTTCTCATAAATGTCAAATTCGGTCCAATTTTGCATGTCATTCTCCATCCTGGTAAGTTCAGACTTAAATTCTGGCTATTTGATTTGGTTTGTTTAGGTTGAATATGGTACTGATCCAGCTGAAATCCGATCAAGATTGAGAGAAGCTCTCCCTAGAGCACCCCAAAAGCAACTGGTATGAGCAACTCGGACCAATTTGATTTAAATACTATCCAAATTTCCATCTCCATTCTCAAGCGATAGCATTATTTTTGACAAAAAAGGTAGAAGTTGATTTCAGTACCTGAACATGATATTTGGCGCTAGAATATTAGTCCTCTAACCTGATTGATTTTTGCATTTGACAGTATGACCCTGTTCTGCTTCACACCTCCTTTGCACGAATTCTGGGACGTCCTAAGCTTCCACAAGAGGTAGCCTGCTTCTTCACTCATTTTCTCTTTTTGATTCTATTTTGGGTGCCAGCAGAAGTTGTTAGCATTCAAACTGTTGAGCAGCTAGGTTCCTCAATATAGCCATGTAATAAAACTGCTGACTGGGGACTAAGGTTCTTTTCTACCTGCTTGTAAAATCTACTTTCATGATTAATTTACTATAGTGGATGTATGAAGTAGTATGATCTTCAGCTAACTATATTCCACATAGTGCACTGAATCACAATAGTTCCAAAGCTAAATGGCAGCCACAGTTTCACTCAAACATCATTTTAGCCATTTCAAAAAAAAAATAGTTGGCTCGTGTTATCTCTATTATATTTTTATACATCCTTTAATTGTTTAGTTAATCTCATATGATATTGCATTTGCTGTGTCCTCTTGTAGCAAGGTGCATCATCTTTTGATTATGTCAAGTTCTTTCATGAGCTGGTTGCTCAAGTTAATGGGAAGATTCATGGTTTCCAGGTAGATTTCTTGATCCACTTAGTCCTTTCTGCCTAACATTTCATTGCAAAATCACATAGACTGCAACACTTACCTATTTCCCACACTATTTCAGGCGACAGTATCAGAACTATGGTATGTGGAAGAGTATGATGTTCTTGCACTAGCACTGAACGGAAAGATGAAGGTACGGAGGCTACGCCTTGGCTGCAAAGGTGGTCAGGGCAGTGCAAGACCATAAAAAGAAGGCCATGAGACTGGCAAGGGTATAACAAAGCAGAACATTATGTACTGCCTACGGAAAATGGTAGACACCTGTTTTGCAACTGCAAGGCCGTACTGAAGACCTTTTGGAGACTGAAAGCTCCAACAAGTTGACATATACATCAACATGTTAATGTAGCATGCATTATTTTGGTTGTATTCGAGTGGGCATTAACTTGATACAATTTTTCTAAAGTGTATGTTACTGCAGGTGTATATGTCAGCTTCATTATAATCGTTTCTCTCATTTGTTACAAATGAGTCAATTGTTTTGTCAAGAGCAAAACTTCATGCATAAGCTTAAACATCTCTGCCACAGGTTTAACTCATTGGATTCGTACAACTTGGACTTGAATTACCATGGTATGTAGCTTAAATCATGCAGCTTACGCCACATTCAAAAGTACAAAAGCTTATCCTCGTAAGTAAACTCCAGCCGAGAGTAACATGTACTCCGTAGTCATCGATGCACCGCCCATGATGGCAATGGTGGGTAGAAATTCATAATTGAAGATGGACGACAAACAGCCATCCAACTTGCCATAGTATTGCAATTAGCAACTTCCGCAAGTGACATCAGATGTTAGCAAAGACATATTGTGAAACTAAGTTACAACAAAATACATGGCATACATTTGCTGGCAGTAAATACCGGCTTTACAACAAGAAACAAAATAAAAGGTGTCAGGAAAACCGGAAGGAGATTACGGCAAAAAGGAAAATGAAATGAAAAACAAATTTACATGTTGCTATCCTAGTATCTATTGTCCAGCAAGCTTCATAGCCTTTGATGGACCTTCCAGCTTCGCTACCTCTGACGGGCCTTCTAATTTCGTCAAACCATCTTCACAATAGTTTGAAATATCAAAGTTGGTAACAGCATGAACACCGCGAAGCTCAATAGCTGCTATGTCATAAGCTTCTGCTGCCTCTTCTTCAGTTTCTGAAACCATGCTCAGTATTAATAACAATGGTTGCATAAGCAATAAGTATTACAAGCATATAGGCTTCTTGCATCCACCAAAAAAAAAAGGAAACTTTACTCACCAAAGGTCCCAAGGTAAATGTCTTTGGTGTCTCTACTCTCCCCAATCCTACCAATTCGTGCTTGCCATTTACCATCCTTTCGCCTGTCAGTCACAAGTCATTAAAGGATGTCACAAAAATGTAGTAGACCATCAGAATTCCATAATTGAAGCGTAACATAGAAAAAAATATACTTCTTTTTCAAAGCAAAACAAAAAATTACATGACAAAGTGCAGTACCTCGTTACACCCCTATATGATGAAGTGCCTCTTGAGAAACAACTGCTTTGCCTATAATAATAATACACAGCGGTCAATAAAATCACAGCATATAGGCGTCAAAAAAAAAAAATCAATTTTATCAGTGACCTCCTTATGTAGGCCACAAATTCATCTTGAGACATGGTCTTCATAATCTCGATTTCTTTCTCATAATCATTAACCTGGTGAAAAGCAAAGGCAGTTAATACCATTTACTTCCTAACAATATCAGTAAGCACTAAGAAACGTGCAATTCTTACACTGAAGTTCAGTTTGGTGTTTGGACCTGTGCCCCAATATTTAAGGGCTGCCAGGTCATGTGCCTTTGCAGCCTGTTCTTCAGTAACATAGCTGCCTGTAAAGCCCCAAAAGAAGTTAAACGTGTGCTGTTCTTATGTTCAACAGGAGCTCCTTCTGTGAATGACACACTTACCTAAGTACACTGAGAACCCAATAGCAGCCCAGCACCGAAACCAGATTCATGCAGATCATGAAATGAAGGATTCAGTTTAAAAATATGGGGAAAGGGATTTACACGGATAGGATCTTTAATCAATGATCCACCTGCATTTTAAGGATTATATTCATCTTGCCTGGTGACTATTCTACACCGTATGATGAAAATTCAGATTTCAGAAGCTTAACATGATTGTATAAGCAGTATATATAGGATATAGCTTCGTGGTAAGATCAGTTATATTTAATTTCATGAACACTAGCGGTTGGTTTTTCAATGCAAACAATTGACTCAAAATGTACAACCGTATCCTTTATATAAACTAAAAAGTTACGGATAAGTTTGAAATTTGAGGTTGTCATATTTTCTATTCCACAAATTGATAAAACAATATCAAAAATTCATTTATTAATTTATTAGGACTGATTAGACACCTGCCATGTTTTGTAGAAGAACGCTTTTACCAAACTTTTACTAATAGAACTGACATAGCATATACTCCCAACAGTTGCAAACACATGACACTGTTAGAATTGCAAGCAGTTCAATCAGCATCATGTATTCTGCAAATGAAAAGAGTGCAAGGTAATATGCCGAGCAAGGGTTACTGCATCCTGATATTCCTTGCTAGAGGACAGGGCTGATATCATCTCAACACTATATCATAAAGACCCAGCCGAAAACAATCGGAAGTATCCACAGCGATGCAAGCGTGCATGAGCTGGGATCATAAGTCGGATGAAATGATGCGCGCATACCATGCTTGCCCTTGCGCTTGCGGCCCTCGACCTGGCTGGTGTTGTCCCAGAGGTGCGCCTCGTACTTGCCGCTCCACTTCAGCCTGTCACAGAGCAGCACCCAAATCATGCCAAAACAGAGCCCGCCGTTCGTGGGGTTCGTTAGCCCACAACCAATTCCACCGGAGCAGCCGCCCCCGCCCGTGCATACCTCGTGACGCCGTGGAACCGCGACGACCGCGGAGCGGCGTACTTGCGCATGGCCTCCGCCACCAGCTTCCCTCCGCTTCCGCTGGCGCCGGCGCCGGCGCCAGCGGCCGGCTTCCTCTCCTCGCCGCCGGCGCCACCTCCGCCGACGGCGAGCTGCTTGTCGAGCGCGGCGATCTCCCCGCCCGCACCCGCCGGGACGGCGGGGTCGCCGGAGGCGGCGGGCGCATCGGGGGCGTCGCCGTGCCGCTCCTCCGGCGGTGGAGGGGAAGGAGTGGCGGTGGGGCCAGGGGACTTGGGTTCGATGGCGGCCATCGCCGCGGGTTGGGTTTCGCGAATCTTCAAGTGCGCGTAGCACAAACCCTAGCAGAGCAGGGGAGGAGGAGGCGGAGGAGAGGCCGGGTCGGGTCAGGACAGGGACAGCGGTAGGGGTGAAAACGGTTCGGGAGAATCCCGTCCCGTCCCGGTGCCGTTTCCATTTTTGCACCGACCGTTTTCGTATTCACGGGAAAAACCGAAAACAGGACGGGAAAAGGGATCATGCGTTGCCGGACGGGATCGAAATCGGTGTGGCCCTTCTCCCGACCGTTTCTCCGGTATCCCGTATCGTTCCGGGATTTCCCGTTTTCTATCCTGCTTTAATGCTTACGGGATACGATACCAGCCACTCCAACTCCAGAGGTCGATCGACTAGCCCACAATTCTGCATACTTCTACCGCATCGGCGCTGCCGCCGTACGTCCGCAGTCAAGCTCCAGGCTGATCGCCGTCCACCGCAGCCTCGCGCGCGCGGTAGATCGACGGGAGCTTTTGAGGTGCACTGCGACATGCATCGGGACTTCTTGTTTTCTTGCACTAGCTTCCTCGACCCCGACGGGATCAAGAGGCATGTCAGCATGTGAGAGCTTGCGCCCTGAACACCGACGGAAGCAGATTGATTAGCGCCACTCAAGGAAAACGATGGAAGATACCCAAGAAGATAAGGCCACGGTGTGCTTGTTGTAGCTGTGGATGGACTGGGTTCATAGACCAGCCCAACATTTATGCTTCTATTCACTCGTGAATGGTGATGTGTTGTCTGTTGATGCACGTATGTTGTTACTGTTAGTGATTCTAATATTCTATTTTTATTAATATATTTATAAAATGGTATGGTATTATGGGTGGTTGTTCCCGACTTAAATCACCGGTTACCGACCGTTACCGGTATATATCCGACCGATTATTCCGTTTACCGGATGACCGATTTCCTCCCGACCGTTCCCGTTACCGGCTTTCCCGTTTCCGTTCCCGTCCGGTGATGCAAATGTGAAAGTGAAAACGGTTGAGGTATTTTCCCGACCGTTCCCGTCCGTTTTCACCCCTAGACAGCGGCGACCTCAGCTGAGCACCACCACACCAAACCGAGTGCTCGCTCTCTCTCTCTGCCACAGACGAGAGTGGCGGCCCGTCATGGCGGCTGCCGAGATGTGGCCTGGCCCAGGTAGTTCAAGGCCTTTGCTCTTGGGCAGCCCTATTGTGGGCTGTCACTTCAGCCGTACTGTGTGATTCTCAATAAAAAAAAAACTTCAGCCGTACTGTGTTGGGCTTTACTATATGGGGCATTAGATGTATGAGTGCTTCGGCCCACAATTTTCCTCCTTTTGCGCCCATGCAGCAAGATTTGAGGCTATGCTAAAAAAAAAGAGGGGAAAAAGTCCTATTTGCCTTCATTCTTATAGGAGGTGTAACCGGGATGCGGCTGTAGCAGGTGGAGGCAACAGTGAGCTTGGGTAGCCGGGATGCGGCTGTAGCGGGCGTCGGGACGTGGTAGCGGCGCGGCAGTAGCGGGACGTCAGGACGACGACGCTGCGCGCGGGCAAGGCGGGGCGGCGCGGGGAGGGGCAGCGGCGCATGCCCGGCGGTGGAAGCGGCGCTGCACGAGGAAGCAGGTTGCGTCTCGTCAGGGAGAAGAGGAGAAGAGAGAAAAAAAGGAAAAGAAAAAGGAAAATGATGTGGCGATGATATGTGGGACCCATATGTGCCAGGTCGGACAAAACCACTCTCAATACCGCCGAGGGAGGTAAATTGAAGTGAGAGAAGGAGATGAGAGAGTCAGGCTACCCGGTTTTGTAATTAGAGGTAAAAGTTGCACCTCCTATAAGAGTTGAGGGAGGCAAATAGGACTTTTTCCAAAAAAGAAGCAGCAAGATTTGAGGTTTCGTTTGGCATAAAAAAAAATGCTTATGTTCCTATCAAAAAGAAAAAAAATGCTTTACAATCTCTTAGAGCAGCACTATAGGTACGAGCCTTGTCAATTGTCATGCGACTCTCGGTGGTTAAGGCATTCGAGTAGAACCTTTGAGGTTCTGGGTTCGATTTCCAGTGGGAGCGAATTTTCTAGAATTTAACGGCATTTATGCTTTCAGTGGTAGGTGACGTGGCCGTCAACAGCGAGGTGCCAATGGTGACTTCGTCAATTTGAAGAATTTGTCGGTTTAGTCTTCGAAGATGCTTATAAGGGTAAGGTTTGTCTATGTGTGTTCATAAGGGTGAGTGTACGTGAGTGTCTGAGTTATACTGTGTAATAAAAAAAATTATCATGCGACTTACGTACGACCGAAGCATCTAATGACAAGAAGCCATACAATAACATGTAGCAAAGACACCATACCCGTAGAAGTGTGTGCTAGCATTAATTTTTACTACGAACAACGCGAGGGCTCGTGTATAAGCTTTTTTTTTAGCATTGACTTAACCACGATACGAGTGTCGTTAAATGGGTAAGTGGATATATGTCCCATTGTAATATGCCAAATAAGATTTTGTTAGTAAAAGTGAAGGATGTTGTATGGAAATATGGAATAGGATTTTTCATCACAATTCGGCAGGTAAAAGATTGTTAGCATTGGTTTTCAAAAAATTGCATACCACAGAAAGTCCTATGGAATAGCAGAATTGTGATGAAACAAATGCTGCTAGCATGATTTTCAATACACACATTTGAGGGCTATTGTACTCGTTGTTATCTAAACCCTTAAAGAACCAGTTTTGAGAAAAATCAGTTCTACCCTGCCATCGTAGCTACCCTTCCATCTCAACCGTCCTGCCATATCGCGGGCCCAAAATCCAACGCACCGAATCATTTCTGAGATCCCCGGGGGTCACCCCCCCCCCCCCTCCCGATCCCTTGGGGCTACGTTGATTTTCACCAATTGTTGCATGACGGCGACGCTCCAAAAAATATTTTTTTCTCACCCAATTATGCACCCACACGTTAACGTTCTTTCTTTGTATATCAATGGATGCCATAAAAAAAATATTGTGCACCCACATGTTAATGAATTTTCCTTGTATAAATTGACGCCATCAAAAATAATCATTGCATTAACTTTCTTTCCTTGTATATCAATTGACGCCTTTAAAAATACGTACCTGCCGTAACTTTCTTTCCTTGTATATCAATTGACGCCATCAAAAATAATTGTGCATCAACACGTTAAAGTTCTTTCCTTGTATATCAATTGACACCATCAAAAATAATTGTGCATCAACACGTTAAAGTTCTTTCCTTGTATATCAATTGACACCATAAAAAATAGAGGCACGGCTCCTCTCCTGTAGAGGTACCGGTACAGTAACACCCATATCAACCGCCCAATCCTCATCTGTTGCTCTAGTTTTTATCAATTAACCACCGTTCTTAATTATGCTACCCCTTAATTAAGGTGAAAAATCTCTAGACGGGGAGAAAAAATGAATTATGTCCAAAGCAGAGATTTCAGATTAATTTTCAAGTCACTATTCTAGGTTGCAAAAACAAGTCTCACTCAAGAATTTTACTTGGAGAAAGATTATCACGCTAGCCAAATTCACAATTTGATGTTACATGAACAAATGTGATCCTTAATTGTAGTACTTGATCTAGAAAAAACAATCGCAAGTCTCTAACTATTCAGATTTTGACGCTAATTTTGGATCCATGTCCAACGTTTGGTTAACTGATAAAATTAGAGTCAACAAATGAGGTTTGGATGCTAAGTTTTTTTTTTTGAAGTGTTTTGACGCTGAGTTGAAGTGTTACTGTACCGGTACAGTAGTACCACTACAACAGAGGAGCCGCGCCCCAAAAATAGTCACTGCATTAACGTTCTTTCCTTGTATATCAAAATTGTTTCCTTGTGTGGTTTTGTGTTTTCCTTGTGCAGGATTCCTTCCCTTGTGCTTTGATTGCAGTTTGGAGGCCAAGCAATTTTCACGCCGTCGCCCTCTGCCGCACGTACGCCACAGGGACGCCGCAAGGATCGACTCTAGCGACGAGGTCGAGCCAGTCAAAGTTGCTGAGTCCGGGATCGGCTCCAGGATGCGGCGACCCCGACTTCCCTTCTGAGCGGTGGTGGGTTCTATGAATCGCTGAAACTACTTGTTGATTGTTAGTTCTTCACGTCAAGGTACAATGTATTTGTTAGGTTTGATCAGGTCATACGCTAGGACTAAATCATGATCTGCAGCAGGGTGTTGTCGCAGGGCCTTGTCGTCGCCGGCGGGGTTGTTGCAGATTTGATCAGGTCATACGTGAAGTAGGATCTCTGGCTTGCCGCGCGCAACAACCCTAGCGACAGGCACGCATTAAACATGCCTTTACCTATGCCTCTGGTCTATCAAGTAATTCCAATCGTGAGTTGATAACTGAATGGGAGCTACGATTGATTTTTTTCTCTCAACGTTTTCTCGATCGATCCCGTGATGGTAGGCGATAAGTCATCAGGCAAAAAAATGAACTCTGAACCTAATGGTGCATTTTCTTATGACTTATTAATTTATATCGTAAATACATGTATTATCAGTCATGGTCTTATTAATTTGTATCGTAATGTTATACTAACTGAGATTTTTTTTTTGTTTTCAACAGGTGATGAAGAGGATGCCAAGGCCGCCAAGAAACACGAGCAAACTAGAGATAGGACAAAGCGTTGGTGCGAGCGCTTAAAGGGTTATTGCCAAACTGCCAGCATAATGACGGTTTTTTTTTGTTGGGTTTAGATTTAATATGCAAATTTTTTACCTTGCCAGAAAATGTGGGTACTTAATCAAGCAAATCCACTCCTTTGGGTAACACACAAGGTTTATTATTCAACCATGCTGTTAAGTTTTGACACCAGGTTGTATTTTGATTGGATTATTCATAAATCTCTTGAATGGTGTCGTGCAGCAATTTTTACGGGAGGGCAATCATGGCACTTCTCAGCCATCGCAAGGCTGATAAACTCCACCAAACGACCCCTACACGATATCACGAACATAATCGCCGCTGGTGTGTTCTTTTTTAAAAAAATATCTAAAATTATACAAATTGTTTTATGGACTTAACCTTATTTAGAGTTTACCACTGAACTCCATTGTTCCAGGTTGCAAGGAAAACCAGTCTTTTGAGAAGCATGGAGATACAGGAATCAAGAGAAAGAAAAAAGGTAAGATATTTTATAGAGTAGGCATCACTTGCGATTAGGTGTTAACAGGTGATAATAACATGTCTGTTCTTGGCAGGAAGTGTTGGATCTCCTGGTTTGGCACCTAAATCTACATTCAAGCCTTCTTCGCTCTCAATGCAAATAGGTGCCATTAATATTTATTTTGTCACGTAAAATCTGACAAATATTTTTTTTGATTGGTGTGATTACCGTGAAGTGGATTATCAGTAATTTACTAATTTGCGTCCGTTCAGTCTTACACAAGAGATAATATACTTTGGTTCTTGTGATGGATGGGAAATCTTTATATGGGACCGAAAGTGTTTAAAATTTGTGAAGTCTGATACATTGTTAGTACCTTAAGGAATTGTACGATAAATGTGCATTTGGTACATACTAAATAATAAAGCCATATACTGTTGATGCTTTGAATAACTTTATTCTTTTACTTAAACCATAATTTTTAAAATATTTTTAATTATGCTGCTGTAGGTATTAGTCAAAAGCTAAACAACATGTCAATCTAATTTTCTTTTTCCACACGACCTGTGAGTAGGATGGGCGACAACTTCGGAGAGAACTTTTAGTGGAACTATTGACATACGCATTTGTTATACTCAGGACGCTCTTGATCATGCAACGGTGAAACAACCTTGATCATGCAGCGATGAAATAAAATATAAAAGCATGAAGGAAATATTGTACGGTCAATGGTCATCGGAGATGCATCACTGGGAAAGACACATGAAAGTTTGGTTTTGTAAAAGACTATTTTCGTGCTATGAGACATGTAGTCAAGTACCTTAGAATATTTATGGTTCTGTCAAATGATGTTATTATTTAGACACGTGCGTGGGCACGTGCATTTGTACTAGTAAGGTAGGTAAGAGCTTGTTAGCATTGATTTTCCTTACAACGACACGTGGGTCGTTACACGGGTAACGGGATTTACCTTTTTAAAAATAAGTGCATTGATTTTTCGTACACGACACAGGATCGTTACACGGATAATAGGACTTACTTTTTCAAAATAAGTGCATTGATTTTCCGTACAACGGCACAAAAGCCGTTGTATGGACAAGACGATTTCCCTCGCGCGCAAGAGAAGTGTTTGCTAGTAGTAGTAGCATTGCTTCTTAGTGCCCGTGACATATGTGCCGTTATATGGATGGAATCACGTTATGTTATGGATTGTACGTATGCAAAATATTACCCCGACTAACAATTGAAACATGTAATAAAACAAGATTAATTGAAATTTGTGACGACACACATCTGAGGTAGTACCTTCTTAGCTCTAATTTAACTCGCAAACTCCCTTTCTAAAAAACTCATAACTAGAACAATCAGCAACGCTGCAATCTATCGAATCATCAGTAACAACACTGCAATCTATGATCCCCCCTCTCGATTCCAACCTGCACTGCAATCTATGACCCCCACGAACTAGCTATAACTCCTCAAAAAAGCTAGCTACTGGATAATTAAACGCTGCAGTCTATGTCATCTCCCCTCTCGATTACAACACTGCAATTTCTATCGAACAATAATCAGTAACAGCAGACGGGGCACCGGATCAACCCGTTCTCGTTGCAGTCCGGGCACCGCCTGAAGAATCCGGCGAAGCGGCACCCTTCGTCGTCGACGAAGACCTTGCAGCTGCCGTGGCACGTCTCGCACGGCGCGAACCGCGCGTCGCCGCACGCCGCGCACGCGAGCCTGGCGGCCTCGTCGCACCCAGCCAGGGCGCGCGCGAGCTCGCCGGCCTCGTGCAGCGCGCGCACGTCGTCGGCGCCGCCGAGTTCGACGACGCCGCCGCCGGCGCCGACGAACACGCGCGGGAGAGCGGGGCCCCCCTCGAAGCCGGCGGCGCCGAGGAGGTCGCGGAGCTCGGACCGGAAGGCGGCGTGCATGGAGACGTCGCGCTCGTCCACGCGCACGCGGTAGCAGCGCAGGATGGCGCGCACGGCGCGGCCGTCCTCGAACGTCCGCCGCACGCCGCGGAGGCTCGTGAAGTAGAGCACCACCGCCTTCCCGGTGCGCGCCGCACGGCTCCTCGGCGTCGTGATCACGTTGACGTCGACCGCCGCCGACTGCTGCTTCGGCGTCGTGACGCTGCTGTCGTAGTCGTCCTCGACGGCGGCGTCGTCCGCGGCGGCCTTGTCCCTCTTCTTCTTCTCCATCTGCTCGTGGAGCTCGTCGACGCGCGCGCGGACGATGCCGGTGACCTCCGGGATGTCGCGGGCGGCCGGCGTCCCCATGTCGACGACGTCGCAGGCCTCCACCACCGTCGTCTCCGGCTGCGGCAGCACAGCTGGGCAATCGTGCTCCGGGTAGAGAAGCGCCGGGTGAGACGGCGACGAGCCCACCACGATCTGCCGGAGCCCAGGCAAGATCGCAGCGTCAAGATCGGGTGCGGCGGCGTGCACCGGCGGCGGAGACGGCTCCGGTTCCGGTTGCCACGCCGCCGTCCACGAAGCAGTCGCCGCCGGCGCAGCGCCGTCCACGACGCCGGCCGAGACCACCTCCGGCGTGGCAGGCGCCTCCTCCTCCACGGCGGCATCCTCGGCCCCCTCAGCGGCGGCCGGGCCATTGGCGGTGGCGCTCCCCCTCACCGGCTCCTCTGACGGCAGCCTGGTGTAGGCGTGCACGCCGTCGTTCCGGCCGCGGCACATGCCGAGGGAGGTCAGCGCCGTCAGGGAGCGCGAGCGCAGGCTCTGGCGCCGCTCCGCCGGCGCCGGCGCCGGACCCGGCGGGACGACGCCGCCGAGCGCCTCCCTCGAGCTGGAGCACCCCATCGCCGGACGCGAAGCCGACGCACGTACGCACGCACGCACGCGCCCACGTACGTACGTGGCTAGCTCCTCGCCCGCACGTGGCTCTCGGGGTTGGTTATTTCGATGGAAAAAAATGGGAAGATAAATATAGCCATACAGCAGGAAGAGGTGGTGAACTGGTGAATCAAAGCATATGGGTTGGATCATGATAAGGATTTGCTTGCGTCAAATTAAATCGCTAATTCAATCAGTGGGCTATTTGGGAAACACATTACACTGTTCAGGAGGAGAGTAAGGCTACAACTTGAAAACATTCATCGTGCCGAGTGGGTGACAACCCTGCATGCTGATGCGAAATGGCCTGTTAAAATGTTTAATGTGGACACATCAGGCGAATTTTGTTGTAATCCACCTCACCATTTAAATGGATGGCTGTGCAACGCTTCAGGGGGCTTTTACTGCTATATTGCTGGATGCTGGGAGAGTAGGTAGGATTTTGGGGGCTAATTTTGTATTAGGAAAGGGAAAGAAACACCTGGATTTCAACAAACTCATGACGACATTGTTTAGCTGTAGAAATAATTCAATTAAATTTTATTTTGATTCTTGAGCTTGCAAACAACAAGCACATTCAATTGTAGCCAGGCTCTGTATGGTTATTCCAATACCTGGTCCAAGAATTGCACAACTCGTCACTAGTAGAAAAGAAACAGGAAGCTATATAATTTCGATGCCCATATGTCCAGCTATGAGAAACTTTAATCAGAGGCACTCAAAGTTGTGCAGCGATGTTTGCTACATCTGAAATAAGTATTTGCAGCAGATGTAAAATTGATATTGTATTAGCGAGAACAAAATGAACGAAGCAGCAACAAACTATCTTGGGTAAAACACAAAGTCATATTGATGGTAAAGGAGTACCACTATTTAAAATAACAGATACAGCATCAAAATAAAATAAAGGCAGTGCTTGAAGTAATATCAGAATGCAACAACCAAGAAATATAACAAAAGGCGATATAAATTAAAACTATTGCCACAAAATTAAAAAAAGATTGCAACAATCAAAATTATGAGGATGAATTATTCACAAACACAATATCTGCTAAATATTTAACCGTGAATGCTACATCAAGAAACGAATAGATCCATATTTAGGATGCGGAATATAACGGCATAAAACAATAATTTTAACATTTTTCCACTCTGAATGCATACCCACTAACTTAATCCTTGGTAACTGAATGGTTTTGCAATATTTAACTAAAAAAAACGCAAAGCCTACGAAAAACTTACCCAAGTTGTGCTTATTTTGATGACCCAAGCGACCAATGTTCAAAGGGTCCTAGATCTTGAAAGACCCAACGAGCTTCAGCTATGGTGGCATCGAATTGAGTAGGCTCCAAAGTGTCGTCTGACCGAGGTGGCATGGAATCGAGTAGACTCCAAAATATACAAAGAGTTTCCATCTTAGTGACACCAAATCTCATAGGCCTGGTCCTCTTCTAGGGACGAGAGAGCGAGCGAGCGGCGGCGAAAGAATATATAGGGAGTTTGGGGTGTGGTGGGTGGGTGAGGGGCGCATAGGAAGGGAAAGAAGTTTCTACACGCAAGTGGAGTCATGCGCCGTGCACGGAGTTGGTGAGGGTGTTCATGAATTTGTTTTCCCTCTTTCTACCTTTCAATTTTTTCTTTTTTTTTAAAGGGACACACACAGAAGAGATAAGTGCAATTTTTTCAGCAAAAGCATGTATATAATATGATAAAGTTACTAGTTGATAATACTTGGGAGAGTGAATAAAATTGAGTTCTTGGAGCCCATGGGAAAATGTTACAGGAGGGACCCTTTTGAGATCAGAAGGGGGGCATTCTAATGCCGTTTCTATTTTCCACAAGGACCTAGCAATATACTATATTTAGATTTCTTTTCAAAATGACCAAAATTGTATGCTAATACGATATGAAGTAAAATGTGGAACATCATTATTTTACTGAATACGCGACGAGACACGATAATGCAAATTTTAGGAACAAAATATTTATGATACTACAAAGTTACAGAGTATGCAAATATTTGCAAGGAACGTTGTGGAAACCAGGGATGCTTAGGACAGTAGATAAATACCCACAATCATTAGCTCACATACACAAGCGCTAGCCCTGGGCACAAAACCCGAGCCCGAACTCAGAACCTGAGAAAACCCGAGCCCGAACCCAAAATGCCCGAAACTAAAAAATTCGGGTGTTATTTCGGGTTGTAATTCTGGAAACCCAAAATTTATTCAGGAAAATCAGGTTCGTGCCCCAGTGCTCGAATAACCCGAGCAGACCGAAATTGCAGCAGCCCATCAGAGTTTTTACTACTTTCAGCCAATTTACTCCTTCATTTGTTAGCAAATTGTCCTTCATTTTGCCAAGCGCTCCCAAATTACTCCTATTTTTAAATGCAAACGAGATATACTATCAAGTCTATACCTCTGTTAGCAAATTGTCGAAGTGAAGAATCATGCCAAATTCACTTGCCCATCAAGCGTGCCTTTGCCCAATGAATTGCTTCCGGTACATTGAATAGCTTTACCCAATGAACCGTCAGAAGCTCTGAACACCTAGTCACCTAATCCTTATCATTCATACTTCCAGGCCCAGTACACAAAACCTTGCCGCACGTGGCTAAATCGCAAACAAGATTGCCAGCTCATGAAAATAAAAATAGAAAGCAGGAACGACGAATGCCATTTCAGAACACAACAATATTCCCTGGATCACATAACCAATCAAGTGCCTGAATCTGATCCGAATATCTGAAAAATCATACCCGAATCGTGGGTTCAATAGAAGTCTACATAATCGACATGACGAAGTTAACCGCTCATCCCTTAGTTCCTACAGAGCTCTCAGATCGATGTCAAGTTCATGCCAACCGTTCAAAAACAAATAATCCTAGGCAACGAGTTTATGTTTGTAGAATCCAAGTTATTAAGAGACGCTGATGGCATTCTACCGGACCTCAGTCTCGAACTTGAGGCAGATCCCCATGCTGAAGAGCTCCTGGTACAGCAGCTTGGCGCCATAAGGCACGTTGAGCCGGACGATGTTCTCCGCAGAACGGCAGAACAGGCAGTAGGGCCCGTGCAGCTTCTTCCCGCCTTCCACCGGCCTCATGATCACGTTCGCCACCCGTTCGCACGACTGGCAAATGTGCATCTGGGAGAAGTCGCTGAGCACGAACAGACGCTCATGGAGGTTGGCAGCGGCACCGTGGGCGAGCATGCAGTCACGCTCCATGGAGCCGAACTTGACGCCTCCGAACCGCTTCTTGTCCTCCACAGGTTGCCGTGTGAGCGGGTGCACGGGCCCCGTGTTCCGGAACTTCACCTTGTCCTCGGCCATGTGGGTAAGGCGCTGGTAAAAGGTTGGACCCATGAAGACGAGGGACCGGATACGCTCGCCAGTCTGGCCATTCAGAACGCTCTCGCCTCCCCACCTTGAGAATCCGGCCCTGAAATGGGACAGGGAAGCATAAAGCATAAACAAAACTGTACGGTAAGAGTCCTCAAATGCTGCCAGGTCTCGTTTCAGCATTTTTAGTGTGCTCAGCTTGATGAGTCATGAAATGCATTGCATTCACTACCGTTTGGTGAAAGGAAATGACAATAAAATCCTTCACATGGAGATGCCATATGCGGCAATATAAGTATGCTGTCTAATCACATGTGCGTAGCACAAAATGCAATTGAGAAAAAAAAAATCCACGAATTGAAACCGCACTTACTTGTGCAATTGTTCGGTGATTACGTCCAGCGATGCAGTGGTGAATGGTGTGGCGTATCTGGATGTCCCGCCAAGGGCAATCCCCTTCCCCAAAGCAGCTTCAAGCAACTGACCAGGTGTTTGACGAGTTGGGAAGCCATGTGGATTTATCACGATGTCCGGAACTATCCCTTGGTGAGTAAATGGGAAGTTCTCCTGAGAATCCAAAAGGCCAACCACTCCTTTCTGTCCATGCATGCTAGCAAACTTATCTCCAACGCATGGTGAGCGAGACTACAAGAATGATCAAATTAATTACTAAAGGAGTTCCACAACAAGCTTTATAGTGCAAGATGTGTGGCAATGGCATAATCATAGCACTAGATGTGTAGATATGAAGAAAAAGAATGATAGTAATATTGCAGCTAACGTAACCTTGACCGCTTAATAATCAGATGAATCAGTTCCTAAATTCTTGAAGAGTAAAGTCATGCATAAGATGAGCAATCTCCTAGTATATATTGCTCCATTCACACTGAACAACAATACGATGGAAGGAAAAAGCCCTTAAACAAGTTTGCTCAAAGTTAAAAAGGAAAAACATCCATTACAGTACTTAAATAAACTTTTGATCCATGGTCCACAACAATAAATAATTCAGTTTCAGAATACACAGTGAGGCAACATAAAACAATTATGTTAAAAGTGATCCTGAATGCAGGGAACAAAGGAAGAGATAGCCATCTTTAGCTTTATGTTGATGCCAAATTGCATGATCAAAGTCATATATGAATGTGTTGCTACAACAGATGGTACTGCTGCAAAGATAATTAAGAAAAAATGCAACTATGAGAACGAGAACAGGGTGGTCGACTAGTTATTTAAATTCAAAGTGAGTGCATCAAAGGATAATAAAATCACTACCTGTCACGAACCTCTAATGCTAGATTACAATTACCCATCAAATTTAATCGAAGCAGAACTTTGCTGTATAGTAAGTGTAAAGTGCAGAGTAGTTTTCTAAAGCTTATATTACTCACCTGTCTCAGAGTAACATTTGCGAAGTTAATGCCATCATGGTTCGCTGAAAGAACTACCTTCTCCACCATTCCTTTCTCAGTATGCATCAGTTTCACACTATGATCATCGCCAGATTCAGTAACCTTCCCAATGACAATATCACCACTTTGAAGACTTGCTCCAATGTATGGTAAACCATCATTATCCAGACTGTCAACTCGTCCTTTCTTGCTTTCCATCTTCCCAAAGTTAATCTTCTCCCTGTGTTTGAGTTGTCTGGTGATCTCCTTGTTCTCGATCTGTGCTTTATAGTTCTTGAAATGTAGCGTCCGAAACATGCCACGCTCTAAAGAGGCCCTGTTCAATACCAGAGAATCTTCTTGGTTAAATCCCTGATGAACGCCGACTGAGACTATTGCGTTTTGGCCATTAAAATATTCTGGTCTAGTACAGTCATCTTTTCTTCCAAAGTCATGATCTGTCCTTCCAAGACAGTCGGCCACCACAGTTTTAAACAAGGGCCTCTGTGGATAGTACATTTGATGTGAAAGGGCATCAAGTCTAGAATGAGAATTTGTAGGTAAGTATCCAATAGCCTGGTGTGATAGCTTTTCAGCTTGCATCAAAACTCTCCTAGCAGAATTATGGTTGGCAAAGGGAATGAGACTGCAACTCAGCCCTAGCAAGAAAGAAGGGTCAAGTTCACAATGAGTATAGCCAAGAGACCCCTCATCTTTGTCCCCTGCAAAGAGATGCCTAATTCCAGATGCACATTGGATATCCTCCTCCTCTTCAACACCAATCAGCTCAATTATACTTTGATCCATAAGTTCCTGAAATGAATATAATCCACCCTTTGGCCTCGTGATCCTTCTTAGATTTTCAACTATAAGAAGTGGCCTTAGAATTCTCCCTGCATCAGAAGATACATGAACTTCTTTATTGTGCCTGTCCCTTTTGATTTCAACCTAAAGAAGTTCAAAATAGAAAATAGAAACCATATTAGCACTATCTCGTTGCAAAATATACACTTCAAGTATCACACAGAAGTATAAAGCATGAGAAATGCAGTGTTTCCATAGCAAGTAAAGATCAGATGCACTGGGTAAAATAAAAACTAATAAGCAAGAGGAGATTAGATGGTCTCATAGACATACAATGAGACGATAATAAATTATTTGTCCTCTTAAACAAAATGCGTAGGGTTTATTTTTGTTTCTGTGACATTAAAAAGTACCCCGCTATGTTTATTTGCAAAATTTGAAATCACCAGATAAAATGCATGAGCACGACTATAAAGTATGCTACACATACGACCAAATATTACACCTCAGCTGTACAACTAGTGCATCAGGTGAGCAGTCAAGGCTTTGGGCCGGCTTGCAACAATACACCTGCCTTATTTGCAGCCATTCTCACAAGTATACTCCAGTTCTAAGAGATAATTTTCGGTTAGATTGTGCAAACTACGAACTAGTTAAGCAGCAAATGCTATCTCAGAATCGTAAAATATTTGAGATCCTGACTTCCTGACAGTAGAAGCTAAAATATCTCGAAACAGTAAAGGCAAATATGCACAACAGTTTAGGAGTTTTCAAGTATCATGATTGAAATCGAAACAATACTGGATCTGTAAACTGAGATCCTTCATAACTATTGCATGTGATTTTTTTTTTTACAGGAAAACAGCGGGAATATTGCATGTCAGTTGAGCAGGATCTGGAAACTAAGCAAACCTGTGAATGAATCTGCGCGGTACGCCTCATGCTCCTTAAACGCAAAACAAATTCACATGGGTCTGTACATACTCCAAGTAAGTTTCCATTCAAGAATATCTTGTCTTTCCCCCCAATCTCTTGTACAGTAAGTTCATCCATTTTCTTCATTCCACAAGAAACAAATATATCAATCAATGGTTTCCTCACCAGAGTGCTAACCATAGCGGTTACAGCTAAGTTTTTCACAAATCCACATTTTTCTCCATCAGGGGTGGACAAGAAACACAACTTTCCCCAGTAGGATGGATTCCTGCAAAAAGTTTTCTGAAGTTCATAAGGGGTATTGAAATAGGACCAAGAAAACTGGCATCACATAAAAGAAAAGAAAAAGTCATCATCACTTTGTGTAGAAAGGAACACGAAACTTACGGATATCTTGCATCCCCAGTTGTCCCAGCATATGCAACCCATTGCCGTGTCTTCCTCAGATCAGACATCAATTTCAGTGGATTTGCTCTTTGAAGGGTTGCTACAATTCCTGAGCACTTTCCTTTATTAAAAGGATGCCGCCAGAGACCAGTGGAGAAGGCATTGCTCAAACCCTTGGTAACAATTGATGCATCTACATAACTCCTAAGATCTTGTAAGTTGTCATCAGCACTCAAATGTCTCTGCATGAACTTGACCATGTGTTTCTCTACCCTTTTTAGATGCACCCATAGTTCTCTCCGAAGCAACTCGCCAGCCAGATCTAGCCTCTTGCTACGGAAATCATCCCTATTATCACATTTTCGTTTGCCAGAGAAAGCCATTAGCAGACATTTGACCATGTAACACAAGAAAAGTGCCTTGCTCCTATACCCATGCATATCAGGAAGCATATACTTACGAACATACTCATCAAACGATTCTTCAGGCGGAAACTTTGTTTTCCTGATCAGGTCATCAACATATTGCCGGGCTCTACCTGGTCTACGAAAGCCTTCACACTCTTCATGGGATTCTTTCACGGTTGATGATATTATGTTGACCACAGAAGCATCACAATCTTCTATATCAATCATATCAAAAGCTTCCTTATCTGATGATACGCCTAGTGCAAAAAACACAATCCAGATTGGCATAACCACACCCATGAAGTACATGTTGATGACTTTGCGGTTTTCGCTACTTTTAGACTGCACAAGTCTGACAGAGATCTTTCCTCGTTTGGTTCCAGACAAGTAACATGCTTCCCAGATGGGGCGGTCTTTGACCCAAATCCTGGATAAACATCTCTGCTCTTCAGCAATGAATGCCTACAGAGTTGTAAGAAGTCAAAACATAATGAAATATCAATCATCCAGACATGGTATCAACTTTTTTATTTGACATCACATAGAGTAACAACTTTCTTAATGTTATAATATACGGATTACATAATTATTTGAGAATATTACAGAAGAGTCTCAATGCAGGGCTATGAAGCACTAAAAATTACTACTATATGCATACTCTGTTGAACTTTGGCCACACATTCCTATTTATAAAGCATTTTATTTTGCAAACTACAAATGAACAAATTTGGACTTGTCCCAGATTGTGTATACAGCTGTGCCAGGATAGTCTCCACCAACCCATCTCTTCCTCCTTCCCTCCATCTCCATCAAGTACTGGAGAAGTAATATACTTCAGCATTTTTGTCGTACTCGTACCTAGCTCCCTCAAGTCGATGGTGTGGGCTCAAAGTGGGCAACATTTAACTTTTGTGAAAATGTGTTAGCCATATCTCTAGGCTCTCAAAATCTTATACTCTTGAGGAAAGGTGACAAGTCTTGCCTGTTATGTTCTGAGCCAAAATCTGTTAATCATCTATTTTTTGAGTGTGTAGTAGCAAAAGAAGTTTGGATTGGTATTTCTCAAACCTTATATATCAATATAGGCTGTGATTATGAATCTGTAGGAAAGTGCTGGCTTAGTAACAAAAAGTTTTGCCCAGTTATATTGTCAGTTCTGCTACTCTGTGGGGTTTATGGAAAATAAGAATGAAAATTATGAAATGTGTTTTCAGAATGGGACGTGGAAAAACTTGGCCTCTGTATGGAGAAAGATCGCCGGCCTGCTGGACCAATGGAAGCTGCTATGTCCGGTTGGCCTTCCACAAGAGCTAGAGCTGCTCATCTGCTTGTTGAAGGAGATGGCAGCAAGACCACCAAGACTCCAATGATCCTGGACGATGCTGAAGGAAGTGAGGAAATAGCTACATGGGGCTTGAAAGCCTGCTCAGCCATGGAGCTGATGTAATAGGATAGGTTTTTTCCTGGCATGTTAACTGGTAGACTGCTCGAGCAGAGGTGCTCGCTTTTCTGGTGCTACAAACAGAACTTCGGCTGTAAACGGATATTGTCCATTGTTATGCAATGAGACAAGGACATCTGTCCTGTTATTCTATGTTATGGATTGGCTAGGGATACACAGAATTCCCATTCAACATAGGATTAATACATTCAAATTTGCAGATCCATTAAAGGCTATAGGAATAAGTAATGCAATGATGTGCGGAATACATTTGACGAGAATTCAATGAACAGCACAGAATAATGCAGCAACCTCGAAGAACACATTTGCTGAGAATTCAATGAGCAGCATAGAAAATGTGAGGCAGTACCTTTTCCGTTCCTTTGATCACAAAGTAGCCACCATAATCAAATTGGCAATCACTTTCCTGAAGTCTATGCAGCCAGCACAAATTGGACTTCACCATGACGGGTAACATTCCAATGTTGACCTGTTTAGTTTCCTTCAATATGTCTCTTTTACGGATATGTGTGTTCTTGCCAGTCTTTGCTTTGTCACTTTCTTCGAGCGAATAAACCTGATAAAGTCAGGAAAATAATTGATTAGATTGTATACAATAAAATGAAGTTTTGGTGATTCAAAGTTCAACATTATAATTTGATAACCGACAACAGAGCAATAATATAACATCTAATGCTTCACAGAGAAAAAATATTGCAATAGTCATTATTAGTGCAGAGTCTACAACTCTATATAACCTTTGCAGGTTCAGTAAGAGGGAAAACACGGTTCACAGGTGTTGTGGCATCAAACGCTGACATAAAAATGTAAACATCAGATAAAAAAGGAGCTTAGACATGCTGACTTCCATGGTAGTGGTGATTTTTGTTTTTTTAAAAGGAATTCTGGAGTTGTTAAAATAAATATACCAGCATTCATAAAAGTTATGAAAATAAAAACTACATTGATTGCTTTTTCACTTTTCCGTGACTTTGATGTTTCTCCTTCTTTTCTCTATAAAGTGCAGTTTTGTTCTACTTAGTACATTGCATTTTACATTAATATATGTTTTTAATTGAAACGTTATATGAACATGGTAAGTGGAAGTATCCTGACCTCAACAGTCATTTCAACTTTCATCCTAGAAGCATATGTCATCTTCTGGAGGCGAGCATGTTTAGGCTTTAATTTGAGTTTTTCCTCATCAAGATCACAGTTCTCAACAAGGAACTCTGGCTCATCAAGCTCAACTCTACCGAACTTAACTGTGGCATGTTTCCAAGCACCTGCTTTGTTTGCAGGGTTATAATCAGGCTCTACTTTAATTTCCCCTAGAGAATCAACAAGCTCTTGGAGTCCATGAGAGACAAACTCATTGTATGAATTGATCTGATGACTAACTAGCCCAGTTTCATTAAAAAACGATCTTGATGCTTCTTTGCAAAACTTCTCCAGGCTTGGAATATCAAAGTCAATTGGGACTCGAGTATGTAGGTCTGAAGAGTTTTTCCTTTCTCTTCATCTACCACAGATGTTATTCCTTTCAAGTCAACATCCATATCAGACTGCTCTTCATCAGCATCAGCAGAAGGCTGTTGCTTCCCTTTTCCATCCTCCTTGTGCGATATATCCATAGGAGACTGCTCTCCATCAGCGTCCTCAGAAGGCCGACGCTCCCCTTTTACATCATCCTTTCCCTGAAATACATCCATAGGAGACTCCTCTTCATCAGCATCATCAGAAGGTCGTCGCTCCCCTTTAGCATCATCCTTTCTGTGTAATACATCCATAGGAGACTGCTCTTCATCAGCAACCTCAGAAGGCCGACGCTCCCCTTTTGCATCATCCTTTTCCTGGGATACATCCATAGGAGACTGCTCTTCATCAGCGTCCTCAGAAGGTCGTCGCTCCCCTTTAGTATCATCCATTACCTGGGATACATCCATAGGAGACTGTTCTTTCTCAGCGTCTTCAGAAGGATGTCGCTCCCCTTTAGCATCATCCTTTTCCTGGGATACATCCATAGGAGACTGCTCTTCATCAGCGTCCTCAGAAGGTTGTCGCTCCCCTTTAGCATCATCTGTTACCTGGGATACATCCATAGGAGACTGTTCTTTCTCAGCGTCTTCAGAAGGCTGTCCCTCTCCTTTTGCATCATCCTTCCCCTGGGATACATCCATAAGAGACTGCTCTCCAACAGCATCAGCAGAAGGCCGTCGTTCCACTTCTGTATCCTCCTGTCCATGAGATTCTTCCTCTCCATCCCCATCCAAATTCAGGTATTCCAGCACCTCTGCATCTGATCCATTAGGAGACTGAAGACCATCAGTTTGCAGTTCTTCCATTGCTAAACAGCAGGCAAGTGCCTCCTGTCAACAAAGGTCTTTCCTTGACAACAAAAAAAGGGGGAAACATGTCAGCAAAGTCATCATATCAATATAAATCTTAAGACTAGAGATAAGCCGGCAAAACATGTGAATGAAAGGATACACAGATGGCATTCAGCACTAAAACAAAAATCACTATCGTTTTTTCAGACAGGCACAACCTGTAAACTAAAATTGAAAATGTAACACATCAAACATCCATTTCACCGCAATTCACCTAAACCGTGCACCTTACCAGCACAGCAATGCCGTGAAACATCAGCCAAACAAACCATAAACAATTGTCCCACACTTAAGTCATTTTCTAATCCTGATTTGGGCAGGAAGACCCACCACCCCACATGTCCCAAATCCACCAATCATCTTGGGATTCACTTGTACTACAGAAATCAAAGCAGGGATCCCTTCTGCACTAATCCCCTAACATCGCAATCCACAATCACGGCGCACCATTTCAAGCCCCTAATAAACCGCACTACCGGCACAAAACCCACCCACACCGCAAGCATCAGGTGGGCACAAGCACAACTGCACAAGAACAGGGTAAAACCGCTGCTCCCCTGAAACCACATGAACACTCGAAACGCTAAAACCGGAAGTTGCAGCGGCGATGGCGACGGGCTCTAATCCCTCGCCCGTAACGGAAATGCGCAAAACACCACCCAAAAAAAAAAAACTTTTCTTTTTTCTTTCTACAGGCACAAGAACAGGGGAACCCCCTGTCCCCTGAGTCCACATCAGAGTTCGAAATGCCAAAACGACTCGCTGTCGCGGCGAGGGCACGGCCTCCGAAAACCCTCGCCGAGCCCAAACCTCCACCAAAAAAGCACCTTTTTTTTCACCCCTTCACTGCTGGTAAGCGAACGGCCGCGCCGCGCAAGACGCGCGGCCGGCGTCGGACACGGAGCAGAGGAGGCGCCGCATTTTCCTGCACGCATGCGAACGGCCGCGCGGCGCTGCGGCGCAGCGTCCCTACAGAGCGCGGAATGAGGGGGAGCGACGGGAGGGGCGGCGGGGCGTACCTGCGGCGGCGATCGCCGGAGAGGGGCCCAAACCCTACGGAGCGCCGGCGGCGGCGGCGGGGCTTGGGGTTTTCGGCGTTGCGGCCGAGGGGAGGGAGGAGGAGAGGCGCCTTTGCTGCTGCTTTATGGTGGCAATCAATCAGGCAAGGCCAAAGGGGAGTGGAGGAGGATCAGCACAGTGGCCGCCAGCACGGAGGCTCGCCGTGTGGCCGGACACACTGGAACTTTGTTCTTTCTGTCTTGACCCTTTGACTGGTTGGACCAGGCCCACCGGTCATTCTCCCTTTGACTGGTGAGGACGGCGCTGCCTCCGCCCTTCGATTCGCATTGGACGGACACGCAAAGCCCATGACAAAAAGGAGACGATCGGTGGCATAAAGAACTCTCGGGAGGAAGAGCCCGCTACAGTACACAGAAGATCATGATGGAAAGAATGCCCATGTGAAGCCAAACATGTGGTAGGTCAGGTACACTCTCTAGCAAGGTGTGATTCACCTAAGTTGTTTGGATTTGATAAAAGATGAGAGAGCTCATGACTAACATAGCGAGAAGCTTCTCTCTGTTGATATCGAATCACAGCCTCATTACCATTTTGAGATTTAGGAATTGTTGGGAATCACAATTTCTATTGCTTTTTGTCCCGTGATGTCACATAGCCAACTCAAAATATGTCGTTGCATTTGGAATTTTTTATACGTGTATGTGGCTTGTGCACGATAATTATACATTTTATTTGTTTCTCTTTTTACCTGTGATGTTACATAGCTATGTCAGAAAATATGCTATTAGAAAATCTTTGTACCTATGATGTCACATAGCCACCTCAGAGTACGGCGACGGACGTTGGACCTTCCTGTCCCCCGTGTCGCTCTCCATAGGGTGATAAGGGCGGACCCCAAACCTTAGCCGCCGCCGCCCCAAAATCCCCCCTTTCCTGCCGCGCCACCTCCGGAGTAAGCCCTAGGAACCCCGCACTGCGAACAAGGATGGAGGCGATAGAGCTCTCGTCCGCTTTTAGAGCTCGTGGTTGCTGGATCTGATGGAGAGGCATCGCAGTTGGTGGTGGAGGGAGGCGACAACCTGTGATCTCTAGGTCATCGCACGGAGACGGTCGGCGTCCGCAACGTCAAGCTGGGCGGCGCTCAAGGCATCCGACGTTCAGATCTGACCACGACGCGCCGTGCCTGGCCGCCGCATGATGGGCGCGACGACGGGGCCATTCTAGTGGGGCCATGTCTCCATGGAGGCGGCGAGACCCGGTGGCGCAGGGTCAACCTTGCCCTGGCCTTCAACGACTCTGTACGTCGTGCTCTTGTGTGCACAAGCCGTCGTGGCAGCACGGGTGTCCTCCCTACCATTGCGGTGCAGCATGGTGTCGTCCAAGGGGACGCCGCTAGACGCTGCCGGGATGCAGGCAATGGATGCGGCGTTCAAGGCCGCCGTCGTGCCGCTAGACAAGGTCGACAAGGCGCACAAGCGGTGGAGGTGGGCGTCTTTGCTTTGAACGCACATCTCATGCCGACTCCGCTCTTCTTCCCCAAGAACGACACCATCATGGCGGCGAGGCCTGGTGGCGGTGTGGCATCGCCTCTATGTCTCAAGCTATGGGAGACGGGCCTACGGCTGCTGGACCAGGCGTTGGTGCAGTTCCTGGACACGATGGTGTCGCCTGGCAATGCCATGCACATCTGCGTCGGCAGTGTCATGTTGTACAACGGTGTGTCAGTTGAGGTAGTGGCTCGCTGTAGAGAATGGTGGAGTGCATTCATCGGCGTGTGCTGTCGGACAATTGGTTGTGGCTCCTGGCGTCGATAGGGCAATGGTCGCGGACGTGCAACTAAGTTAGATGGCGGCAGGTGCCCATCTCGGCGGTCGAGGGCAAAAAGGATGGAACTTGCTTCGGCATGTTTTTTTTTCTTGGGGGGGGGGGGGGGGGGTTGGAGTCTAGGGGTTAGGAGGACTTCGACCGAAAGGCTAGCGGTGACTACGTCATGGGTGTTGTCTTTCCCTCTTGAGGGCTCGCCGTGGAGCTAATCCTACCCATCCAAGGTAGTTCTCTGGGTGCAAAACCTGGTCCACATTTCTTCTTGACAGACTACGGCTGGGCTTGGGCTATGTTCCCTCCCTTGAGTCGTCATCATGAAGAACAAACATCAGTTCCAATTAGGGCTCCTCCCTTTGTGTTCTTGTTTTCTAGTATTTGGTTGTGCTCGATGACTTCGGTTGTGGGGTGTTGGGGATGCACTAAGTTGGGGCTTGTTGGGGACACGATGTATCTGGGCAACTTTGACGCTTTTTGTAATCAATAAGCTTTTCTGAGGGTTTGTGGCTTATTGTTAGCTTGTTTTCTAGGTCGTAAATTATATGTGGCGTCCCAAACTAGTGAGCAGTTGCCTAGTGTGTTTGGTCGTATATCGTGGCTGTTATCGTGTTTGCCTCTTGACATGTGTGTTAAGTTGGCCGTGGGATGATTCTTTCGCAGAGAGAATCACCCGGTTGTAATCGTCTCTTCTTTTTAATGAAATACGTGCAATGCACGTTCTAGAAAAAACACCTTAGAGTGCGTTAAATTGAAAAGTCTTTGTACGAGTGTACACGACAACTTGCAAGTGACCAATGCCTCTATTTTTTTTCCGATGACTTCTTTTCCTTTTACTGGTATAAATGACCTTTAAACAACGACTCTCCACTTCTCTTTGAATTAGCATGCACCCGCTTCGGCATTATTACTGAAAACTATATTCTAAACTTATAAAAAACTCGACCTGCGGGGGTATGACGGTTCGGGTTTAATTTTATGAGAGAAGACCTTCTCACGCAGGCCGACAAACCCACCCGAACCTCTGCCCCACCTTTACACAGCGGCATCGTAGCCCGTGTGAGGGAATTAGTCCCGTTCTTTGGCCGTGGGACAGACGAGGGGATTTTTTTAACCTCAACCCGAAATTTGCTACCACCGGAAATCGAACTCGAGACCTGAGGAGGTGCCGTTTAGGGAGTAAAATGAACTAAAAGATAGTTTAGGGGGTTATATGGATATACTTGAGGTGAGTAATATGAACTTTTTTGAGGTTTGGTTTATAGTACACTTCTAAACACAAGTCCCTGAAAAAAAAAACCAACAACAACTCAAGCTTAACATTAAAAAAATGCTTCATGGTCTCTTTTCCTTTTTCTTTCATCGAACGGCTTCCTTTTCCTTTCAAGGATCTAGGACGTTTTTTATGATCATGATTTCGTAATTTCGGTTTGTGAGCTATCGATGACCCTCATCATTGGCTCTCCACTTTCCTTTGCATCAAACATGATTATGAGATTGGGTTTATATAGTATATGCTAGATTGTGTACAATTGTGAGCCCTTTCGCCATCACTGTAAGGTACTATTAGAGATATGTTGTATGGTAGTTATAGAAAGATACGATCTCCAGATCGTTTGTTGTAATCCTTTCTTGATGTACAAGTTGATGTATAATATAAATGCACAACACCCAGGCCTTTATGCCTCGCGGTGAATTTCCCACAACTCTACATAGTATAGAGCTCTTTCCGATCCCCACCCACCCTCCACCTTCCGCTATCCGCGCGTCCGTCGCGCCCTAACCCTAGCCGCCGCCGCAGCCAGCCCGATCGCCTTCACGATGAGTGGCACCGGCGCAGCCTCCTCCTCCTCCATGACCGTCTCCACCGTCGCCGGCGCTATGTCGCAGTCGGCGCCCGTCATGGCGCTCTCCCCGTTCTGCACCGTCGCCGCCCAGGCCCATGTCCCCGTCAAGCTCGAGCTTCTCCACACCAACTTCACCAAGTGGTCCGCCTTCTTCCTCGCGATGTGCGGCAAGTTCGGCTTCCTGCCGCATATCGACGGCACCGCTGAGGCTCGGCCCACAGACGCCGCGTGGCTCCAGGCCGACTCCGCCGTCAAGAGTTGGCTACTCACCACTGTGGCGGACGACGTCCTCGACCTCGCGACGGAGCCTGGGTAGACCTCGCGCGCCCTGTTCTTGAAGATCGAGTCCCTGTTCAATGAGAACAAGGATTCCCGGGCCGTCTTCCTCAGCCAGCAGTTCTCCTCCATGGTCCAGGGCGACCTCTCCGTCAACGACTACTGCCAGCAGATGAAAGTCGTGGCGGACTCTCTTCGCGACGTTGGCTACGCCGTCGCCGCGCCACAGCTCGTGCTCAACCTCCTCCGCGGGCTGAATCCCAAGTTCTCCAGCACCGCCGACGACATCGCCAACACCTCGCCGCTGCCCTCCTTCGAGCGTACAACGAGGCACTGTGTATACCTGATATTCGCCAAAATTTGGTATCCCCAAATTGTATGAATACAGTATGAAGGACTATCTGTTAATACACTCTGACGATAAACATATAGAAGCACGCATGTATGGGTAAACATAATCATAACATTTCCACGGATTATTTGCTTTATGGAGTGCATAGTACGGTTATTTAGCCAGTAAGCTCTGTTGTGGATGCATGCTTCTTCAGTCTCTGCGCTCGTTATACAACTAGCGATCAAAGTACTGAATACAAGTCTTTAACAGAAGAGTAGGGATCTCAAGATGCTTCACAATATGTCCATGCATATATCATAACGCACCATGCATATGCCATGCAATAAGTCTCACGTCATTATTATGAAAAACTTCAGTAGCAAAGCATGAAACTCCATGAATCCTCGTGTGTTTCATGGAGTATGGCTGCGGTATTTCTGAAATAGAGATGCGTTGCTATGTGTGTTTCTGAAATATTTCTCATCTCTATTTCAGAAACACCGCAGCCATGTGTTGCTATCACCTTTATCGACTTTGGTAGTGGTAGACTAAGCACAACCACGCATGCGTATCTTCTTCCCTGTCGGCTGTCGCCTCAACTTTTGGTGCCATAATTTTTTCTTTTGGAGGAACCTCCGAAGTCATTTTTTTTAGGTGAATGAAGAATCTTAGTGTCTATGGAATACGAGAGTTCCAGCCTCCAGATGAACTGAGCTGGAAATGGAGCAACCACGGCAACAAATGACTACCGGGCCATATCTCCTTTTGCACATGTGCCGTTTCAGGCCTATTTGTACATCTAGAGAGTATGGGCATGCAGAGAATAAGTTTGCAAGGAAAATTTAACCAAGAAACGCTTTGGTTCTTTGAAAATTTGTGGTGTTTAAGATGTGAGACAATTATGTTTTGTTCAATTTTTCTGTTTCGCTTGAGTCACAAGGGAAAAATGAAGGTAGGATCATGTCACCGGTTCACACTCAAAACATGTGCCAGCAATTTGTGTGTGTGCGCGTGTGCGCGCGTGCGAATGAGCAATTTGTGCTTTTGATGCGACTATATGTGATGTGATCTAGTGGTGACTCCATATAGGTTCGACGACGCTCGTGCATCTGAATTACATTCTTTATTTGAGAGGAAAGCAATCCAGATTATTGTGATTTGAAAAAGGACCTTGATTAGCTAGGTTGGTGGGGCGCATGCCATGATTACTACATTCACTAACCCATAATGCCATGGGCCTATGGCATCGATTAAGACATTTTGATTCATTAGCTTATTGTGATCCATGATGGAAGGAGCCAGCTAGGCAGTCTTGAGAAAAGCTATTGTACGGCGCGCGGTCTATCAGACTGATGTGACTCTATAGATTATTAGCTCGTGTGTGGAATTAGTAAAAGGGCTGATTTGCATATCATTGTGCTGTGCAGAGATTGTATACATTTCACGCACATAATATTTTGTAGAAAAATAATAGTTGCCTCAATGTCGACCTGTTTGACGATTTCTGCTAAGGGTGTGTTGTTTGGATCCGATGAAATTGTTGTGCAACCACTAATGTTGAATTGTTGAAGCCATCTATCCATAGCTTCCGCATGCACTTCCCTTGAATTCTTCTTGGAACGTCATGTTGCAGACCTCCGTTGAAGGTCTTTCAACCTTGTTTCATCTCTCTCCGATTGTTGTCAGCTCAGCATATGTGATGCTACCATGATGTTCCCGGACTTTCCAGTCATGGTGACACACGAGAATTTCATCCTTCGTCCGTTGTGGCTTGGGTGGTATTTACTTAAAGGAATCAAGAGATGTCATTTTAATTGGATCGGCTCATGCTCGAGTGTTGATATATCCCTTGTGGTGGAAGAATCGACACATGGAGTCTACCGTATACTCAAGAAACAACACAGAAAGACAATCAAAGCTGCATATAAAAAGACAATCAGCACTGTTTCATCAGTGTAGCATTTGTGCACTTCGGATGGCTGATTTTTGTCGGTGATTATTGTATTCGACTGTAACTTTCTAAGAAAGCAAAGCCACTGTGGCCGTAGCTTCTTTGAGATCGAGCCAAGGCCGTAGCTTAATGTTATCCATGATGGAAGAAGCCACGTAGGTAGTCTTGAGAAAGCTATTGCACGGTGGTTAGACTGACGTGACTCTCTATATATATTATTAGCTTGCGTGTGGAATTAGGAAAAAGGGTTGATTTGCATATCATTGTGCAGTGCGCGAAATGTATACAATTCTATACATTTCACGCACATTATATTCTGTAGAATAAAATGGTTGCCTCAATGTAGATCTATTTGATGATTTTTGCGAAGGGCGCTTTACTTCCTGTCGTTGTATCCGCTGAAGTTGTTGTGCAACCACTACTGTTGAAGCCATCTATCCACAGCTTCGACATGCGCTTCCCTTGCATCCTCCTTTTTTGATAATGGAAAACAGATAACGCCTTAACCTCAGAAGGGGGCTACAATCAATCACCCCTTGCATCCTCTTGGAGCATCATTTTGGAGACCTCTAGTGAAGGTTTTTGACCTGGTTCATTGCTCTTCGGTTGTTTGTCGCCTGTGACTCGGCATATGTGATGCTACTATATATGGATGTTCCTGGACTTCCAGTGTCATAAACGGCCTTACGCCATCGCCGAACCGGTCGCTTGAGGTCGGGCACCGCCGGCGCTAGCTGCCGCCACTGCCCAACTCCAAACGCACTGGAAGAGAGATACTCCTAATGATCTTCTTTTTTGCTTGATTCCTTTTGGTGTATGCCGCATGCATATATAGGCTGTGATATTACAAATTGACTTGCACTCCAAGCTAACAAACTAATCTATTTAATTAAGTTAACCTAATCAAGAGCTGCACGGCTGGCCTTGGGCCTACTGGGCTGCCGCACATGACATTTCACCCCTCTTCGAGTTGCAGCTGATGCTGATGACTAAACAATTAATATGCGAATCCTTTTACATCTGAGCTGCATGTGCCAATTTATTATTTACTACCAAAATGATTTGGCAACCACCAAGATTTCTGGCCTCCTACTCCAAAATAATATCTCTAATTCCAGATTGCTTTCCCCTTCCTCCTTGATCCCATTGAAGCACTCATGTATGCATGCGTACGTGCACAAACATAGGCGAGGTCAAATACCAGCAGACGGAGTACTTCCACCTTGGTGGTACTGCTGCCATGGACGTAATTGTCCATAGCCGCCATCAGCTGCGGGTGCCGGAGAAAACGAAGACCCACGGCGCTGGCCTGGAGGGTGGCGTCAACCTGAGTTGGCTTCCATCTATACGTCGGCCTGGCTGCCCGATTCCTCTTGACGGCCACTCCTTGTGGTTAGGGGTGTTCATCGACGGTCCGGTTAAACAGGCAAGGAAACCGGCGGCGGCGGACATAGCTGCGGAGGAACAGTAACCAAGTCAAATGAACAGTAATTCGTGCATGCAAATGAACTACCGGTTTGTTAGACGGTTTGACGGTTTGGCTTTTGAACAGCCCTACTTGTGGTGAAGCTGGACATGGACGTGCCCACCAGGGAATACCGGCTCTGTTGCCCTATACTTGATCTGCTGTTCTTCCGCCCCCTCGTAGATTGACGCCATCGTCACAGTCATCTCCGCAGGGTCAAACAGCCAAACCTCCGCCTCCTCACCGAGTAACGGTGTCGTCGTAACCATCTTCACAGGAGCTGCCTCCTCGATCAGCAGCTGCTCAGCCGCCCCAAACACCACATCCATCTTCACGAGGACAGGCTGGACGATCTGCCGCTATCCGGTCTCAGTGACCCCAATACATTCAAAGTTTGAATGCCCATGGTACAATTTCTGGGCCCGCCACTGGCACTGTGTATGGTATTAGCGAAATTTTGGTATCCCCAAATTGTAGTGTATATACAGTTTGAAGGACTATCTGTCAATACACCAACGGTCAACATATAGAAGCACGCATGTATGGGTAAACATAATCATAACAATTCCACGAATTCTTTGCTTCACGGAGTGCATAGCACGGCTATTTAACAGGTATAAACTCTGTTCTGGACGCATGCTTCTTTAGTCTCTGGGCTCGTTTGACAACTACCGATCAAAGCACTCAATACAAGTCTTTAACAAAAGAGTAGAGATCTCAAGTTTTTTGTTTTTTTGTTTTGTTTTTGTTTTGGCGAAAGGAATGATGTATTAATATGCAGGAAAATCAGTACATCCCTTTTTACACACTAATAGGACCCTGAAGAAAATAGAAGTTACAAAGAGGTCCCTCCAGGTCCTGCTCATCGTATTCATCGAAGCCGAACGCTGCTCAACAGCCATGGCCTCGCCAAGATGCTCCCTCAATCCGTCAGCAGGAGGCTTGAAACCTTTTTCAGCCGCAAATTCCACCGTCCAGGACCATCCCAGACGGATTTGCCACGAAAGAAACTTCGATCTGAATGAGCATCAGCGACCTCGTTGCCAACCAGAAAAAGGAAGCAAAAATCCGGCGCAGATACAATCAAAACTCGACTTTACCCACCCGGAAACACCATCCACCACCGCCAGCATCGCCGCCGGCGAGGGGAACCATGAACCCACTAAAGGGGGGGGGGGGGGGGGGTACCAAGATCTTCACTCCTTTCGCAAAAGAGAGGAAGAAAACTAACCTCCACCAGGCATCACCGATGACCTCGCCGCCTTCAGATCCGCCGTGAGAGGATACAAATCCAGCTGGCCTCCACATGGACACCGCCGGAACCCTAACTCTAACGGGACCTAAACCTAGCATACTAAGAACTAACTTGTAGCTAGACTACACCGGACGACGACTCCCCCAGTTCTCCCAGCCCACTGAGGGAGACAGGGGAGAACCGATGGAGTCGTCGCCGGACGCGCGGTCGCTTCCTTTCGCCTCCTCTCTACTGTAGCAGGGTGAGAGACGAGTCTGTGTATAAGTAGAGATCTCAAGCTGATTCACAATGTATCCATGCATATATCATAACGCACCATGCATGCTAGGCAACAATCACACCATTATTATGAAACACTTCAGTAGCAAAACAACAGCAGCAGAGCCTGAAACAGAGCCAGCAACACATACATACTACAGAAAGGCGGAAACGATAACACGAGGAAGGGGGGGAAAAAGCATCTGCTTCACATGATGCGAAACTAACTCCGAAGGTAAACGGAGCAATAGATAAATAGATAGAGCTTCAGAAAGAACTGAGCAGCGAGCTTTTAGATGTCATCCTCGTTGTGGTGATCCGTGGACCCTCCGTTCGGCTTCGGAGCACCTCCCCTTGACCTGATCTCGACATGCTGCAAAGCAGAAACAAATAAATCATCAGTTATGTAAGGATGCGTCGAGTTTCATGCGTGCTATCTGTAGCAAGTGCAAGACACGAGTGTTTTGTACTGGGTTTCCTTCACTCAGATGTTGGATATCAGATATCTGACTCCTACTTCATCAAAAAGCTCAAGGTGCTGAGGAAATAGACATGGGAAATATACATGTGCAAGATAATTACAAGAAGCAACAAGCGACTAGATTAGAGATAGACCTGAGCTGGTGCCGACATGGGCTCCATCGCACCGGCTGCAGAAACAGAGAGAGGCAGATGAATCATCAAAACACATGTGCAAGATAATAAGATGTTGTGCAGCCCGTACAGAGACTTACCGGCGTCCTTGTGACCATCACCGGCGCGGCCGCAGCTGGTGATGCAGCCGACGAGGCCAAAGAACTTGTCCCTCAGCTGCGTGGCGAGTGTCGCCATGGCCGGCTGCTGGACAGAAAGAGCTGTTGGGGAAGGGGCCAAGAGGACTGATGAGCTCACAGCTCACCTGAATCTGTGGGAGCTGCTGGAGAATCAGTGCCCACTGGCCACGGTCCTTGTACATATATATACTGCAGCCATGGGTTGCCAAAGCACACCTTCCACTACTTCAGTGGACTAAGCCTTTTAAAGCAACTCCAGCAGGGTCTTTACTTAGGACCCTACTCTATTTTTTAGGTCTTGAGTCAAAAAATGAATTCCAGCAGGGACCCTACTTGGGCCCTCATTTTGCATGCCCCCTCAAATTCCACCTCCAAGCCCTCATTCCTAGGGTCCTCCAATCCTCCTTCTCATTTGTGGATCCCACCACTTTTTTTCACAAAATAAGGTCTTGGGTTACTTTATTGCTGGAGTTGAAACCAAATTTTGACCCCTATTTTTACATGCTGGCTTGAAAAACAAAAGTAGGGGCTTTATTTTAAGGTCTATTGCTGGAGATGCTCTTAGGCTATGCATCCTTGCAGTTAGGTAGGCGCACTCCTCCAATTTGCAGTTCCAAAAACACCACTAGATTACAGCACCGCGTATGAAGCTTGAGCTCCTCTTTCTTGTCAACATAATATATTGTGCATTAGCGGGTAGCCTTGCTCATTTAGTCCTCTTTATTTTCCAATTTTCAGTTTTAGCTTGCTAGTTGTTGCCATTGATAGTGTACTGGCTCGTTGTGGTTTCGTTGCATCAGTAATGAAATTCAGAGGAAAATCCCTGTTCTGTAAAAATGAACATGTCTGAATTTGAATGGTCCGTGATGAAACTGAATATATAAGCAGGTGATTCACATGAGGATTCCATCAGCAATGGTTCCAGTATATGAATTCACACGATCTTTTCAGTGAATATGTCTTTAAGCTGGGGTGTTTGGCCAAAGCACACCGAAGCATATACAAGGCTACAACAAGTTTTTTTTTTTAATCGTGGATCAAAACACCCCTAGTGTCAAGCATACAAACACCCGTCCCATACCATATTTGGAGGTGTTTTGGATGTGCTCCATACTACTTGAACATTGGCCTACATAAGCCGTCCTCAGTTATACTTTGGGGTTCTACCATGCTTCCTGGTTTGTCCTATCTGTCTGTATCTTTGACCACATGGCCAAAAAGAAAAAAACAAAAGGGTTTTGTTTTGTGAGATGTAACTTCAATTTGAAAAGAAAAGAGAGTAGATTGAATGAAATTCAAAAGAGAGGCAACATATAAATGGCAGAGGATCATGTCGATATATATGATGGAAAATCATAGAAGAGCCCTGTTTACGGTACCCAATTGACCTCTTAAGAGGTAAAAGTTGAAAATGAATCTGAGCCGTCGATTTATATAGAATAAAAAAGAAAACAATTGGAGAAGGCCTCCGATTCTTCTGCTCCGTTCCGCCGTTTCTTCATTGGCGAGCGCCTCTTCCAATTTTTCCGCGAGCGCCGCGCCCGCGAACACGCGTGTGATTGTGTGAATGTGGGTTGCAAGCAAACTGGATTGGTTCATGTCACGGTTTTTTCTCGGACTAACCCAATATGCATGCGGCAGTTGACGCATTCATGTCACGTTTTTTGTAGGAACAAAATCCTGATTAACTCGACGTTACTCATGGTAGAACCCCAATACGTAAACGAAAATCTCATTCTACATTTTTTTTATTATTACGTGAAAATAGCATGTTTCGATCAAGATTTTCTTTCCCTAACGTGAAAATATTCAATGATTCACGTGAGTTGCATCAATGGACCACTTTCGTTTTTTCACCTGTTCTGATTGTTTGATGTGAAAAGAAATAAGCGTCAAGTAGGTAGTCCACCTGGACTATTGAAGATGCCTCAGAGCAACTCCAGCATTCTCTCAATCCCCCTCCCAATACCAAAATAACTGTCATATTGGGAGAGGAGGAAAACCTTGCTCCATCAGTCTCCCAAAAACTTCCCACTTTTTCTTTTCTCCCAAAAACCAGCCCTCTCCTCCCAATATAGAGGGAGGTTTGCTTCCCCTCTCAATACCTCCCAATAGCAGTTATGAATGAGCCCTACCTCTTCACCCGACGCGCGCGCAGCCTCTTGCCCGTAGCTGCTCCTTCCCGCGCGTCGTTCTCTCGCCGCCACCGCGCCGCCCCACGCTGCGACCTCGTCGGAGCGCCACCCCTCCCTTCTCCAGCGCCGCGACCTCATCAGAGCATCGCCCCCTCCCTTCGTCAGCGCCTCCTAGGACGCCGTCGGCCTCCACTGCCTCCCCGCGACTGACGCCACGTTTGCTCGAGGACGCCGACATCGCGCCTCGCCTGGATCTTGCCATGCCTGCTCGAGGACATCGCCTCCCTCGCCAGGATCTTGCCGTCGCTCCTCCCTTCGGCATGGATGCCGGTGTCGATTCGAGCAATAGGGAAGGGAGAGGAGAAGGGAAACGAGCTCCCGACGCGACGACTCCCGGCGCTGCCATGGCACGCCGCCACTGGACCCAATTTTGACATCGTCGTCGCCATCGATTCCGGTGGGGACCCGGGCGCACCACCCATCGGAGGCCACCCTCGAGGTGCTGCGTGGTCTGCCACCGGCCTCCGCCCGTGCGCGTCCGCGGCCGGCCTTTAAGCCACCTCTCGACATGACGCGCACGACGCCCCTGTCCACGAATTCCGCCAGGCAGATGGCGCAATCTACCGCGGCGCCCACCAGCTTCGTCCCCGCCGCCGAGTACACCAGCTCCAGGCTTCTCTGGGTCTGCGTTGGTGGCGCTGGGCTCGCGTCGTCCACGGCAGAGTAGGCAGCGCATCCACCAGGGTGCGAGTCGTCCACCGCGTTGAGCGCGAGCGTGGCCAACAGGGCGGCGAGGATGACGGCCATGTTGCTAGTGAAGTTGCTGGAGCCCCGCGCAATTGGGTTGCCGTCGTGCAGGTGTGGCGCGGTGTTGTCGGCATAGCAAGGCGGGCGTGGCACGTGAGAGAGATGAAGAAGATAAGGTGGGCCCCATGCGTAAGTGAGAGGAAGGAGAGAAAGAAAAAAAGGACCCCACATGTCAGGGGTTATTGGGAGACTGCCAGAGCTGCACCTCCCAATATTCTGAAAATGCTATTGGAGCCTCCCAATAGAGGATATTGGGAGGCAAATTATTGGGAGACTGCTGGAGTCACGTTACACAACAATTAGCACGGGTATATACTCTATTGCATGTATAATCCTAACAACTTTGGTAAAAATATCTCTATAATTATGCGGACCTATTACCTCTATAGAGGTAAAAGGTCATCGATCTAGTTAAAATGAACGGTGCACAATTATTTTGAGGTATCGTAAAAGCTGCCTCATAGAATAGTATATGATGCAAACTATCATATCTTTGTGATCGAATGACACTTTGATGCATTTCGAATAAAAAAGTGCAACATCAAAATCGTCACCACCACTATCTCCGCTAGAATGATCTAGAGTAAATACTACGAGATAGCTTACCTAGGGATTTGGATCCTCTGACTTGCAAGAAGGCAAGGCCGTTATCTTATCAGTAAAAAAAATCTATGAAGCTGAAGAAGCAGGGACAGCTTCTTTTAGTTCAGATCAAACTAAGAAAAGCTATACTGAATTCAAATATTAGAAAGCAAAAGAATCGTACATGTTAACATTTTCTCTTCGGCTTTTCGTTTTGTTTCTCATGCTGTCATATGCTCTGATCCATTCAGACGGTCATCATGCGGTTGCTATTTGTTTGCACGTCCATTTCTAAACTAATGTCTTGCTCTTTCTAATTGTTACAACGTTTCAAAAACAACATTTGATTAATCTTTCCCTTCCTTCACATTCCTAGCAATGATCATGTATCCATGCACCATTAGCTTCTCTAGGATACATATCACATATATGATGCTAGATCTGATTCTAAACATACATGATAGCAGGATTCTGTTGCAACTAATACGGTTGCAAAGCACAACTGAGGAAGGACGACAACTCATTGTTGGCATCGATGCCCCAATATCATGTTACATATAACAACTTCTACCAAAGAAGAACAGTCTTTGTAAATTGCATGTGTTTTCAAGGATATATACAAGCAACCAGTACATGTCTAAAGAAATGTCTGACACATGTATTTGCACAGGAAAACCGTGTCCAGATTGCGAAATTTGAATCTGCATATCATGACTTTGATCTGAGAATAAGCTGGTACACGGTTATAATTCAAGCTGTAAAACACATTGATCAAATGTACTTGCTGCGTGGTGTCTGGTCCGTTGATATCAAAACTCATCGTTATGTGAAAAATCCACACTTCCAACAACATCAGACACATACAGCATGGATCAGAGTATGTATTGACAAACATCAGCTTCTAAAGTGGAGGCGCCAACATGGATATAATGTACAACATGGACCTTATCTCGGTATGCTGCACGTTGGGCTATATGGCGTTGTCGAAATGATTTGGTTTTTGATAATGTCAAGTATACTTCATTTATGCAGGTTGTTTTCAGGGGGACATATTGGCTGCGATTTTGGACTTTGTTGCAGCGTGATGAGACAAAAGAGAGACTCCGTTCAGCGAGCTTATTTTTGGAGATCATTGCCATGGATTTCTTCGCCAAAAATAGATGGAAGTTTAATAATAGACTTTGTCTCTCTAGTTCCTTGAAGTTGATGTTTGGAAGTTTAAAAATAGCTGGTGATGCGGCCAACGAGGCCAAGAACTTGTCCTTCAGCTGCGCCGCGAGGTTCGCCATGGCGTCCGGGGAAGAAGGGTCTACGCAGCTTAGCTTTCCAAGTGAGAGAGGACGGTGATGGCCTAACTTGAATCGAGTAGCTGCTGTTGTCTAGTGCATGCGTCCCCACTCCACTGGCCACGGACCTCGTTTATATGCGCAGCCACATGCATGTGTTGCAATCACCTTTAACGACTTTAGCGATCACCTTTATAGACTAAGCACAACCCCGCATGCGTATCTTCTTCCCTGTCGCCTTTACTTTTGGTGCTATAATTTTTTTTTTCTTTTAGAGGGACCTCGGAAGTTATTTTTTTCGTTGAACGAAGAGTATCTATGGAAGTATGGAATATGAGAGCTCCAGATGAACTGAGCTGGAAATGGAGCAAGCATAACAAAACATGACTCGTGGTCGTGGACCATAGATATCTGCATATATATGCTGCCCTGGGAGGTTTGGCTTTGCGTGCTCTTGGCAAATCTAGAGACTGGGAAAAACGAAGTTTGCAAGAACATTTAACCAAGAAAAAACTTGTATTCTTGGCAAAGTTGTGTTTATATGATGTGCCATAGTTTTGTTGTTTAAAGTGGAGGTACGTAGGAAAATGTCATCGGTTCACTGGACTGGATGCACGCGATACACATGTGCCAGCAATTCGTGCTTTTGACACGACTATATGTGATGTGATCTAGTGGTAACTCCATATAAGTTCGACAACGCTCGCGCATCCGAATTACATTAATTCTTTAATCACGAGGAAAGCAGTCCAGATTGTGATTTGGGAAAGGACCTTGATTAACTAGGTTGGTGGTGCGCATTGTGATTATTGTACCAAGCATATGCCATGATTACTACATCACCAAGCCATAATGCCATGGGCCTGAGGCATCGATTAAGACATTTCGATTCATTAGGTTAATCTGATCCATGATGGAAGGAGCCAGGTAGGCAGTCTCGAGAAAAGCTATTGCGCGGCTGTCAGACTGATGTGATTTCATAGATTATTAGCTCGTGTGTGGAATTAGGAAAAATGGCTGATTTGCATATCATTGTGCAGTGCGTGAAATGTATACAATTGTACACATTTCATGCACATAATATTTTTGTAGAAAAATTAGTTGCCTCAATGTGGACCTGTTTGACGATTTCTGCTAAGGGCATATTTACGTCTTGTCGTTGGATTCGATGAAATTGTTGTGCAACCACTACTGTTGAAGCCATCTATCCACAGCCTCCGCATGCACTTCCCTTGCATCCTCCTTGGAGCTTCGCCATGGAGATCTCCAGTTAAGGTCTTTCAACCTTGTTCATCATTTGTCGGTTGTAGTTTGGGCGGTCTTTGCTTCAATCAAGAGACATCGTTCGTCATTGGATTGGTTGATGCTTGAGTGCTGATCTATCCCTTGTCATGGAAGAATTGACACATGGAGTTACTCAAGAAAGAACACAAGAAGACAAATCAAGCTGTGAACAAGAGACTTTTTCTTTCTTTTTCTTTTTTTCTTTCTCTTTTGTCAAGTTTGTGCACTTATAATGACGACCGATTTTTGTCTGTGATTGTATTTGGCTATAAATTTCTAAAAAGTCAAGGCCACTTTGGCTTAGCTTCTTTGAGACTCAAGGCCCGCAGGATTAACGCACTTTTCATATCATCTAAAAAAAGACACCCTGCATGGCGGTTGAGGTTTTTCGAGATAATAATAAGATACGTTTTCATGTCACATGCAGCCCAAACCCTGGTCCATCATATGATTCACACGGGTGGGCTAGGATTTAGAACCATGTCCTATGCAGGGATTACCTTACCGCGGTAAGCCGGACCGGTTTTCGTGAAAACCGGAAGAACCGGTCCGGTCCGGTTTACACGGTAGGCCGGTTTTCGTTTTTAAATTTTAAAAAAATTGAAAATTTGAAAAGATTTGAAACAAAAAATATGTAAAAAAACTAGATCAAATTTGTAGCTCAATGGTGTAAACAAAACACGTAGATTCAGTCGTTTAGTATGTCAAAAAAATCGAGGAAGTTTCAGTGTAGAAAAAGGAAGAAAAAAAAGAAAAACCTTTTTTAATGAACCAGCCATCTTTCTTGATTTTTTGACCAAGCAAACGATTGATTTTTCGTGTTTAGTTTCCACCATTGGGCTGAAAATTTGATCTAGTTTTTTTTTTACATATTTGTGTTTTCAATTTTTCATTTTTGATTTTGTTTTTATTTTTTTCTTTTTCAAACGGTTTTTCGAAATTTGGTCCGGTTTACCGGATTTTCTTCCCGGTTTACCGATCGCCAGTTGTTGGTTCATAATTCGTCAAACGGATTTCGGTCCGGTTTTTGTCCGGTTTTTCCGGTTTTTCGGAAAACCAGAAGAACCGGTGGCGTCCGGTTTTACCGAGTAAATCGGTAATGCAATCCTTGGTCCTATGACGGCGGTTTGATTAGTGCTTGAATCCCATCCAATAATGTAGCCTAATGTTCAATGGTATGTTTTTGTGGGCTTGTGGGTCCCGCTTACCGAAACCTAGACAAATGATGAACACAAAATGCAGAAATCAATGGACAATAGCTTCTTCTTTTTTTTTTTTCGAACACAACTCCATTCAGTGACTACTTTTCCTTGTATTCCACTAGGCAGATTGTGACGCATAGGGCACAGGTTGATGAAGAACAACTCTCACAACCTAATAGATCGACCAGCTAGAAGTTAAAACAATTGGAGTAATTGGAACCAAACGGTTCAACTAGGTCATCGTGACGCTAAATCACGGCGTAGCTGACTTCTCTCTGGCTCGATCTTCAGGGATCTTAAGGTCGTTGCGTGGCTGTACGTACGGATTCACGATACGTGACGCTTGGTCTACTAGATTCATGGATGCCCTTCGCTCGTCTTGCATATGCGTGCGTGCATGGGGCACGCACGACACGGACGAAACGTACGTTCATGGCAGCTGTCAGAGCCTGACGAAGAAGACGGCGAGCTCCGGGCCGTGGCCGCCGCCCTGCGGCGCGACCATGTAGAGCGACTCCGAGTCCCGGGACCCGACGAAGTGGTCGAAGGACCCGCGCATGTACGGCACCTCGTCGTTGGCGGCGTCGTCCGCCGCCGGCGAGGAGGAGGACCTCCTCCCGGCCGGGAGCACGCCGGCGCCCATGGACACCGCCCGCAGCGTCTCCATCACCGTGAGGTCGTCGCCGGTGGCCTCGCGCCGCACCGCGTACCCGGTCTTGCGGCCGTTGCAGAACATGGTCCACCTCGGCTCGTCCAGCAGCGGCGGCGGCCCGCCCCCGTGGCTCCGCCTCCGCCGCCCTCCACCGCCCTCGCCGCCTCCGCCACCGGCATCCGCGCGGCGCTCGGTCTCTAGGACGATGCGCGCGCCGGCCGGGTTGCCGAGCTCGCGGAGCAGCGCGTGCGTCTGCAGCGCGAGCTCCACGACGAGGCTCGGCAGGCACCGCGGCGACTCCTGCAGCGCCAGCGCGACGCGGCCCTTGCGGTGGCCGTAGAGAGTCCCCGTCAGGCGCCCGCACGGCGCGCCGCGCCGGAGAAGGAGATGACGCGCGGCGCCAGGTGGGAGTCGGCGCCGGACGACGAGGCACCCGCGATCTGGCCCGCCGACGACGACGGCCGCCCGCACCGCGGCGCCAGCGTCAGGACGGGCAGCACGGTGCGCAACTTCTGGAACAGCCGCGCCGGCCGTGAGCCGCCGTGGCGTCCCGACCGGTGCCTCCGTGATGGCGCCTCCAGCGTGTGCCCGGGCGGCGGCGGCGGGTGGTGGCCGTCGTCGCTGGCGCCGTCGAGCGACGAGATGGACGACGTCCGGGTGCTGTCCCCGGCCGCGCCGGCGGACGGCGAGCTGGCGCGGCGGCTGTGGGCGCCGTCGGCGTCGTTCGCGCGGCCAGGGGCTGGGTGGATGGCGAAGCCCATGGGCGCGCGAGCGGCGGCGGCCGGTGAGGTGAGGCGAGCCGAGGTGCTCGACGATCGTTGCAATGGCAGCCGTGAGAGGAGGGCGGTTTGGATGGCTGCTAGTTATCTTGTGGCGGGAAATGCGGTGACGTTGGGGACGTGTGGCCGTTTTGGCGGTTATGTTTGTCGGGTTGTCGTGCTTCCTGAGTTTGGACGCTGCTGCCTGGTTTTGCGGCTACCTGGTTTTGCGGCTATCTTGTGCCATTTTCGGGCTTGCTCTTGCTGTGCAATTATGGAAATAATAAAGTTGAACCTAGTAACATTTCAGGGATGAATATTTTGGAAAAGTTCAACCAACTAAGCAATTACTCATAATGATGCTTTCTCGCCATAGAAACAAGAATATTTGATTTGCTTTCACAGTATAGCTGCAGGTTGCATTTTTAGTTGGAAAAATATTTCATTCATAGCTATTATTTTTTTGTATCTTAGGGAAAATATGACCTTATTTTAAAATTTTACTGAGTATCCTTGCTTATTGCAATCCTGTTCATTGAATGAAAATGCAGAGCATAATCTAATTTTCACATCCTAAAGTTTCAGTTACACACTGAAACAATACCATTTTGTTCTGATGATGTCTGAGCTTGTTCTCCTTGGTCACCAAATTTAGTAATATTCAGTAGGTGTTGAAGCTGCACACGAGAATATGCATTAGAAAAATAAATCAAATACTGACATATAATTTGATTTTGATCTGGAAGTTCTAATTCTTGATCTCACCATTATGACAATAGAACAACTATCTAGTCAAACCAGACTATATTGCTGTTGACGGTCCTTAAGTACCACTTTTGACCGTCAAGTACCTGCATAAAGGAAATAAAATGAACACCAAACATAGTGGTAGGAGTTTATTACTAACGAATTCCACGAGTGTTGGTGAATTTGTGAGTGCAGGTGCATTTCATATGAAAACGGGGAAGAGGAGGCACAAACCATGGGCTTCACAATCATCGGATTTTCCTCGGAATAAAGATATTTTCCCAAAGCCCAAGAACCAGATAAATATCAAGAAGATACGAAGGAAGATCATTTCCTGGAAGTCCTCAATAATGGGAAAGATATATGGATCCACAATCAATATCAAACCACATCAGAATCATATCAAGAATATCCCAAAGGATATACACCAGAATCAAATCAAAGATATTCCAGAGGATATACCAGAGAAGAGGGAATGCAAGAGGAGGAGAAGGCAGGTCGGCCGACCCAATCTTGAGGCCTTTATGGCTCATCTTTTTATGGAAGCTTCCCACCGACGTACCAAGGTCGGTTTTGCCTGCAATAAATGCATTGAGGCGGTGGAGGCCCCCCCAAACCGACCTACTCAAGCCTATAAATAAAGGGGTACCCCCTCCCCTCAAGGACACACAAGGAGGAGAGCCTCATTCCACACCGAAGGGCCTAGAGCCCCTTGTATACTAGTAGAGTAGGGAGAGAGTAGGGTAGAAGAGAAGGGTAGTCCTCCCTTTGTGAGGACTTAGCCCAAATCTTGTATCTTGGAGAATACTTATTGATAATTCATTGTTCGTCGTTCGTTCATCGTTCGTTCGTTCGTTCATCGTTCGTTCGTCGTTCATCCTATTAACATGTAAGTATTTTTGATCCCTTTTTGGATTGTGTGTTTCTATTCTAGTATAAGTTCTTCTTTTACTTGCTTACTAGATCATCGTTCTATTCAAGTAAGAATTTAGAGGCGGAATTTATCTTTTGTTCTTGTGAACTAGAATAGGTCTGGCAGTGAGGATTTGATTGCCTTGTTGTCACGTGACCTTAGGACTGGGATAGGGACTTAATAGCCCTACTGCCACGTGTCCTAGTAGAGGGTTGCCGGTAGGTGGTGACAGCCCTGATGTGCTTAATCCTTTCCGTTCTAGGGAATTGACTGCTTGGAATCGGTCTGGAAGAGAGGACTTAATTGCCTTGTTGTCACATGACCCTAGGACTGGCATAGAGACTTAATAGCCCTAGCGCCACGTGTCCTAGTAGGGGGGTTGCCGGTAGGTGGTGACAGCCCTGCTGTATTTAATCCTCTTTGTTCCAGATAGAACATCATCCATAGGAATTCTCTCTACCTAAACCTACCATCCTTCTTCATGTCCTTGGGCAAGCTAGATTAGAAGATAATTCCACTCCGTTCCTTTGGGAAAATAGAAATAACGATACCCTTGAATACTCACGGGTGAAGTGCTACAACGGTATTCTCCGTACGCTTGCGGATTTATCTGTGACGTTGAGAAATACCAACAATTGCCAGAAAACAAGGAACTTAATGCTCGAATTGAGTTGCTAAACAACAAATTAGCGGCACAATGGCTTCGGACGAATAAGAAGCTAAAGGAATAGCCTGGAAGCGTACACTTGACTGGGAACAATATCTAAATCCCTAGTCGTGCTGAACTCCATGGGTGTAGCAGCAATGTTCATCGTAGGGCATTCATCCCCACACGAGGCTTCAAGGTATGGCACTTCAGCGAGCGCATTCAATTGTAGGGGCTCTCGGTAGATCCATCGTACATCAATGTCACTATAGCTCTGATGTTGCCAACCATAGGTACAAATTGAATCCCGTGAACATCATGAATGAGAAATCTGGCGAGTATCGAACACCAACTTGGATCAATGAAAGAGAAGCACTCAGAATGTACCAATACAGTTCGTGGTGGCGGCCTGCTTATCCGCAAAAGGGGAGAAGTCGATGCAAGGAACTGAAAATTATAAGAACGATCCGTAATGGTAAGAGGAACAAATTCAGGGGTGGGGGGTGATTGTATCATAGATATGGACTCACTTGATATTGAAGTACTTCTTTCAGGGTGTTTCAGAAAAAAAGCAGTCAGAGTACGTGCATCCGAGCAGACCCCGTCTGTCCAAAACCCATCTTGTGATTGTCGTACGCCTATAACACGGTAACACCCATATGAGTGGTAATATTGGATATGTTTTGCAACATGCAGTGTGCAAGAAACACAAGCAGTAGGGCGAATCGTTGTACCGTGTGACAAAGATCTCGTGCAAGTAGATGAAGCATGGGGTCACTAACAACTTATTATATGAACCATCATTTATTTCTAAGACTTCACCCCCATGGAATACTCGAGATTTCGTGACTTTATTTCATCCATTTCTAATGCATTTATTCGGGGTAGAGAGTAGGTCTCCTTGGAGCATAGGAAATCCCTAAGGCCATTGATATCTATTATTAACTTGTAGCTTACAATGAAACATACAATTAGTTATGTGAGTACACTACGCCAACAATTAACTTTCACTACATTTTGATGGAATTATCAACCATGTATGGCAGCCAATAGATATTCATGCAAAAATAACAATTGCTCAAATGGAATTCATAGCATGATCCAAGTACTATGTTTTAAAACGTTTATAGTTTGTTTGGATGATCACATCTTTACCAAAAATAAGTCTTATATACTACAAAGCATTGTATCGTTGCCAAGTGGCAAACAATAAAGCATTTTGTTCTACAGATGACTTAGCTCCACAATGCTTATCTCTCTTATCTGCTTTCTTATCATGCAAAATGTTACTTAAAAGGATTTTCATTATTCACAGGGTGCATGGTAATAGTTTTATAGACCTTGTTCATTTTTTTTAAAAAAAGAAGCAATGATATTTTATTTTCCAAAACACAATATAGGTGCAACCACTCATATACACGTATGAAAACATCAGACATTGCACACTCTAGCCCTATGTGATCCGACCGATGTTGAAACTCAACCCTTTGCATGGCTGCTGGTTATCTTGTGGCGGGAAATGCGTTAGCTTGGACAGGTGGCCGTTTTGGCGGTTAGGTTTGTCGGGTCGTCGTGTGCTTCCTGAGTTGGGGCACTACCTGGTTTTGCAGATCCATTGTCCCATTTTCGGGCTTGCTCGTGCTGTGCAATTATGGTGATCACGTTGCTGATCTCAATGACCATGAGGTTCAAGATCGTGAAATACGCACTGGTGCGTTCTGAGTTTCAGGATTCATGGAGGACAGCTAGTCAAGCAACCATGTAGTTTTGCACCTGATTCAGGGAGTTTAATTGGGACAAGCTTGCGATGGGGCGGCGGGCTTTGTTGCGGCCCATATGATGAAGAAAATTACTCGATGGGCCGCAACACATGAATACACAGGCTAGTGGCGGGCTTTGTTGCGGCCCATATGATGAAGAAAATTACTCGATGGGCCGCAACACATGAATACACAGGCTAGCGGCGGGCTTCCACTACTCATCCTGGAAGGCTACCTAGGCGACCACAAATGTTGTGTCGCGTTGTAAACGGTTGTCGACCAACTCCTTTTTCTTAGAATACAAAGATACGCAGTCTTCCTGCGTATTCTAGAAAAGAAAATGGAAACCATGAGCACCGGGCAGAGCTTGAACACCAGCATGACACACGCATGCTCTGCCTTTACCACACCAGCCGGCCCACCCCTCGCCACCATGTGTCCATATGCCTCACATACTTCAATGTGTTGAGTTGGTAAAAGCGCTGTGTCATGCAGATCGTGGGAGACTCGGCCTGTCTGTACATTCCCTTTTTTTCATGTTGAAATCTCTACGGACAAAGCATTCCTCATGCTGCTAAGTCCGTGCTCTGTATCATTTCTATATGATCATTATGGATTTTATTATAGGGCGCTACTATAAACCCTATCTGTTGTAAGTGCGAAACAGAAGCAGAGCCGGGTGTCTTGGCGTCTCAATCCATCCATCCACTTTCACTGCACAGCCAGCCCTCGCTTGACGGTGACGGTGTGCGAGACGCTTCTCTTCAGCGCGCGCCTCTGTCTGGGAGCGAGCCTGCCGGCCAACGACATGTGCAGATGCCCGCGTCGACGCGCTCCTGGACGAGCTGAGCCTCCGCCGCGCGCCTCGCCGGCACCAGGATCAACGACCTCTCCGGCGGCCCGTGTCCATCGGCTTCGATGCCGTCCACGACCGGGCGGTGCATGCTGATCCTGGACGAGCCCACCTCCGGCCTGGACAGCGCGTCGGCGCTCTAGATCGTGGGCGCGCTGCGCGCCATGGCGGAGACGCGCGGGCGGGCGCACCGTGGTGCTGAGCATCCACCAGGCGGGCGCGCGCGTCGTCAAGATGTTCGACGCCGTCCTTCTCCTCGCCGGCGCGGGCCTCAGCGTGTCCCCGCACGTCGACGCCGTCGAGCTCTCCGTCGAATCCGTCGGCGCGCTCTGCCTGCACCGCCGCCGCCTCACCAGCCCACAATCGGCGCCGCCCGATACCCAACTCCCAGGAGGATGCCCGTGCACGCTGCAGCAGATGTTCCAGCTGCACAGCAAGCAGCAGGTGGCCGATGAGGACGCCAAGACCACTGCCATGGCCAAGACGGGCAGCCGGTACGCCAACTCCTGGGCGCGCGATAGGTGGCGGTGCTATCGCAGCGCTTCTTCAAGAACGTGGCGCTGTGGCGGGCTGGCGCTGGGCTCTATCTTCGACGACCTCGGCGAGGACAAGGTGGCGGAGCGAGTCGGCTTCTTCGCCTTCCTGCTCACCTTCGACCTTCCTCCTCTAGTCCACCACGGAAGGCGCTGCCCATCTTCCTGCAGGAGCGCGACGTCAACGCCAAGGAGACGTCGTCGGGTGCGTACCGCGTGTCCTACGCTCTCGCCAACGCCGTCGTGTTCCTGCCCTTCTAGGCGGCTCTCGCCATCGTGTTCGCCACGCCAGTATACTGGCTAACGGGGCTCTGGCGCACAGCGGCAGCGTTCGGCTACCTGCTGGTTGTGTGGCTCATCCTGTACACACGCGGCCAACTCGGTGGCGGTGAGCTTCGCGGCGGACTTTGCGGTGGGGAACGCGGCGATAAAGGCATCATGGGCTCCTTCTTTCTCTTCTCGGGCTACTTCATCGCGCAGTCGGCGATGCCGGGGTGCTGGGTGTTCATGCACTACCTGTCGCTCTTCAAGTGGCTGTTCGAGGTGCTGCTGGTCAACGAGTTTGCCGGCGGCGGGATGAGCGTTGTGTGGGCGCTGGGCGCCTGAGTGGCCACCAAGGAGGAGGTGCTGCACCGCGATGGCCTCGTGGAGGAGTGCCAATGGCGCAACGTCGGCGTCATGGTGGCCTTCATGGCGGGCTACATGCCACTGGGCTATGCCGTGCTAAGGGTCAGATGCAGCCTCGCGCTCAACAGAGGGCGGCCCATCAGGATATTCATCAAGAGATCATGCAGAGCAGAATCATAGACGGCCACATAAGGGACACCATGCTAGCAAAATATGTGTTTTCTTTAAAAACCTAGCTTAGATGCAAAAATCAAGTTTGGATGATTCTTCTTTATAATCAGGACATGTTAATAGGCATTAAGCTGAAGTAGTCTAAAGTTAAACTAACATAGATAAATAGTAATAACATGCACATTCATTCATCATGTTCTCCCCCTCCTACCTCTTCCCCTTCCTCCTCTCCTTCCTCCTGATGCTCCTGGCACGAAAAAGGTTTGCTCAGGGAAGTCGTTCCTAGCTCCTCCCTCAGCTAATTAACGCCTGCTCAACAAGTTCGTCCTCGGGTTGATGATTTGTAGCACGTCGATGTTGCACACAACTTGAGCTCCCCATCAGACCCAAACAAGTCAGCTAGGGTCATTGTTGGGAAACCAGTGGGAAGCCAAGTCAGCATTTTTTGGATCAAGCTCATTGATGAGGCCCGTGAGCCCCCGCCTCCTCACCATCAGCACATAATTTGAGATCTTCCCCCACAATGAGCATAGGATATCCATTGGCCAGTGGTGAGGGGGGTGGCGTACTCATGACCGCCAAGGCTGGCATGGGTGAGGAGGTAGATGGTTCTCAACCTCATCGCCTCGCATAAGAGAATGATGATCCTGTCGATGGCAACTTTCAAGTCATGTTTCACGGCTGATGTGGTGTCCTGAGATTCATTTCTAATGTTTTGTCCCCCTGGAATACTTGAGATAATATGAATTTCATGAAATTCTAACGCTTTGTTTGGTGTCGAGAGTAGGTCTCCTTGGAGCCTAAGAAATCCTTGAGGTCATTGATCTACATTGTTAACTTGTAGCTTACAATGAAATGTACCAATTAGGTATGGGTGTACCTAGACAAAACGAAGACACTTCGTTAAGCCAACGATTCATTTTCACTACATTTTGGTGAATTGTCAACCATGGTAACATATATATCAATGCAAAAAAGATTAATTGTTCAAATGGAATTCATAGGAAGATCAGAGCACTAAATTTTAAGACGTTTGCAGGTTTTTTGGATGGTCAGATATTTACCAAAAATAATTCACTATACAGTACCAAACATTGTAATTTTGCCATGTGGCAACCAATAAAGCATTTTGTTCTACAAATGACTTAGCTCCACAATGCTTATGTGTCTTATCTGCTTTCTCAATATTTAGCTTTTTTTTATTATGCAAAATGTTACCTAAAATGAATTTCATTCTTCTGTGACATGATGCATGGTTATAGACCTTTTTAATTTCTTCTTTTGAAAAAAAATGCAATATTTTTTTCCAAAACACAGTTTAGATGCAGACAATAACATACATGAGCCAGTACTAAAAACCAGAATTTCTCTAAGGGCTAGGAACCGACAAGAAAATACAAAATAATGCTAGGAAAACTATCCCTGTCGATGAGCCTTCAGACAATAGCCACCAACAATATTTCAAAATTTAATTTCTTTGTCGGTTCACCGTAGTACTAATTTTCCTGATGGGAAACAGTGACGGCCACAACTCAGGAAAAAATTTTGGTTGCCAAGTTTTTACACATTAATCCTGCCATCACTTTATCAACAACAGGGAAATGCTATAAACACTCAAGAAAATTCATTTTCCCTGTCGGCCAACTATCATCAATAAAAATAATTTTTCTCTGTTAGTTATCAGGTTTGCAACGACAGGGAAATTTACAAGCCAACCGTCAGGGAAATATTTCACTGCAACAACAAGCTAAAATTAAATATTATTCTAAAGTCACTTTCAATCAAAGAGAGAACAATTCCAGATAATATCTTGTAACATGCATACAGATTCATAGATCCAAATATTAGAGTCAGTCACACCATAAATCCATAATTACATATAGCTGTTATATAATACAGTGTCCCAAATGTTTGGTATCAACATAGGAACAGCATGCAAATTGACATCAGCTCAGTTGTTAGTGCCTCAAGTGGTGATGCCTCCCACTAGGGTTCAAATCCTAGTGTGCACCAATTTGTGGAATTAAACAAAAAAAATCCCACGATGGCAGCCTAAAGTATAGTGGCGACACACCAACTTGGGTGCCATGAATCCGGGCCATGGGTTGGTTTGGGCTCTCCTACGGCCTGGGGGTAGTTTCAGGAGTCACCAACATGGTATATGTTCGGCCCTATAGGGTGAGCCGGGGTTCAAGGGTTTTTTTATCGAAGAAGGTTAAGCTTCACTATCAAAAAGAAAGCCGTGGGCGCGGTCTTACCCACACCGCTCGAATTTTTTTTTTTGTTAACATATGAACATCATGAGAGCCATTCATTCCTAAATGGCAGTCCACAGAATCATAAATTTCAGCAGTTGATGTGGCGAAGGGGTTCAGTTAAGACATGGAAGCTATCAATAATCGCATGCATAGGCTCCACACTTCAAAAGGTGAAACTATGAAATGTCATCCTATTTTGAATGAAATCTGCGGTGTGGTGTCGCACTAGGGCAGGGAGGAGGGGGGCGGCGGCCAGAGAGAGAGAGAGAGAGAGAGAGAGAGAGAGAGAGAGAGAGAGAGAGAGAGAGAGAGAGAGAGAGAGAGAGAGAGAGAGTTGACTTGACTTGCTTTCTAAGAAAATTCCCAATTGGTGTAATCTCAATTCTATCTCTATTTTCCTAATTAAAATGACTTCCCAGATTTAATGTCTTAGTTCCTAAATTGAATCCCCTTCATCTAGCTACCTTTGGCGGTTCCGGGGCCACCTGGCTAGACCCCTTGTGGTGCCCTGTGGGCTGCCACCGCTGCGTCACCGTCGATCTAGATTGGCCCAGGACATGCCACTGAAAGAATAATTCACCATAAAAGCAACTCATGTGCTGAGTGGACATGTTCCACCATAATAAACCTAACCACTTGAGCTATGCTCAATTTACCAGCGATATATTCACTAATGCATGCTCAAAATATTCTAGAAAAGTGAGCTCAAAGTGGTACAGAGTAGATACTTCTCGCAAATTATGCGAGGGAGTGAGATGGGAGAACCGGTGACCAAATGTACCTGTGGATCAGCAGTCCAACGCTGTAATCTGATTGGCAGTTTTTAAACTTACATACACGCGTTTTAAAGTCAACTAGGTGGTACAAATATTAGAAGTAGTACAAATAAGAAAATAAAGCTTGGCTTTGGTTAACCGTGCTGCTATTTCTATGTGTCTCAGGTCTGAACACACACAGGAAAACAGCCAACTGAGAAGTCAAGCACCACCTAAACCGATGCGGCGATGCATGCCTCGGTCCTCAGTCCTCACCCTAGTGCTGCGTGCTCCCCATCGAACTAGTACTCCTTCCGTTTTTATTTATATGACGCTGTTGATTTTTTTGTTAAACTTTGACCAACAATATCTATAAAAATAATTAGATGCTTAACGTGAAATATATATTGTTGGATCTATCATCAAAATCACTTTAAGATTAACTTATACATTTAGTTATTTGCACAAATATTTATGAATAAGACGAATGGTCAAAGTAACAAAAAAAGTCAATGGCGTCATATAATTAAAAATGAAGGGAGTATATATATTAGTACTGCTCGATTACCATTCACCAGCCGCATCAGAGAGAGAGAGAGAGAGAGATAGAGAGAGAGAGAGAGAGAGAGAGAGAGAGAGAGAGAGAGAGAGAGAGAGAGAGAGAGAGAGCCATGGCGTCCTTGCCTTCGTCCTCCCTCTCGCGTCAGCTCCTACGGCGCCTGTCTTCTCTTTCCACCATCCTGCCGCCGAAACCCGTTGCCCTCTCAGCCGGCGTCGCGGTGGCCATTGTTTCCTACCAAGAAGGATCAACAAGGCGCTGCGAGGTCCCCGCCGCACCTGCGGCCAAAAGCATGCCGCCGGTGGTCGAGGTCAGGCCGAGAGCAAGGAAAGGTGAAGTTGGTCAGCCCGGCGAACCGAGACCAGGCTCCGGCGGGGGTCATAATTAACCGGCGACGTCAGCAGGCGTGTAGCAAGGAAAGCACTCCCGTCACCGTCTGGTATGCCGGCGAAAGGAGCGCCGGCGGGCATGGTTCTACTGCTGCTTCTTGAATTGAACCTCTAGCTGTAAGTTCATGGGGTAAACGAGAAAAATTGGTAGGTAACCATGTGACGGGCATGGTTGCTGATGATGTTCAATGAAAAGCACCCAGAATAGGTTGTTGTTACATGGATGATATTAGATCACTATCTTGTACCCTCTGTTGTTTGATTTATGTCAGAAGTCAGATCTGATATTCTATGGTAGCACGTTGATGTGGGATACTGCTCGCTACTTGCCTAGTGCATGTTGACATATGCATTCAAAGGATCCTGATTCCGTTACATATGAAACTCAATCGTTAGCAAGCGTCTCCAGTGGCAAACAAGCAGTGTTGTTCAGAGCTGCATTTATGGATGATACTCCTTACAGGTTTGCCCGAAGCGCTAGCCCGAAATGGCTAATCAGATGCAAAGAGTTTAAGTTTGAACCATACTTTAATTAATACTATTTTACCTTTACAAATTCATGTTTGTTTAAATCGGTACTAATCATCAGGACCTTTGGCTGGTTTGAAAGGGTGTTTTTGAGTGAGGAGTGCTGATCTTTATTTATTCTCTAGATTAAGAACCTGGTAAATAGTATCCACTGGCCATTTTGATTTAAGTTTCCTTACTGTGCTTTTTTATGTACATAGCGTATTGATCTACAAAAAACTATAAACGTATTCGATGCTGCTTTCTCGCACTCCCAGAAAAAAAATATTCACATGCATTTCGCTGCAGTTGACTACTTTCAGACGATGCTAGCTATTTTGTCCTTTTTGTTTTAAATAATGAAAATTATCAGTGTGTTCCAACTGCTCTAAATGAATAATCCAAATTGTGTACGACATGAAGTTTTTGTTGTTGCTCGGAGTAGTTGCCTTGCAGAAAAGAACTTGCGCAACAGTACTAATCAAGTCCACATGTGCATGATTTGGACATCTCCGACGACTTAATCATTGTAGTCAATAGACAGAAGAAACATCTACTTACCTGTTCTATAAAAAAGAAAAAGAAGCAAAATAGTTTTTATACCATTAAAATGTATCATTTGGTAAGTAACATCTACTTACCTTTAGTCAATGGACAGAAGAAACATCTACTATTTAAGGGTGAGATGTGGTACTGAATTTTTAGTATTAGTGGCACAATTTTCAGTACTACTGAATTTATAACTTATAATTGATAAACCACTTGGCAGCACACTTCAGCCATCTTGAAAGAGCTCATTAACTTATAATTGATGATAAACCGGTGAGATGTGGTACACAGCTAGAGAGGTCCAATGGAATGATAGATTTTTGAGGTTTAGCCAACGGCCTTGCATCGATCATGGATTATCTGAAGGAGATCACGGCCACAGACGCATGCACCAGATTACATTCACTTTAGGCTGAAGCCTGGCCAACAACCCGTCGCTAATACTTATTGATGAGATGCGGGTAAATACCCGGTCGTTAATACTTATTGATGAGATGCGGGTAAATACCCGACGCGATGTATTACAAGCGATGAGCATTTGTCCATCGCTAAAGGCCCCCAAGAAAACACATCCCTAAAGCCCTTTTCTGTAATAGTATAAGCACGTTTCTGAAATGGTGAAAACATATGTGACACTTCAAAGTAATCTCCATGTATAACCATTCGTGACTCTTTTTAATGGGTTATGCTTTTTGACTCTTTGAGCCGACTCATGTAACTGCTGATAATATTAAAGTAAATAAATATATAATTAAACAAAAATATGATGAATAAATAATTAAGCTTTAGGATGAAGGGAATTGAGTTTCTGTTAGAAATTGCAATGCTTGCAAACTCAGAGCAACCGCAACGACATACAAAGTGGTGCATAAGCAATAAAATAGTTATTGTATTTGACAGCAACCATCGTGAAAGTAGTCAACAAGAGAGTACATAACAAAATTTGTCCATAAGTATAAGCTTCTGAACAGGTCATAAGGAATAAAATACTTTTTTTCCTCTCTATGTACCAAAGCTGTCCATAACCATTATGGTTGCCCTTAGCATCTCTTCCCTGAATCATCTCATCCGGATTTGACTCTGCCTCAGTGCCGGAGTTGCATTTATGACAACCAACTATTCTTTCAGCGGAAGACGACATTGCATCGATATTGTGTTTCATGAAAATGATTATTTCTGGCTATTCTCTTAGCTGGCAAGTGATGTGGCACAAGAATCTCATCTCGAGTATGCATTGATCCAAGGACATGGACATGCAAAAGGTTCGCAGCCGTTAATTGTCATCATCGACTATATATTCTGCGACTGAGTGGGATAGGCGCATCGCATCTGCCAGCCGACGATAGAGAGCCCAATGGTAGTTTTGAACTACTAGTAAGACACGCACATGCTCAGAGGAAAAAAAAACTGGACTAGGGGGGAGAGACATCCACCCTAGCATTGTTTGATAGAAGAAGGTGAACCTGGTCTGCTGGTGACAACCACCGCCACTACACGCACAGGCTCAGACTTGACCTGGTAGTTTTCGGATAGTCTAAAGTACGTCTGAACATTCCTTCAAAAAAAAAAAAACGTCTGAACACACATGAGCAGCACAGTCAACTCTGGTGCTGCGTCCTCGTCTCCCACTAGTTCCAGTCTCCAGTCCACACCGAACCGAAAGGATTACAAGTAGCCAGTAGCACAAGGGCATCTAGTGACAGAGAGAGAAACATAGATAGAGATCACTGAGAGCTCGATCCGAGCACAGGCAACCAAGCGAGGGCCATGGCGGCGTCGTCGTTCCTCCCGCTCCAACTCCTTCGCTGCGTCATGTCCTCGCGGATAGGGCTGGGCGCGCTCTGCCGCGCTGCTTTGGCTTCTGCCGCCCGCCAAGGAGGAGTAGGCCATGGTGACAGCGGCGTGGACACTGCCGCCACGAGTGAGCTTCGGGAGGCGGACATGGTGGCGGTCCAGGAGCGGGTGGCGAGGAAGAAAGATGAGCGTCACCCTCAGAAGGGCCAGCCCGGCGACCCGAGGGAACCCGGCAAAGACAAGCACCACGACATGCCGCCGACGCTGCTCGTGGAAGACACCCGCAGCGGCCATGGTTTTGCTGCTGCTTCTGCTTTTTGAGTCTTGAAATGGCTCTAGCTATTGTATCTCCGGACAGAAGATGAGTTTTAACTGAAAAAATATAAATGTTGCTTTTGTCGATGATCTTGACACTGTTAGATACTTAGATTGCCATCCAACGGTGTATCATATTTATTCCACATCCCGCGCGCCCTGCTGATTCTTTCACTGTCTCTTTTGCAAGCAAGAGAATTTTTAAGGTACCTTCACTCCGGAACAAAATTCTCGGCATCCGTGATGCAAACCGAGGCCGTGAGCATTGCGTCGCTGCTGTTGCCTCACTGCATCACCACCCTGCAGCACAAAACCATTAGTTATACTATTTCATAATCACTAGGTGATTGCATCAAAAGCCTCAATGGCGTTGAAAGCGTTAAAAGCACACTAATGAAAATTGTTTGTGATAAAATAATAACCATAAGTTCATATCAAATTTATTATTTTATATTGTATCCGTGATTCCTCTGTTATTCTAACACACTTACACCATACTTACCTGCTCACTATTTCTATGTTGAATCCTTGGTAGACTGTTGTCACAATATTGGTTCTTACATACTTATAGCCTAGAAGTTGTATAGATGAACACCACATGCTATACTCCTATTAGATCAGTTGGATCATATAATTGGATCAAGCTCTAATTATAGATTATAAGCTCTAATTGGATCAAGCTCAAATACGATAGGTTAGCTAAGACAATCCAAGGTAAATGTTGACTCATCTCACACTCAAATTCAAGGATGGTGAGAAATTCTCCAATCTATTTCTATCATTTTATAAATATTATAGAGTACAAAATAAATATAATAATAAACTATATTAAACTTCTACAATAATATAAAATATTTTAAATAATATAGTAAGTCTAGCCGCGTAAATGCGTGAGCCGCCATGCTAGTTAGTCATGTATATGTTGTTATATTTTCATATTATGAAAAATATGAGCATAAGTCGAAAAAAGGCATCATTCCGGAGTTATCAGTAATTTCATGATAACTACTTAACGTTTGAGAACAGACCTTGAAATGACAAAAAATCATTATGCAAATAAATATAATAATAGAAGGGTTCCCAAGCGATAGTAAAATAGCATTGGATGCAAATGAATGTCTACGAATAGTTAAATCATTACAAATGTATTTGGGTGTGTCTTTGGTGGGTGTGGGTGGGGTGGGGGGGGGGGGGGACATATGCCCGACATATACTTATCTCACAAACTAGCTGAGTTTTGTTCGACGTTGCTGCTATCATGGCACAAGATTTGAACGTCTTGATCGGGCATATTTGTTGTGTCACATGTTTAAGACCCGTAACTGGAACCACTACTAATAACTGTGGCGACCTGGTTTACCTCCTTTCTACCACGTATTACCATTTGCACGCACTTTGCATCAACAGTTTCCAAGAACCAGTGCGCTCTTTATTTGTATACATAATGGTTTTGGACAGGGGCACAATACAACATAAGATGGAGGCATTCCCATTTGGAACATTTAATCTACAAGAAATTGACCAATGCAAATAGATTACGATAGTGCTAGCTTATTAAAATATTATATCTAAGAAAATGCTATAGTTAAATTGATAGATAGTGATAAAAAATAAAGATGGAAAGCAACAATACATTGATGAGATAATTTCCAGATGATACACCATTACCTATAGTTAATTCATTGATACTAGGCGCGCAAATGTGTGGATCACATCTCTAGTTTGAAGTATTTGAAAAATTACAAGGTGGTTTTGCAAATCTGCATGAAATTGCATTGTAGCCACACGATAGGTACTGAGAAGTACTATCCCAAGCCTTCGGATCTGCAAGGACATTTATTATGGCTTCCAACGGAGCAACGAGGGATGAAAGCAAAAACGGCAATTATTGGCTAACCAAGGCTCGTTTTGACTGCTTCTGACTGTAGTAGATGCAAACGATATACTGAGAAAAAAGAAAACAAAAGTGAAAGTATTTGGTGAAAAAAATTATAAAAACAATTTTAGACTCTTATGATCATTTCCGCAAATTTCCACTTTGATACGGAATACCACTGGTAATCTACCAATTTATATAGCCTAGCGCTGGCCAACCATATATATTATGTTCCTAAGTCCATTAGCCAATAAATCATGATGTTGATATATTTTTATCGTTTCTTTTATAATGAATTTGTAGCTATTTCAAATATCAACAATATATTCATATTTATTTGATACTTTTGTACATGATGGGATGCGGCTAATACATGATTGTGGTTTGTGTCACCGATATTTAATATCGATTCCTGATGGATACCGCATATTTTAAGTCGTGATAATTCTATTATTGATAGCCGTGATACCGGTGCCTTATTTGTTTCCGCAAATATCACTACCGAGTTGGCTACCGAAAAAAATATGAAACGAAAATAATTGAGATTTCTTTCGATCGTTTCCGATCGCTTTCAGCTACATGCCAACTAGTTGATAACCCCGCGTGTTGCTGCGGGAATTTTTGAAAGACATTGTTCATGTAGTTGAGGAGAATGGAATGCCATTGAGAAAAAAAAAAGGATCAGGGCAACAAACTGAAATGATCAACTGAATTGCAACATATGAGGTCCATGTCATTAGACTCCTCATGCCCCTCAGATGAAACTACTCATGCAGAGTATGTTTCTTCTCCTTGGAATTTCTAACTATTGTTGTATTCTATGCTCAATAAAGAAAAAAAAAGGAGATACACGGCATAAAGTTGATTGCGCCAAGAGAGCCAAGCCTTTTCCAAGCTCATCTCGCTTTTAGTTATTAGAACTGCAACAAAACAATCTTGTAAATTTGATGAGTGGGAATTCGGAAGGAGACTACGAAGTTGAGAAGAACAGTTGCAAACGGCATGTATGCATCTCAGCTTTGATGTGGGGTTGCCGGTGCCTGCAGATAGTCAGCACACTGAAGATGATGTGTATCGATGGTGATGAAAGAAAACGCAAGCAATGAGGAGTGGTGAAATCAGGCAAAAAAGAGGTATATATAGTGATAGAATATAATTACAACTCCACAAAAGATGGCTGGGCCACACAATTATTTGGAGGCTGGAAGAAGAAACCGATGGAGTTGATCAGGGGCACATAAGAGCTGTTTATTACTCAATCGTGTGCTTTCATGCAGAAAACTAAAGAACCGAAAGTAACCTGAGTGATTTCTATTAGTGACATTAACGCCATTGCTCTCTTGATTGCACAATATTTGTCCACCGCCTGTTACTACTAAGTAAAGGTGGGAATCGTTGGGTTGAGTGGTTCCTGAAGGATTAGTGGTAACTAATGACACCAAGTAAAGAAGGGGTGGGAGAAGTCGTGTCGAGTAGCTCAAACAGATGAACTGGATGCATTGCAAATTGTGATCCAACGGATGGACATTTTTGATGATGTGGCTCAATGTGGTGAGAGCTTTAGAGAAATTGATTACAGTTAGTGGGTATAATCTATATAGATATTATAGATAAACAGAACAGTATACCAGCTGCTATCCCTTCTATCTAGTCTCGTCAAACAGTAATTTCCTCGGAACCTGCGCCTAGCGTCTCGCGGTACCCAGAGTTCAGAGCATGTGCGTCACTCCGATCCCTACATGGAAGCATTGGCTTTTGCAAGAACATCCATACAAGGCTCCTGCATATGCTGCAGCTTTGACCTGGCGACTGCCATGGACGGGAGCTTAACGACGTCAAGCGTGTGTATGCAGTATACCCATGGGGCTGAACTTTCTTGTGCTCCAGACCGGCTCTCTGTTCAGCGTCTTCTCTTCCTCCGTCCCGTGCATATCCTCTGTTTTCATTGTCTTGGACTTAACCTGCAACCAAAGTCCAACGATGCAAAAGACTTGATCAACAGTTCTATGTCGCGTTCCAAGTTGTTTTGTTGACTGCAGTTAGTTCACGGAATGCGAACAATACTTTGTTAGGACGTCGAATGTATATTTGGTTGATGTCGATTCTCCGAGTGGTTACTGCCCTGCTGACTTGTAGACGATGTTGCCTGTTGGACGATACCATACTAGACAGCGTAACAGTTAGGTGCGTATAGCTGTCAAGGTTTACATACATGAACCGGACCACGACCAGCTAGTACTGAGTACATACTAGACTGGTACCTGGATGAGGTCATTGTAGACGATGTTGCCTGTTGGACGATACCATACTAGACAGCGTAACAGTTAGGTGCGTATAGCTGTCAAGGTTTACATACATGAACTGGACCACAACCAGCTAGTACTGAGTACATACTAGACTGGTACCTGGATGAGGTCAATCTGCATACCATTAAACACACGTTAGGTGGAGACAGGAACGCTACTTCAAGTCCTTAACGGGCGCATCGCGTCAGCGACCGGATCAAAAGATTTGTACTAGTAACCCTGTTGATCACGATCAGTCCAACGCCAGCCATTGGTTTTGAACTGGTGAGACACGCACACGGTCGAGCTTGAGTACGCCCGCTCGAGTGTATAAGTAGGCGTGCCATGCACAGCTCCATGCACCCACCGATCAGCTAAAAACGACCAAGCACAAGGACCAGTGACCAGTTGAGCGTGAGCGACAAAATAACTGAAAGTTGTTGCCGAGAGCTTGATCCAAGAGCTAGACGCTGCCATGGCGGCGTTGCTCTCTTCCCTCTCCCTACCGCTCCAGCTCCTGCGGCACGTGTCCTCCCGCACGGGTCTGGGTGCGCTCTACCGCCCTTGGGCTTCCGTCGGCGGCAGCCGCTTGCGGCTGCAACTGCAAGGCCCAGAAACCGACGTCGCCGCCGCCGAAGCAGGCCACGTCGACGACGAGATTGCCATGCCGACGAGTGCACCGGGTGAGGTGAATGACACGGCGACGGCCCAGCTGCTGTTGACGCCGAGGGCGAGGAGGAGGCGTGTTCCACCAGGGAGTCCAGACCATCCGAGGGAACGCCCCGGCGGCCCAATACACAACAACGTGCCAACAACGACGTCGCCTGGTCTGCCGGCGGCAGCGCTCACTGGTGGCCGCAGTGGCAGCATCGTCATCCGTCGTCCTTCTCCTGCTGAGAGGGTGGACGTGGAGACGGCAGCCCAGGAGATGGCGGTGAGGAGGAGACGTGATCCACCAGGGCGACCTGGGGATCCAAGGGAAGGCGGCGGTGGCCACCACAATGCGGTGCATTAATTATACTAGAGCAGTTACTTGTATGAGATTGGTATATCATGTTAACCTTATTGTAAGCACCCCACGGATACTCGTAATTGATCCATTAATTAATTAGCCTTTCGTTCTTGCTTATTTATTTCTTGATGAGTGCAAGGTCCGTAGGCTGGTTCTGAGGACTGTTTTGGGCATATGTGACTCCACATCACTCTGCAATAGTGGAAATGGATATAGAGCAAGTAGGATCGCGTTCTTACAAAAACATTTCTCTGTATGCTTTGTAAAATAATGATAGGTATACAATCGAATACAAACACAAGATACTAATCAAATGCTCAGCAAAAGCAAATGCAACCAAACGAGTACAGAAAGTGGTACTATTTTATACTTTTCACATGAAAAATTCACACTTAACTAAGACTCAGCGCCAGTATTTTAGGAACGTTATAGAACGAAACCCATTTTATATTGTATAACACAAGGTTGAAACTTCACAACAAAAGAAAAGTATGAAACCGAATTGTTCAGATAATGTATCACAAAACTCAAATACCACATCCATGTCTGTATTTTTGCCATGAATCATTTAGATATAGTCCAAAATTTTTAATTTAATGAATAAATATAGAGTAAATTTTGCAAAAGTACAACTATTTTTTACCTTGTATCAAAATACTACAACTTTTGATGCTGGTTTTAGAAAGAGTAGAAAACTACAATTACTTTGACCATTTGCTTCACAAATGAACATCAAGTACAACTTTTCTGTCCGGACACACCAGTAAGCCTCACATGTCATAAATTTCGAGTGGGATCGTAAACCAAAAGTTATAGTTTGTGAAACATGTCAAAATTGTTGTAGTTTTCTGAAGTTGGAACTAAAGGTTGTCGTTTTTTTATACAAAATATAAGCACAAATAGTTGTGATTTTTTTTAATTTACTCATCAATTTTTATATGTACTATGTTTTGTGTAAGATATATTTATATATGCTAATGTCAAATAATATAGACTATTTGTATCCATTCTCTATTCATCATATTTCCATTAATTAATAAGCAGCCCTTGTAAATGTGAATATAGGATGACCATATGTAAATTCTTGTTGGAACTTAGCACCAAGTAAGACCAGAACTAGTATGTGATGAGAGAATTGAATTGCACGCTTGATATTTAGTTTTTTCGTGTTGTAGAGCGAAACAATGTCCGAAGTTGGCTTCCGCTACCACTTGCCTCGGTCCTCCTCCAACTGCTCCCCCATCCTCCGTCGGTTGTAGTAGTGGTAACTTATAAATCGCGCTCCGCTTCATCATCCTTGGATCCATCAGCCATTCCGCAGCAGAAAGTTAATTGAAGCGAGACCAAGCAACTGCAACCGGTGTTCATCAATTGATCACCGAGCCAAAGCTTGAGGAGTCATCTAGGTAGCTTGATCCGATCCGAGCAAGAAACGAGGCGCGCATGGACATGGCGTCTCCGTCATCAGCTCCGATCTCCCTCCCGCGGCAGCTGCTGTGGCTCGTGTCATCTCGCAATGCGCCTCGGCGCGGTCAACCTGTCTTCGTCTTCAGCTAGCAGCCTGCATCGTCAGCCACAACTGCGGCCGGCTGTGGCCACAAGTTACAAAGAACAAGAAGCAGCAGCGTCGCACGACGGCGAGGGCGCTGCTATCGAGACGAGCTTGACGCAGCGGAGCAGAGGCGCTCCTCCCAAGGGGCAGCCCGGCTCACCGAGGGAGGGCAGTGGCGGGCAGCATAATTGACGCCGTGCCGATGGCAACGCGCGTGGCGAATCAGGGATCACGAAGTCCCACCGACATCAACGCTGATGCTGCCGTCGCTTCGTGATTCTTGATCGAGTTCGTTGTAACAAATGACTGATTGTGACATTGTACAGCAAACAGATACAATTATGGTATTAATTGGTGCTCGCACTTTTTATCTGTCGATCTGAACTGGTCAGATTAAAGTATACTGATATTTGAGTGACAAAAATGGCATATATGAACTGAAGTTCTTGTTACTAGATCTCCAAAATAACAGTACTTGCGACCAGGGTTTCAGTAACTGACCGAGCCGCGGAGAAACTAGGCCTCAACGGTTTTGTTAAAAACCGGTCAGAATCAGCCAAACCGATCAAATTTCGTCAAATATTCAAATTCATTTGAAATTAAAAACAAAAACTGGAAAAAATGGTACAAACGGACCGGACCGGTTTTACCATTATCCACGGAAACCCAACTGGTTTCCTCGGTTTTGAAAACCCTGCTTGCGACTAATATGGCCCTGGTACTGCTGCTGTTTCTGCTTGAATCTTGAATGGGTTTAGCTATTGTATCTACGGACACAAGAAGACTTTTAACAGAAGAAAATAAAAGTTGCTTCTGTCAATGATCTTGACACTGTTAGCTAGATTGCCATCCAACGGTGTGTCATATTTATTCCACCTCCAGCCGTGACTGATTCTTTCATTTTCTCTTTCAAGCAAAGCCGCCCCACGAGAAACCTAGCCCCACCATCCTACATTCGTCTCCGACGGCGCCCGGCTGTTCAATCCACCGCCCGCATCCTTGACGTTCTAACCAATTGGATTTCAATGCCTCGCAGCCGACCTCGCCCACCACCTGCCTGCCACTGTGAGCATTGCGCCGCTGCTGTTGCCTCACCGCATCACCACCCTGCAGCAGAAAACAATTAAACCATTCATAATCACTAGCAGGTGATTGCATCTATCGTTGAAAGTGTGCATCCCAGGGGACAAGTAAAAGCACACCAATAAAAATTGTTTGTGCTAAAATTAGATACATAGGTCCTATTGTTGTATTTTTCACAATCTGAAAATATAAGTTTTAGAACTACTTCACGTTTGTTTCATGATAACTATTGTGATAAAATTAGAACTATTGTGATAAAATTGATTGTAATGAGTAGTTTCATGATAACTACTTCACGTTATAGAACACACCTTGAAGTGACAAAAAAAAAAATCGTTGTTCAAATAATATAATAGCAAGGTTCTCAAGCGATAGTAGTAATAACCTCCAAACATTATTAATTACAAATGAATGAATGTCTATAAATAAGTGAAATCATTAGACACGTATTTGGGTTTTCCTTGGGGAGGGAGGGGGGGAAGGGGGGCGTTTGCCCGACATACCTTTCTCACAAACTAAGAGCCTCTTCGGCACAGATTATTCGTCAGCTTTTACTTCTGCTTCAGCATGCAGATTGCCAAACAGTCCGAGGAAAAGCAGCTTCTCAGCAAACACGTGACAAATCTGTTTTCTCTTTCAAGGCATGAGCGCAAGGCGGAGATTCGAGCTCAGGTGCACGCCTCGATGAGGAGCCCCACTGGACAAAACACACTTATGTTTGTTTAAAAACCGTAGATTACAAACCGAACGTCCGAATTATGAATCCATTACACCGTTACGATCGTTGTGACGAGATCTTCGAAACTCGACCACAATTGAATATATTTTGCAAAAAAATAAAATATAAAAAGTTCGACCATATATATTTTATTTATTTCCTACACTTATTTTCATTTCAATATGGTACACAAGGTATGGACAACTGAAGTTGTAATTTAGAGGTGCTACATCCATTTGACATGCATAATTCATTTTGGAAAAAAAAATAGAATAAGTTGTTTTGCCAAACAGCCTAAGTGGATAAGCTGTTTTGACAGATAAATCGAGAATAAACCAGAGAAGATATTTTGGCTCAGAATTCAATACAAAACTATTTTTTGCATAATCCGAAGCCCTACCACCCTAAGGGCATGTACAAACGGCCATTAATATGCCGTCTGTAAGTTGCCACGTCGTCTTCTCTCACTAGAATTAATGAAGAGAGAGGCTTGCCGTCGCCTCACGAAACGACAGCAAAGGCTCGTGCTACGAAGCAAACCGACAGCTCCTCGCCGCGTGTACAACCATTCTCACCTGAGCCGGCTGGTTCCGATCTCGTGCGGAATCCTCTGTCGCGCGCGAAAATGGAAGGATGGGCCTTTGCGTCGTCGCCGAGCCCCTCGCCGTATTGCCGCCGCTGCGCATTGCCTCTTGCTCCGACGAGGTCCAAGGGGCCCCGCAAAGCCATGGCCAGCTGCAAGGCCAAGATCCGTAAAATGACAATGGATAAGGAGAATCACAGGAGAGCCAGTGCTCACGATTTGTGCCATTTTGCAATACAACCCTTTTCAGAAAATAATTTTTGAAAAGAATGCCTTTAGAGAGGGAAGGAGGACATGAAATAATTTTCATTCAACACATTCTGAACTTAATGCAGGCCGCTAAAATTAGATTCTGCATACATCAACATATTGTGTATTACGCTTATTAATTGGTGCTAAAATATATGACTTTTATTTTAGTCACATAGCATTCTCTACACAAGCAACACAATAGTCTACAAAGATCAAATCTAGAGTTGATCACTTCAATTTATAATCTCATTCATGAGTTAAATAGTATACAGACAGCTTAACAGACAAAGCATTGTATGAGCTGTCCATTTTGCTATCTATGTGTGGTTATCAAGGTCTTTACAGACAGCAGCTGTCTAAACCTTTGTACATGCCCTAACTCGGTTGAGTTTGCTCAACGCTGTTGATGACGTGACACAAGATTTGAACGTCTCAAGCTAACGGATCTTTCGTGACACATGTTTAAGACCTGTGTACTTTTCATTGAAGACCATCCAAATTCTCATACTTCTTTAGACCTACTAGTCGTGATTATTGCTCAGAGTGGAGCAATATAAAGCAAGATGTCAATCATTGACAATCACAATCCCTATGAGGAACCATTAAAACAGTGTACAATCAATATCCGTGTGGCGACCTGTTTTACCTTCTCTCTACGCGTATTACCATTTGCAAGCCCTTTGCATTAACCGTTCCCAAGAACCAGTGCACATGGCGTTTATTTGAATACATAATGGTTTTGGACAGGGGAACAATACAATATAAGCTGGAGGCATTCCCATTACAACATTAACCTACAAGAAATTGAGCTAATAGATTATGTAGTGCTCGCATATTAAAATATTATCTCTAAGAAATGCTATAGTTGATTTGATAGATGGTGATAAAAAATAACGATGGTAAGCAACAATACATTTGAGGAGATAATTTCCAAGACGATATACCATTACCTATAGTTAATTCATTGTTACTAGACGCGCAAATGTGTGGATCCCATCACTAGTTTGAAGTATTTGAAAAAATACTAGGTGGGTTGCAATCTGGGTGAAATTGCATTGTAGCTACTTTCTACTATCCCAAGCCTTTGGAACTGCAAGCCATTTATGGCTTCCATTGGAGCAACTACATGCCAATAAACAGAACAGTATACCAGCTAGCTGCTACATCTATCTAGACTCTCTCCTCAAACCGTAATTTGCTCGGAACTTGCACATAACGTCCCAGGGTACCGAGAGTTCAGAGCATGGGCGTCATTCAGATCCCTACAAGGAAGCATGGCTTTTGCAAGAACATCCACACAAGGCTCCATGCTGCAGCTTTGTCCTGGCTAGTGACGTGGACCGGAGCTCAGCGACGTCAAGCGTGTGGATGCACACGGGTCTGATCTTTCTTGTGGCGCAGTGCAGACCGGTTCTCTGTTCAGGATCTTCTCTTCCTCTGTCCCGTGTGTATCCAGTGTTTTGGAATTTATCCTGCGACCAAAGATGCAAAAGACTTGATCAACAGTTCTATGTCGCGTTGTCAACTACAAAGTTTTATAACTTTTCTATATCTACAACTTTTATTTTGGTAGTTTCTCTATCCGAGGTCGTTTGAAAAATTCAAATTTAAGAAATTCAAATGATTTTTTTGTTGAGAACATTAAATCAAATTAAAAAAATTTCAACTACAAAGATGTACAACTTCTGAAGATCTACCATTTTTATTTTGGTCATCTGCTCATTCGACATAGTGGTAGAAACTATACGAGACATGTAGTTTAACACTTTGTAGTTGCCGGGTGTTTTTTTTTTCAGGCACTCGGCATTAGTGCGAGTTTGACTCATTGACTACACTTTGTACGGTGTCCTTGATGAGAACAATGCAATGAGTTGGTGAACTGTTCTCATTTGACAATTTTAATTTGTTTGGACGTCGAATATTTGGTTATATTATTTCACGGAGTAGTTGCAGTTGGAGCCCTGCTGATGACTTTGGAGTCGTTTGACGACAGATCGAGTAGGTACGTCGGTGTCAAGGGTCACACATTCTAACCCAAAAGCACGACCAGCTCGAACTACAAAAGTAGTACCTGTCTGAGGTCATATGCGTACCATTAAACACGCACTAGGTGGAGACAGCAGGATCAATTCAACTCCTTGTTTTGGCCTCTTCAACAGCAGATGTATTCCGAGTAAACCTTGTGTCATGACTCATATGAACCATCGCTCGCTCATGGGGCGTCGTCTGCAGTGAGAGGTTCTGTTATGGGCCGGCCGGAGCCGGAATCGATCACCGGTCATTACAGGTTCACATTGCTGGCAGGGATTCCGACCTGGCCTTGCGATCCGAACGTAATCACAAATTCACAATCCAACGCAGTACAGCGACTGTAACTAACTCCTTATTTTTGAGGTCAAGTCAGGCTTTCTCAAGGTTCAGTTTGTGACGTGCCGACTGTGATGGGCGCATCGCATCAGCGACCTGATCAAAAGATTTGTACTTGCGTACATACCATGCCATTAGACCACCAACACCAGCCAGTGTGGTTTTGAACTGGTGAGACACCCACACCACACGATCGAGCTCTTGACTTGAACACGCCGATGGATTGTATAACTAGGCGCACCATCGCCGGCTCCATGCATCCATCCATCACCCAGCAGCGTAGCACAACAAGCAACTGAAAAGCTTTCTTCAAAAAAAAGCAACTGAAAGCGATCACGGACTAACTGTGGTCGATCCAAGAGATAGGAATCCACGGCCATGTCTGTGGACTACCGCACTTCGGCTGCCGGCGTCGTAGACCCGCTGATGAAGCCGAAAAGCTCGGAACCCGACGGCGCTGCATCCTACGAAGAAGCAGCTGGCCATGTAGACGACGAGGTCTCCTCCATGGCGACGAGTGCGCCAGGCGAAGTGGTGGATGACGCGGCGACGGCTCAGCTGCTGGTGGCGCCGACGGCGACGCGTCGTGCTCTGCCGGGGCAGCCTCGTAAACAGAGGAAACGTCGCGGCGGCCCGATGCACAATACCGTGCCGACGAAATCGGCGAGGATCGTAAAGGGATCAGATGGAGATCCCGGCAAGCACCCTGTCCTGCCGCCAGCAGCGATTGCCGGATCAGGCCGAGGTGGCGTCGTCCGTCGTCCTTCTCCTTCTGCTGAGAGGGTGAACGTGGAGACGGCGCCCCGGCGGCTGGCGGTGAGGAGGACACGTGATCAACAACCAGGGGAGCCCGGTGATCCGAGGGGTGGCAGCGGTGGCCACCACCATGCGGTGTCCACGTCGTCACCGCGTGAGCTC